>SJYT01029725.1:142535-167422 GCA_006410635.1 Cephalophus harveyi
TGCATAGGAACCTGGAATGTCAGGTCCATGAATCAAGGCAAATTGGAAGTGGTCAAACAAGAGATGGCAAGGGTGAACATCGACATTCTAGGAATCAGCGAACTAAAATGGACTGGAATGGGTGAATTTAACTCAGATGACCATTATATCTACTACTGCGGGCAGGAATCCCTCAGAAGAAATGGAGTAGCCATCATGGTCAACAAAAGAGTCCGAAATGCAGTACTTGGATGCAATCTCAAAAACGACAGAATGATCTCTGTTCGTCTCCAAGGCAAACCATTCAATATCACAGTTATCCAAGTCTATGCCCCAACCAGTAACGCTGAAGAAGCTGAAGTTGAACAGTTTTATGAAGACCTACAAGACCTTTTAGAACTAACGCCCCAAAAAGATGTCCTTTTCATTACAGGGGACTGGAATGCAAAAGTAGGAAGTCAAGAAACACCTGGAGTAACAGGCAAATTTGGCCTTGGAATGCGGAATGAAGCAGGGCAAAGACTAATAGAGTTTTGCCAAGAAAATGCACCGGTCATAGCAAACATCCTCTTCCAGCAACACAAGAGAAGACTCTACACATGGACATCACCAGATGATCAACACCGAAACCAGACTGATTATATTCTTTGCAGCCAAAGATGGAGAAGCTCTATACAGTCAACAAAAACAAAACCAGGAGCTGACTGTGGCTCAGATCATGAACTCCTTATTTTTGTACAGTGACTGACTATTTAAGTTTATTTCCATTCATTATATGCATTTTGTAGTTATCATAAATAAGACCTTGTTTCTTTATTTTTTATCTGTCACTGACATATGGAAATGTCATTGATTTCATTTACTTATTTTGTGTTCGGCTACCTTATTGAAATATTTTATTAGTTCTGATAGCTTTCTAATTGAGTCTCCTGGGTTTTCTGGGTATATTAATACATCATCTGCAAGCCATATTTTTGCTTGCTCTTTTTTCATTTCTTTTTCTTGCCTCATATGGATTAGCTCTTCTAATAAGAAATGAAATCTCAGAGGTGATAGTAGCATTTGTATCTCATTCCTGATCTTAATCAGATGTTTGACTGTAAGTAGGATGTAGGTTATTATTTTAAAATGGATGCTCTGTCATGCTAAGGAAGTAGTCTTTCTCCTACTTCCAAATGCTTACTTGAATCAGGGTTACATGTCTAATTTTATTAAATGTTCATTTAGCATTTATTCAGAAGACTTTAGCTTTTTTCCCCTTTTAAAATGGGATACTTTGTGTTATCCCTCTTTTGTATTAAAAGAGATTTTTCAATATTAAAGTCATTTTAGAGATAAACTGCCCTTTGTTAGTTAATCCCTAAAGTGGGCTTTAAAAAAATTAGTGTTGAGTCAATTTATCAGCATTATATTGGATTGGCCAGAAAGTTTGTTTGTGTTTTTCATATTATAGAAAAACCCGAATGAACTTTTTCATCAGCTCAGTATTTGAGACAGTGGATCTGAAGTGGACTGCTGACATTTAAATCCCATCTCTGAGTAATGGAGTGACTTGGGCTCCCTTCCTTCATTTCTCTTTGCTTTAGTTCTTCATCTGTAAAATAGACATGGTATGCTCAGTATCTACCTTCTAGGGCTGTTGTGAGGGTCAAACAAGTTAATATATGCAAAGTTCTTAGAGGAGTGTCTAGCCAAACACTCACTAAATACAAGCACCATATTAAACTATTGAGAACTTACCGTGTGTCTGGTACTGAGCTTGGGGTATGGATTCAAATATGGGAAAACTCAAGTATGGTCTGTCTTATGAAGCTTACAGCCTGGCAAGAAGACAGATACTTATGACTGTGTCACCTGGAAGCATGGACATTTGCTTCTATGATAAGTGCTGCCAAGGAGAGGTGATGGTTTCAGGAAAGCATATAATAAAGGGTTTGAACTAGCCAAGGAAAGACCCTTGACTGGGAGCTGCAACAAAATGTGCCAGGAAGGAGGGGAAGAGTATTCTAGGAAGAGAGAACAGCATATGCAAAGGTCCTGTGGCTGAACAGGGCTTCCCTGGTGGTGCAGAGGTTAAAGCATCTGTCTGCAATGTGGGAGACCTGGGTTCGATCCTTGGATCGGGAAGATCCCCTGAAGAAGGAAATGGCAACCCACTCCAGTATTCTTGCCTGGAGAATCCCATGGACGGAGGAGCTTGGTGGGCTACAGTCCATGGGTCGCAAAGAGTTGGACACGACTGAGCAACTTCACTTCATGGCTGAACAGTGAGAGTGTGGTCAGTACAAAGGACTGAGAAGGGTGGGATGTTTGCTTTCTGCCAGATGTATTGAGAATATAATTGACAGATACCACCATGCAAATGTAAGGCATATAGCATGATGATTTGATTGAGGTATGTTGTGAAATGATTACCACGTAAGTTCAGCTAATGTCCGTTTTCTCATACAGAAACAATAAGAAGAAAAGAAGAAAGGGAAAATAAAAAGCTGTTCTCTTTGTGATGAGAACCGTTAGGATCTACTCTCTTAGCAATTTACCTGTATATCATACAGCAGCGTTAGCAATAGTCATCCTGCTGTATGTTACATCCCTTGTGGTTATTTATTTTATAAGCAGAAGTTTGTACCTTTTGACGACCTTCCTACAATTCCCCTTCCCCACCCCCTGCCTCTGATAACCACAAGTCTAATATGTTTTTCTATGAATTTGTTTTTGGGGTGGTTTGTTTGTTTAGATTCCACATATAAGTAATAGCATACAGTATTTATCTTTTTCTCTCTGACTTGTTTCATTTAGCATAATGCCTTCAAGGTCCATTCATGTTGTTGCAAATGTTAACATTTCCTTATTTTAATGGCTGAGTAATATTCCTCTTGAAAGTGAAGGAGGAGAGTGAAAAAGTTGGCTTAAAGCTCAACATTCAGAAAATGAAGATCATGGCATCTGGTCCCATTACTTCATGGCAAATAGATGGGGAAACAGTGAAAACAGTGTCAGACTTTATTTTTGGGGGGCTCCAAAATCACTGCAGATGGTGACTGTAGCCATGAAATTAAAAGACGCTTACTCTTTGGAAGGAAAGTTATGACCAACCTAGATAGCATATTCAAAAGCAGAGACATTACTTTGCCAACAAAGGTCCGTCTAGTCAAGGCTATGGTTTTTCCAGTGGTCATGTATGAATATGAGAGTTGGACTGTGAAGAAAACTGAGTGACAAAGAATTGATGCTTTTGAACTGTGGTGTTGGAGAAGATTCTTGAGAGTCCCTTGGACTCCAAGAAGATCCAATCAGTCCATCCTAAAGGAGATCAGTCCTGTATGTTCACTGGAAGGACTGATGCTGAAGCTAAAACTCCAATTCTTTGGCCACCTTATGCGAAGAGTTGACTCATTGGAAAAGATTCTGATGCTGGGAGGGATTGGGGGCAGGAGGAGAAGGGGACGACCGAGGATGAGATGGCTGGATGGCATCACCAACTTGATGCACCAACTCCGGAAGTTGGTGATGGACAGGGAGGCCTGGCGTGCTGCGTTTCATGGGGTCACAAAGAGTCAGACACGACTGAGCAACTGAACTGAACTGAACTGAACTGAATATTCCTCTGCAGAGGATGAGATGGTTGGATGGCATCACTGATGCAATGGACATGAGTTTGGGTAAACTCCAGGAGTTGGTGATGGACAGGGAGGCCTTGCGTGTTGCAGTTCATGGGGGACATGACTGAGTGACTGGACTGAACTGAACTGAACTGAATATTCCTCTTTGTATATCTCTCAAGTAATTTATCCGTTCATCCAGTGATGGACATTTAGATTGTTTCCATGTCTTTTTTATTGTAAGTAATGCTTCTACGAACATGGAGATGCAGATGTCTTCTCGAGTTAGTGCGTTTGTTACATCTGGATGTATTCCTGGAAGTGGAATTGCTGCATCATGTGGTAGTTCTAATCTTAATTTTTTGAGGGTCCTTCATACTGTTTTCTGTAGTGGCTGTACCAATTTACATTCCCACCAACAGTGCACACAGGTTTTTTTGTCGCTATGTCCCTGCCAGTATGTCATCTCTTATCTTTTTGAGGATGGTCATTCTAACAGGTATGAAGTGATACCTCATTGTGGTTTCAATTTGCATTTCCTTAATGACTGACTGGTGATGTTGAGCATCTTTTCAAGTACCTGTTGGCCTTTTCTTTGCGTATCTTCTTTGGAGAAATATCTATTCAAGCTTGTTAGAGGTGTGGGGTTTGGCTGGAAAGCTAATGGACACAAGGCAAAGAGGTCTTTAAGGGTCAAACCATGCAGAGACCCTCATAGGTCTACAAGTAATTTTTCCTTACTGAAGAGCAGTGATGAGCTATGGGAGGTTTGATGTTGGTGAGGGGAAGGGGAGGTGACCTGTTTTATTTCTCTTTTGAAAAGACATCCCCGGCTGTAGGGTAAATGTGGTACATATGGTTGGTCAATTACTGCTGCTGCTGCTGCTGCTAAGTCGCTTCAGTCGTGTCTGACTCTATGCAGCCCCATAGATGGCAGCCCACCAGGCTCCCCCATCCCTGGGATTCTCCAGGCAAGAACACTGGAGTGGGTTGCCATTTCCTTCTCCAATGCATGAAAGTGAAAAGTGAAAGTGAAGTCGCTCAGTCGTTTCCAACTCTTAGCAACCCCATGGACTGTAGCCTACCAGGCTCCTCTGCCCATGGGATTTTCCAGGCAAGAGTACTGGAGTGGGTTGCCATTGCCTTCTCTGGTTGACCAGTTAGGAAGTGGTTATTATGGTGGTCTAGGGGAGAGATGCTGTGGGGTCAAGGGAAGTGGAGATAGAGACAGGGTGATAAGTTGTCCATGGGGCTGTGAAGAAGAGGAAAGCATCAGGAAAGGGTGGGTGGAGGACATTGGGAGCCTGCATCTTCCAAAGGAGATGTCAGGTCTGGAGCTCAGAGGGAGGTCTGACATGGAGTGTGTGAGTCATCAGTGCACAAGTGGGAAAATCCTCTAGAATAGACAGAAAGGGCAAGAGACCCCAACACGGACCCTGGAAAGGAGCCAGAGAAAGCTCAGTGGGGGGCAAGATGGAAAGTGAGTGATGTGGGCGGAAGCTGGAGACCACGCTGTTCAAAGCATCATTGCATCGCCAGGGCTCCAGGTAGATGAGTTCCCCACCCCGGTGCTGTTCATCCGAATCTACATGAGCCGGGCCCCCAGGTGGTGCTCATTCTCAGTGTAGTCTGAGATGCTTTGGTCTGAGAGGGGCGTTTCCAGATGGGAGGGGTGAGCAACAGCGTTAGAGGCCGCTGAGAGAGAGGTCTGTTAAATGAGGACTAATCAGTATCTGCTGGACCCATTGGTGACCTTAGCGGATCTGCTCGGGTGGATCGATAGGATCAGAATATAGGAAGGAAATGGAGACAGAAAGAACAGACAGATTGTGTTTTCTGAAAATTAGGCTGTGAAGGAGAAGAGAGAGACAAGGCTGGAGGGAGAAGAGGAGTGGAATGCGGAGCTGCTTTCTAAGTCGCAGATTCTTGAGCACATTTAAAACAGGGAAGTTCCAGTGGAGAGGAAACAGCTGAACACGGGTAATATAGTTGAGAGAGAAACATGCATAAGGTTCGTGAAGGTTAGGGAGGAATAGGATGCAACGGGCACAAGGGAGAAATGTCTTTAGATGGAAGGAGGGCTGGTTCATCTGCAGGAGGTAGAAAGACCAAGTGGGGTGGGCTGGATGGGTGGGGTGGAATTGGGAAGACAACGGGGTCCCCACTGATGGCTTTTATTTTCTGTGGAGATGGGAAGAGAGGGTGGGAGCTGAGTGGAGGGACTGGAGGGTCAAGGGGCCATGGAAAATGGAGAACAATGGCAAGCAGCATTCTGGCATTTAGTGTTGTGAAGAGGAAGTTCTGCTGGTCTGCTGGCTTTTAGTTCAGGCTCTCTGAGGCTTGCTTCCTACCTCACAGAATCGTTCTGGGGCTTGAGTCCAACAATGCTCATTTTATCAGCTGGACAGGGCACAGCACACGCTAGCTTGCACTCGGGGTCAGTCACCACATTCCCCTCCCTCTGCGGCGAGAGGGAGCATCTGGAAAAGGGGCTTCACGATCACCTAACACATCGCGCCCATCCCTCTGGCAGAGTCTCAGAGTACTGCTGGCCATACTGAACGGCTCCCTTTCTCTCTCCCAGGCCAGAACTGCACCTTCCAACTGCAGGGTCCCAATGGCACCGTTGAGAGCCCGGGGTTCCCGTATGGCTACCCCAATTATGCCAACTGCACGTGGACCATCACCGCAGAGGACCAGCACCGGATCCAGCTTGTGTTCCAGTCCTTTGCCCTGGAGGAGGACTTTGACGTCCTGTCGGTGTTTGATGGGCCACCCCAGCCAGAGAACCTGCGAACCAGGTACCACCCCCTTCTGCCCGTGGCCAACAGCTGGGCCTGAGACGAGCTGAATGGGAGGAAGAACGAGGCAGGGTGAATGGTAGTCAACAAAGACCTCTGTTTTTATGAGGCCTGCTCTCAATTGCTCTTTCTTTATAAAGCTCTTTATGAAGTTCTTTCTCCCACTTAGAGGTTCCCAATAGGCAGGATGGATGAGTAGGGCATTTGGGAAGACTAGATAGAAAACATACAGAGCAATTCAAGTCTTTCTGTTGAAACTGATTTTGCATGCATACGCGAGACATACATCCCTTGGACCCAGCAGATATGAGTTGAAGGCTAGTGGCGACTGTGTCTTGCATCCTGTGTTTGAAAACCATCAATACTTTGTTGGAAATGGCCTTGCATTTGCATGGCTTTGGCTCTGGGTATAGAATTGAGGATTTAAGAAGTTCCCAGTTTTTTAGACCCCATCACAGGTGATGGAAGAGAAAACCTTGGAGAGGATGAGACTGCTTTCTGGTACTCCTGAACTGGTTCCCGAGGGGAGAGTTCACATCAAGGAGGAAGACAGGGAGGGAGGGTACCACCTCTGCAGAAAGAGCAGACTTTGATGGGACAAGGTCAAGGCCCCAGAGTCACAGCTTTCCAGGTTTTGTTGACCTGATGGCCTGCTGTGCTCCCTCACAGGACTCCTCCTGGTTCTGCCCAAAGGACACTGGGCTCCCAGGGAGAAAGAGAATCAATGGCACACCAGCCAAGCCCTGGGGAGGTCAGAATGCTAATTGGAAGTGCACGGATGAGAGGTTCCCTCCAAGTCCTTAACCTCGAGGCATTGTTTAAGATGCTCTTGGAGAGGAGTCACAGACAGCACCCCCAGGACACTCCCAGCCCTCTTGCTCACTCCCAGCCCTCTCAGGGCAGTGCAGAGGTGAGGCCACCATGCCTGCCCCAGGGGTGGGCCTCTGGGGCTCCCCTGACTCAGTGTCCTTCCTGAGGAGACCAGGCTTGTCCATCCGCCCTTGACATTCCACAGGGATTAGCACACAGTAGCTGTTCACTGAACTTTGATTGGGAGCTTCCCTGGCGGTTCAGTGGCTAAGACTCTGCACTCCCAATGCAGGAGATCTGGGTTTGATCCCTGGATGGGGACCAGGATCCCACATGCCACAATGGGAGATCCTGCCTGCTGCAATTAAGACCCAGTGCAGCCAAACAAATAAATAGAAACAAATAATTATTTTTTTTTTAAAAAAGGAAGAAAATTAGATCAGGCCACTGGAGTGGCTGGTTGGGGTGCAAATGGCTGGAGGCAGATTCTGCATCCTGAAGTTCTTCCATCTTTCTTTCCTCTTAAAGCAGGATGCACACACGGGTGATCAAAGCTCTGTTTTCTGACATTTGGGTTCTCTGGCTCTGCGAGGGAAGTATAGAAGACCCCAGAGGTGGGGATGATTCTGGCAGGGAAGGGTGGGGGTTTCCAGGACCTAGAGAGGTGGTCCTGGCAAGGGGGGGCTGCCCTGGATGTGTTCACTCTGAGCAAGCAGCGTGATTGAGGAGGAGGCTCCTGGGTTGGTACCTTCACGAGGCCACCCCTGCCCTGGCCCCTCATCCCTGTTGCCCTCCTCCTGTGCTTGCTTTGGTGCATTTGCGCTGCCTATAGTTTTCCCAGACAGCTCCTCTCCTCCACACTCTATGGGGTCACACCCCCTTTCTTGCTTCTGGTCTGTGCATCTGCATTTTCTTCTTTCTCTGCTCAGTTAGTCTTGCCAGAATTTTGCCTATTTTATCGGTCTTTTTAAAGTTCCAACTCTAGGGCTATCAATTTCATTCCTTTCCTATTGCCTAACTTATTGATTTCTGCTTCTATCTTTCTTCGTCTTTCTCTCCCACTTACCTTAGGCTGGTGTTGCTCTTTTGCTGTTTTCATGCATTGAATTAGTCCCATGACTTCTTGTCTGATATTAAAAACATTAAGAGACATTTTTCCCTAAGCACAACTTTGACCATATCCCATAAATTTTGATGGATAGTTGTTATTTTAGAAAGAGTCTCTAATTGCAGTTTTGTTTCTTCCTTGACTCTCGGGGTTTTTTTCCATCAAAATTTCCAAGTAATATTTTTATACTTAAGTTATTATCAAATTGTACTGCTTTATGTTCAGATTATGATTTGTATCTTAGAGAATTTTTGACTTTTTTCTCTCAGTTTAAGTTCATTTTTGGTAAACATTCTGAGTATTTGAAAGAAACATATATTCTACGGTGGAAGGCTGAAGAAATTCATGCTATTAATGTTGCTTAATTTTTCTGATTTCTTATTTATTGCCTAAGTGCAAGTGATTATCTTCACATTTTCACTATTTTTTAATCAATTTCTCCTTTTATTTCTAAGTTTTTATTTTCTATATTTTGTTGTATACTCTTTAGCATGTCAGTATTTTTAAGTAGCAGATATTCAGAGTCAATTATAATTCTCCCAATATAAAAGTTATATTTATGCCCCCCTTTTTGCCTTAAAGTCTACTGTGATACAAGTATTGTCACTTTTGTTTTATTTTAGGTTTGCATTTATCAGCCATCTGCCAATTCCTCTATTTTAATATTTCTATATCATTGTTTCATCTGCTTTATGTTCAGATTATGATTTGTATCTTAGAGAATTTTTGACTTTTTTCTCTCAGTTTAAGATCATTTTTGGTAAACATTCTGAGTATTTGAAAGAAACATATATTCTACGGTGGAAGGCTGAAGAAATTCATGCTATTAATGTTGCTTAATTTTTCTGATTTCTTATTTATTGCCTAAGTGCAAGTGATTATCTTCACATTTTCACTATTTTTTAATCAATTTCTCCTTTTATTTCTAAGTTTTTATTTTCTATATTTTGTTGTATACTCTTTAGCATGTCAGTATTTTTAAGTAGCAGATATTCAGAGTCAATTATAATTCTCCCAATATAAAAGTTATATTTATGCCCCCCTTTTTGCCTTAAAGTCTACTGTGATACAAGTATTGTCACTTTTGTTTTATTTTAGGTTTGCATTTATCAGCCATCTGCCAATTCCTCTATTTTAATATTTCTATATCATTGTTTCATGCATCTCTCAGATTTTTGTTTTTAAAAATCTTTCATAAGAATTTTTATTCTGTAACAGAAAAGTTTAATTCACTCACCCTTTTTGTTGGTAGCTGTTTTATTTGTTCTTGTGTAATATCTAATACTTTCTGTTTTTAAGCTTCCTTACTATTTTTTCCACTTCTCCATCTTTAAGCACTAGTTTTCCTTGCCTCGTCTCTGATTTTTATTCCACTGATGGTTAAAGGTGCTTCTTGAGAACACCTTTTCAGCTGTATTTCTGTCACCATCTTGTCTAGTGAACTAGTGAGCCTTTTTCTTAGTCACGTCTCATCGGGACTACATCTTGTAGAAATTCCTTAGAGTTTGTAGCATGTAGGTGTCTGTCTCTTTTTCCTCATTTCCACATGGATGTATATAGTCTTTCTTTTCATATACCTTGAACTATTTCCTTGACAATTTAGGAGGTCAGATTGAAGAAGAGTTTAACATATTGTCTTGGCTCTCCATCTTGAACTGGAAATCTCTAAGATTTTTATTCTTTTTGATTTGCTGTTGTGAATAGAATTATTTTATTTTTGGATGATTCATTGTTAATATATAGAAATGCAATTGATGTTTGTATATTGATCTCGTATCCCATGACCTTGCTGATAGTTTTTTTTTTTTTTAATAATTGTGGATAAAAACAGCTTTAGTTCTTCCTTTTCAATCTAGATGCTATTTATTTATTTATGCTTAATTGCATTGGATAGAATGTTGAACACATCCAGTATTCAATACAATATTGCATAGATGTGGTGAGGGTGGACATTCCTACCTTGTTCTTGATCTTAAAATAGTCTACCTTTCACCTTTTAAGTGTGATATTGGCTGTAGGTATTTGGTAGATGCCCTTCAAATGAAGGTCTTTACATGGAGGATTTTGGCATGGTCTGGCTTCAGTGTGGAAAATGCATTGGTTTGGGGGCCAGACTGGTGACATCCAGATCGGGCAAGAGACGATGGTAACCTGAGCTAGAATAATGAATAGAAAAGAAGGCGCGGGTTTGTATGATGCTACAGGAAAGTGTGGTCCTCGGAGTTAAGGGTGGGTTTGTAGGGACTGTATGGTGGGAGTATGAAAAAGGAAGGGGTAGAGGATATGTGTGCAGTGTCTAGTTCAGATGCAGAAAGCAAGCCAGATCAGCCTAATGAGAAATCCAGGCTCCAGGAAAATACGATCTTGTGGTGTCCTGGGAGAGGTGAGGGTTTTGTGTGCATTGTCTGTCTTCATTCGTCCAGCAGGGCAGTTACGCCACCTCTCTCACTGCGTTTTCCTGGGAGACAGAGCCCAGATTTATGCCCAGCTGGCCTCTGCCTTTATTTGTGCCATGCCTTGTGCCAGGTCTGGCTTCTCTGAGCCTCCCCTACACAATGGTGGCGACACTGGCCCGCCTCACAGGGCGCTGTGCGCGAGTCGCCCGCCGGAGCGCCCTTAGTGCCCACACGCATTATTCGCATCCTTCTCTCAGTGGCTCAGACTGCACTGGAGCACCTTGGTGCCTGTCTTGACCGTTCGTCTGTGGCCCGCCATTAGACTGTTTACCCTGGGGGTCTGCAGACGTGGAGGACGGGCACTGAAGGAGAGCATGGGCTCAAGGGAAGTCACTCGTTGCGGGCGGCATTGCTGATCCCACGGTGGCCCGGCAGTGGGCCTGGGGGACTGGCAAGAAGCCTGCAGCACGGTTCTCTCTGCACTGCTTGGCGTTTTCTGTCTCAGATTTGACAGGCGTAAGTTTCATAATTCTGCCCTTTTGTGCATTTTAATGCATTTCTCTTTTCTTTCACAGCTTGCTCTTTACGCAGATGCCATTCTTCTCCCAGCCCCTCCCTTTCTCCACCAGGGCTCACAGCCATCTTCTTGAAAGCATCTCACATTTCATCTAGAGCTATTCACAAGCAGCATCCCAGGGTGCCAGAAGGCAATGTCTGGCTGCTTGAAATTAAATTTACAATAGAAGCTGATCAGATTCTTCTCATAATGGATCAGGGTGGGAAATGGGAGTAGGAACTGGTCCTGAAGTCTGAGGAGCCTGTAGGAGTTTAGAAATTAGCAAGAAAAGAACCAAGAGCCGCCTAGATGATGCAGTGTCAGCCCTGCCTGGATGAATTACTGAAACAATCCCCACATCTCTGCTTTTGCACAATTAGATGGCCTTTCTGTGCTGGCAGACATCCTATTGCATTGCATTTTAATGTGGGATGAAGTTTTCTAATGGAACATGAGCAAACATAATCTACGGAGCTGCTGCTAATAAACTACATCACTGTGTGTTGGAGGGTTTATAGGGCATTGGTGATGACTGCACCGGTTAAGCACAGCTAAGCATCCCTTAATTTAGACATTTGGGCTCAGGTTATGGGAAACACTGCAACTGGTTCCCTCCATTGCTGGCAAGACACATTCTGTCATCCGCCTCAGGTGGAATGCAGTTTTAGTCATTTGGGGCTTGTTGCAGATTTCACTCAACTGGCATTAGACACCTGTTTGGAAGTTGTAAAAAATCCACAAATTTGCCAGATTTACTGTCTCCTTATGACTGTGTATTGCTGCAGAGGCCCCCTAAAGGACCTGCCTACTGGATTTCTTAAAAAGTGTGCCTACACACCAATACGGTTGTCCTTGGAGGATCGTCTCCCTAGAATGCCTTGAGAATGTGTTCTTGTGGTCAGGAGGTGGCTGGGAGGACCCACGGGGATGAGGGAGCATTCCTGTTTAAGATTAAAGCAGAGGAAGGATACTGGAAAGGAGAAAGAAGCGACGACACGGCGCACCTCTTGTGGGCCGGCTACCGTGCTAGACACGTTCATTCACTTGTCATTTCTTCAACATTTATTGAATGCCTACCAGGAATACCAGGTGTCAGAGACACAACAGTTAACAAGACAGCCTCTGCTTTCAAGCAACTTACAGTCTCTGAGGAAACAGATAAATAAGCAGGCGAAGGCAGTCCGGGAGGCCATGGCTGGGGAACCTGATGTACGTAGTCATGGGGAGATACTTGCAGCCCTGATCTGTGGGCCTGGGATGCCAGCCCTGCTTCTACCCCTCTGCTGAGTTGACACTCACTCATTTTTCCTATCTCAGCTCATTTGTCGCTTTCTCACCTGGCGAGTCCTCTGAGACACCCCTCCTTCTCAGTCCGGTCCCGCCCTCCTGTGCTGTCCCTCAGATTACTGTGTCTATCCTTCATGGCTTTACATGTGCGTGCTGTGTGATTCTTAGATTTCTGCCTATTTCCCTCGCCAGATTGTAGGCGCCTTGACTAGAGAGACTTCTTATTCTCCCCTGCATCTCCAGGGCCTGACCCATAGGAGGCGCTCAACAAATATTTATGGAGTGAATGAGTGAATGACCTTTGGAGAAACGGATCCCCTAATAGGGCATCGAAGGAGGAATGGGGAGACTGTTTGAAGTCAAGAGAATAATATGTGCTCAAGTCGAGGCAAAATCAAGAAAAAGGCAAAGTGCAGAGAATTCACTGGGGTGGAGTGTTGTGGGAGGTTGGGGTGTGGCCAGGCCGGATCACCAGGGGCCCTGTGTGCATGCTGGGGAGCTCACAGGATGGAAATGGGGACACGCCTAAAGGTCCTCGTTACACATCATATGTATAATTCAACAACACCCCCAGGAAGGAGGAGTATGCATTCTCTTTGCCGAGGTTAAGTAAGCGTAGGTGGCTAAGGTCTCTTAGATACTGAGTGGCTAGTGGAGGAAGGGACCACAAGTCTCCTGGTAGAAGCCAGGCTTCCATTTCCATGTCCAAATGCCTTCTGACTGCTTGGGACTCATTTGCATTCACTCCACTTCCCTTTAAAAAATTCATTCTGTTTTCCTTTTTTAAGCAGTTTCTTTAAAATAGTAAAAGTAACAGGAACTCAGTACTTAAAAAGAAAAAAAAAAAAAAAAGTCAAGCTGTACAGCAGTGTATAGAATGAAAAAACACAAGTGCCTCCTTTCCCAGGCCCTGTCCCAGCCCTGCTCCCTGGAGGTCACTGCTGGTAGCAGTTTGGTGTGTGTCCAATTTCTTTTTAAATAAAGATTCATTAAACTGCCCATGAGGCTTATTGGGACATCCATCAGCCCCTTAAAAATTGTTCTGATGAATTAAGTGTAAACTAATTAGAAACATGGATTCAATTACCCTCGAAACACACAAGGGTTTAATAATTAATAGGAAGAGGGCTTGAGGCCAAAGGCATTATGGATTTTATCAAACCCCTAACATCTGAAAAGTAAATATGTCTGATTCATCCTAAATGCGGGCAAATTTGCCATCCAGAGGCAAACCTGTTGGTAGGAGCTTCACATTTAATCAAAGAAGTTATCTCTGATTAACAGGGAGTCAGCTGAAGTGTGCAGAGGCCAAGGCCTCCGAATGCTGCTGGACGGGGCTTCCTGGAACAGGGCAGCCGCCTGTCTTTCTGAGTCACCACTTGGTTTGGTACATGACCTTTCCCCAGGCCAGCTTTGGGGAGGCCCTGCTAAGGCCCCCAGTGATACCACTGACCCCTCTTATGGGCCCAGACAGCTGGGGAACAATACTGGCCCAAGAAATACCATAGAACATTGGCGGAAGCATTCTGTTTATCTCCCTGGACGATGAGCTCTGATGACTTAGATGGACACAGAGGAGGATCAGAGTGGTTGGAACATTTACTTGTGTGCCAAGTGCTTGAAGTCCCACAGCTCATCCAGTCTTCACAATTTCCCCACAGGTAAAAATTATCACTTCCATTTTTATCCATTTTTCCATTTTCTCTTATCCATTTTTTTTTTTTCCATTTTAAGGAAGCCGAATTTCAAAGAGGCTATGTGCCTTGGGGGAAATGTATTCAAAAGCTCCTATTATCTGTAGAGATACTATGCATAAAATAGATAACTAACGAGAACCTACTGTACACCTCAGGGAACTCGGTGCTCTGCGGTGACCTAAATGGGAAGGGTATCCAAGAGAGAGGGGACTTGTGTATACGTATAGCTGACTCACTTTGCTGTATAGAAGAAAATAACACAACCTTGTAAAGCAATTACACTTCAATTAAAAAAAAAATCTTTTTAAAGCACATATTCACACAGGTCTGTACACCCACACCGAGGCTGAAGGGGGCTGCAGAAAGGTGCGAGCAGGGTCTGCAACTGCGGTGGCCCGTGGGCAGCCGTGTGCTCCGTCACCTAATGCCAGAGGGTGGGTTTGGGCAGACGTGGTGGGGGAGGGGTTGGCAGCGGGAGATATACAAAGCCAGGTGGGCAGCCGTGTCGGGGTCCTGAGCAATCTCTCCCTTCACAGTAGGGCCCTGTGGTTCAAGGTCAAAGTGAATTTTTGTGGCAAAGCCTTGCCTTGCTCCTTCGCCAGGTCTGCTGTTTAATAGCAGCCAGAACGTAAGGCCCCAGGCAGCCCGAGTCTTGGACCGAAAGGCTGTGTTGCCTGCCTCCCTCGCCGTGATCCGCCCTGCCCACAGTGTCACCAAGCGTTGTCAGAGATGTGAGTTTACCCAGAATGGAGTCGGTTTCCCTTTGACCCTCCTTTGCCTGTTTCTTGCAAGTGGTGGCCAGTAGGGGTATTGCTGACATAGGAGTGTATCCCCTTCTGCATCCTCAGCTCATTCCCTGAAGCTTTGGGACAGCAGAAATCAAGGAACAAGGCTCCCTGGTAACCCTGGGATGTTGTCCTCAGGGGGAGGCAGGTCTGGTAATTTTAGCATTTGCTCCATTGGTCAGCAGAAATGGTACCCAAGTAAGCATCTCCCAAGCACTGAGCGCCTCGTTCACGTAAAGTAAACATAAAAAAAAAAACCAATTCTTGGTCTCTTAAGTGAACAGAGAGCCACTGTTAGTGAGAACTGGGGCAGGGGGACAGGGAGTCTGGCCCAGCACAGGCACTGGTGTGCTTGTGACCTTCACCAAGCCCCATCCCTTCTCAGGACCAGCTGCGTTTTCCTGACTTATAAACTGAAGACTTAAGTCCAAGAGAGCTCTGAAGCTTCTCCCAGTGCTGAAATTGTGTGATTGAGTGATACTAGAGATGTGTGTGGAAGGGCTATAAAATACTCCTGATCTTCTTGGATTATTTCTGCCATATTCAGGTACTGCTCTTGGCTTTTTCAACAATTTCGCCATTTGTCTTTGGCATAAGGGTTTATTTTCCAGTGGCCTGTTAAGCAGGGTGGCAGAGGAGGCTAACTGTCTGCCATCATTCTTGCTTCTCTTCCACAGGGCAGTGCTGTCTGTGGGAAACAGCTGCCAGACTGCGTCAATATTTCTCAGCCCCTTTGCATCAAGGTGGAGCTGTACACCTCAGTGGCCAGTAGAAAGTAATGGTAGGATGAAGTAATGGTACCCCCCTTCACCCCTGGCATGGCCCAGAGAAGCTCCCTTGTAATCTGCTCTGTCTCTTTCCCTGGAAACAGGTGTAGGAAGCTTGGATACCTGGTGGGTCCTATGAAGTAGGACCCACCCCCTCCCTTGACTGCTGATTGACTAGATTTTACACAAGTGAGACATAAACTTATGTACACACTTGGACCTCCCAGAGTTCAGGGTTTATCTGTCACTGTAGCCAGTGCTTCCTTAGCCATTGCAAATTCTTGGCATTTTGGAATTTATTTTAGAACCTAGAGGTAGGCGAGGATTCTAGATAGCAGTGTCCATTAACTTTCCAGAATTGACACTTGCTTTCAGGAAAATGAAGCTCCTGGTGGCCTGGCCTTTGTGCCTAAAAGTTAGGACACTGACTGATAAAATACAGTATTTTTTAAGCAACTTTGTGCTCTTGATTTTTGGTGGACTCTTCTTGGCACCAAATGTGGTTCTGGTTGTAGTCCTCTCTCTCCTATTGCCTGTAGCCCCAGCTGAGCATGCATGTGTGCGATGGTGGTTAGGAAAGGGGCTTTGGAGCCCGCCTGCCTGGGTTTGAGTCCCAGTTCTGCCTCTTAATGGTGGTGAGATGCTGAGGAAGTCACTTCTCTCTGAGTCTTGGTTTCTATATCAACAAAGTTGGGATTAGAGTAGCACCTACCCTTAGGGAAGTTGTGAAGATTCAACTACCCTATAGGCATGAAGTGTGCAGAAGATGCTGGACACATAGTAAGCACTGGGTAAATGTTAGTCCTCTCCAAAGCCCATCCCTTCCAACTCCCTCCACTGCCACCACAGTGATCCAGGCTACCATCATCTTTTGCCTTGATTGTCACAACAGCCTCCTTCCCAGTCTCCCTGCTCTTTGAAGTTGTTCAGTTGCTCAGTCATGTCTGACTCTTTACGACTCCATGGACTGCAGCACACCAGGCTTCCCTGTCCTTCACCATCTCCTGGAATTTGCTCAAACTCACATCCATTGAGTCGGTGATGCCATCCAACCATCTCATTTTCTGTCGCCTCCTTCTCCTCCCACCTTCAGTCTTGCCCAGCATCAGGGTCTTTTCCAATAAGTTAGTTCTTTGCATCAGGTGGCCAAAGTATTGGAGCTTCAGCTCTGGCATCAGGCCTTCCAGTGAATATTCAGGGTTGATTTCCTGTAGGAATGACTAGTTTGATTTCCTTGCAGTCCAAGGGACTCTCAAGAGTCTTCTCCAACACCACACTTCAAAAGCATCAGTTCTTAGGTGCTCAGCTTTCTTTATGGTCCAGGTCTTACATCCATACATGACTGCTGGAAAAAACATAGCTTTGACAAGACAGACCTTTGTTGATAAAGTAATGTCTCTGTTTTTTAAAATACTATCTAGGCTGGTCATAGCTTTTTTTCCAAGGAGCAAGTGTCTTTTAATTTCATGGCTACAGTCACCATCTGCAGGGATTTTGGAGCCCAAGAAAGTAAAGGCTGTCACTGTTTCCATTGTATCCCCATCTATTTGCCATGAAGTGATGGGACCAGATGCCATGATGTTAGTTTTTTGAATAGAGTTTTAGGCCAGCTTTTTCACTCTCCTGTTTCACATTAATCAAGAGGCTTCTTAGTTCCTCTTTGCTTTCTGCTATAAGGGTGGTGTCATCTGCATATCTCAGGTTATTGATATTTCTCCCTGCAGTCTTGATTCCAGCTTGTGCTTCATCCAGTCCGGCATTTCACATTTTGCACTCCGTATGTAAGCTAAATAAGTAGGGTGGCAGTATACAGCCTTGACATACCCCTTTCCCAATTTGGAACCAGACCGTTGTTCCATGTCTGGTTCTAACTGTTGCTTCTTGACCTGCATACAGGTTTCTCAGGAGTCTCTGTCTAAATATTAAGGGAATATGAGTGAAGGGTGTATTAGTCACTCAATCGTGTCCAACTCTGTACGACCCCATGGACTGTTGCCCACCAGGCTCCTCTGTCCATGGGATTCTCCAACAAGAATATTGGAGTGGGTTGTCATTCCCTTCTCCAGGGGATCTTCCCGACCCAAGGATCACTTCTCTGGTTACTCAGATGGTAAGTAATCTGCCTGCAATGCAAGAGGCTCGGGTTTGATCCCTGGGTCAGGAAGAGCCCCTGGAGAAGGGAATGGCAACCCACTCCAGTATTCTTGCTTGGAGAATCCCATGGACAGAGAGGCCTGCTGTGCTACAGTCTATGGGGTCACAAAGAGTCAGACACGGCTGAGCGATCAATGCTTTAGCTTTACTAGTTTTTAAGCTAACATTTTTGTTGTTCTAGGATGGCATCCAGGGAAGCCACTTGCTGTTGAGTCTTTGTGTATCCTTAGGCTTTCTTGGCCATGACAGTTTTGCCCCCTTTCCTTGTTTTTGATGATCGACAGCTTTGAGGAATACTGATCAGGTGCTGTGTAGAATGTCCTTCGGTTGGGATTTGTCTGATGTTCTCATGATTAGACTGGAGGAATGTGTTGTTGGCAGGAGGGCTCCCTTTTCTTCACATCGTCTCAAGGATACATACCGTCAACATGGCTCCCCTACGTTGATGTTGGCCTTGACCACCTGGCTGAGTTCAGGTTATCAGTCTTCTCCACTGTGGAGTGCTGTCCTCTTTGGAAGGAAGTCCCTGTGTGCAACCCACGCTGACAGAGTTGAGGGCCAGCTTCATCTTGAGGGCAGAGTAGCTGCATACATTATTTGGAATTCTTCTGCAGGAGAAATCTATTTTCCTACACTTCTTAATTTATTTATATCAGATGGATGCATGGATATTTACTTTTTATGTTGGGTTATGATCCAATACTAGTTTATTTATTTTGTTTGCTCAAACTGGAGAGTTTTTGGCCACGGGGGTACTCTTTCAGTCGACGCCTCTTGTTTCCTTTGGCATTTCCCCATAATTGTGAGCTTTTGCCATTGATGTTGTTGTTGCTGTTATTGTTTCACCGAAGCTCTTTGAAGAAATGAGCTTTGCAGCCTTGGTGTTAGAAACCAAGATCTGGTGCTAGATGTGCTCATTACTATTGAGGTATCATTGCTTCTAGGCCCTCTCAGCTGACAGAGCAAGGGAATATGTGTATGCATCCTAAGTCATGTGTATGCACATATCTATAAATATTTTTATATGTATCATCGCTAAATGAGAGTTCATACTGAAGTCTCCAACTCTAGTCTAGTACCACATGGATCATTCTAGCCTCCTCCCTTTACTTATCTGGAACCTTCCACTCTGACAGTGAGACACTTGGTTCCCACCATCCACCATCCATTGACTGAAGAGTTCAATTCCAGCATGTAGAGTGATATCAGAATTGTTAACTTGTATTCCATGGGAAACAATGTTTCAGCTAGAGTAGGTAATCACCTGCAGTTGCTTTTGCCTTTAGCCTTAGGGATTCCACTCATCTGGAAAGTTACTTAGATAAGCACAGGAGATGCACATCAGAGAAAGCACGTGAAGTGCAAGTGGTGAGATTTTAACAGGGTGGCCAAGGAAGCTGCCGCACTAAGAAGGTGACTTTTAGTGAGAACCTGCAATGAGCTTGGCGTCCCCACCTATCGTTAGGTGGCTCCATGGTACCTGCTGTGTTGCCCTGTGTTTCCTAACATGTGTTTCCTTTCTCAGGGCCTAGCAGATTTTATTATGGAAATTCGAGGGAGAGGACACATATTCATTGGTAGCTTCAAGTGACATGATAGACGCATAGGCACATGTTTATGGCACCTGTCCCCCAGAGCTGCACTGACCCAGGCCCCCAGGATAACACAATGAAGGCAGCGAAGTCAATTGTAGACTGTTTCTGGCTGGTGAAGTCATAGGACCTCATGTTGTCCTTGAGCATCTTGGAGACAGGCAGGACAATGTCTGAAATCCTGCCCATCAGTTTATATCAGCATTCTCCTCTGCACTTTGGGAGGTCTTCCCTGTCCCCTCCTGATTTAGTCTTCCCTATCACCATGGCAACTTTCATCCCTTAACAAGCAGTGGCGGTCTTATTAAACAGTCTAATCAAGGAAGAAAGTGTATACCTTTGACTCCACCTTTCCAATGAAAGCACTCTTGATGAGTGGTCTGGGGGCTTCATGATCCCCTGGTCAGTTGGTAGAGGCACATTCAACTTCCCTCTTTTCCAAAGCCCTGCAGCAACACATCACGGGTAAGTGTATCTTAGGCTTACATAACCCCTACCCAGCAAAGGGGAAAGGTGACAGACCCTGGCTCCAGGAGCCTAGCTCTCTTTCAGTTATAACAAGAATTCACCACTGTCCACAGATAATTGCAGAAAGAAAGAAGGCTGTCAAGGCCCTTGGTAGGTGGAGGAATAAATGCCAGAGGAGTTATTGCAAGCTAAGGCAAGGTTTGGAATCCTCCACTTTGAGTGATGAGTATTGCTCCTCCTAGTTCTGGTTGTTTAAGCTTCCCAGACACATTGTGTTAATCTGCTTCTCTCAACAATCCCCAAAGTGTCTTTTTTTGGCCCTGTTTTACAGAGGTTCCAAATGGCAAAAAAGTACTGTGTTAACAAGAGGTGGCCCAAGAGGCAGCCAAGTTCCCAGCTTTTTGTCCCTGCTCTTTTTCAGGGTCCTTCAGCCGCCTAGGTGACTAGTGCAGAGGGGGATGGGAGAAAGGCAGCCTGAACACAGAGTCATCCGTCCTCAAGGGCCTTGATGGATGAGAGAGAAATGACCAGAGATGTGATTGATTCCTCTCCCATAGCTTCCACTCCCCACTGATATTAGAATTTACCTGAACTGGTGCCAAAAAAACAGGAGGATGGAATGACTGTCTTTTCTCTGCTGTGGTCTTCCTCCAACATAAACTAGGTGAAGACCTCGACATGGTGAATTATTTGTAGAACCTCAGAGGAGCGAGTTCCTTCTATTTTGGAGTATGCAGAAGTGTAAAGATTTTCTTTAATTAGATAGTGCCGGATAGATTTAATTAAAGCTTCAAACCTGCAATTTTCTTTGTTTGATTGATCAGTTGGTGCTGATTGCCTAGAGTAATTATGAAGGGGGAAGTAGAATTTTCAGTCTGGTGGCGATAAGCAGCAGACCGAGTCGACCCCTGGATACCTGGTTGTCAAAGTGGATTGTGAAAAGGTTTAAATTGCACAAATGTTTGCTAGCTGGTTGGCTGAAAACTAAGGTCCCTAAATTACACTTTCGTCTAAATCGTGCTCCTGGCTGATGTGGTTCTGTAGAAAAGTTCCCTTTCCCCTCCTTTCTAAAAATGTAATCACACCCCCAAGATCAGACGATATTCTGTTTTGTGAAATAATTGAAGCACACGATTGGGAGTGGCTTATAATGGCCTTATGGGATTGCAGGAACCCATGGAGGGTCAGGAGAGAACGACATGTGAATTTCGGGAACTCAGAAGGAGTTTTGAAGTCAGACAGTCTCTGGGTTTGAATCTAGCCTGTGGTTGTGGCTAAGCACCTTTTTTTCCCCTCATCTGTAAAATGGGACCGTTGTTGATCACAGATGAGCCGATGAATGCATGTCTAGTGCCCGGCTGCAGTGGGTTTGCACCAAATGTCATTTCCTCTCTCTTCCTGTGCTCTGTCACCTCTTTGAGGTACCACCACGGAAGCTCCATGAACTCAGGAGGCCAGAATCATCTTGCTCCCCACTGCAAAATAGCCCCTGGTGCACTGCATGTATATGGGTGATCTCAACAAATGCTTGTTCAGTGGACAAATAAATG
Source organism: Cephalophus harveyi (assembly GCA_006410635.1). Classification (NCBI taxonomy): domain Eukaryota; kingdom Metazoa; phylum Chordata; class Mammalia; order Artiodactyla; family Bovidae; genus Cephalophus; species Cephalophus harveyi. Next base: position 164,088 of record SJYT01029725.1, read on the forward strand.
AATGAATACCCTATGCATTTAGGTCCCCCCCCCGGCCCCCCTGCCGCCAAATAGGTGACATTGGGACAGAGTAGCAGAGAGGCTCCATTCATGAAACTTTGAAGGGACTTGGTCCCCATTGGGCACAGTATATAGCATGAGGTTGGGGCTGCCATTGAAATCATCGGCGGGAGAAACTGTCCTCCTTTCTTCTTTTATTTTTAATTTATTTTTATTGGTGGATAATTGCTTTACAGAATTTTGCTGTTTTCTGTCAAACCTCAACATGAATCAGCCATGGGTATACCTGTATCCCCTCCCTTCTGATACTTCCTCCCACCTCCCTCCCCATCCCACCCCTCTACGTTGATACAGCACCCCTGTCTGAGTGATTCCTCCTTTCTTTTGAACTAGCCAAACCAGGCTGGGAGACTGAGTTTACTTCTCCTTTACAGACTGGAAGGGAATGCTAAGGATTATCTGTTGTCATCTGTTACAGCATTAAAAAATATTGGCATTAAAAAAGCAAGGCAGGCTATAGAATTGCCTGTACATTATAAATACCACTATTTAAGAAGATATACACAGGTAAAAGCAATTGGAGGAAAACAAAACAGCATGCTAATAATATAGGTATTGGGATGACTTGCTTATAGATTGTTTTTAATCTTTAAATTTTTTAGTAATATAGTGGTGTTATTTTTATAATAAGAATCCATTTTCATTTAATACAAAGTTCAGCATAGAAGAAAAGGAAACACTTAATTCTATTACTATGCACGTGTACCCACAGAGGGATATTGACAAACCAAAGTGGGTTCAAAGGGGAATGACCAGGATAAAGAGGGATGTTGTTCCTGTTGCAGGATGAAAGTTGAAGGACTCGGGGGTGTTTACTTGGAGGAGGGAGACCCTTAGGGGAAATGATGGCAGTTGTCAAAGGCCTGGGGAAAGGACTCAAAAGCTGACATTAGATGATGGCACTCAGGTTGTGACATGGAAGGGACTCCCAGCCCCAAGAGGCACTGACTTCTGGCTTCTGGAAGAATCCATGCAGAATTTGATGCTGCCCCTCTCAGAGCCACAATTGCCGCTGCTCCGGTACCGAAGGGGCTGTTGCTCTGCATGTGGATCAGTGATGCTCCATGTGGCTATGTGCCTTCCCCAACCCTGACCCTTGGATGGTGGGGAGTGGTTATTGCATCTGATGTTCTAGAAAAGAGCCGCAGGGGAGGTATACATGCAACTTAAAAAGCATCTTTTGAATAACCAGTCCTTTGATTTATTTGAATTCACTTTATTTTGAAATTTTAAACCACATGAAAAAGGAAGTGATCATTTTATGTGGATCACCAGGGGCCCCAGGGTTTCAGAAGATTGACATACTGTGGTGTAGATGGGTGCTTCACAAACTTGAATGTGCATGCAAGTCACCTGGGTTTTTGAGGAAAGTGCCAATTCAGATTCTGCAGGTCTGGGGGCGGGGCAGGGCAAGACTCTGCCTCTCCCAGTGAGGATCCAGGTGATAAACCAGTGCTGCTGGCTCGTGGTCTGTTCAGGAGGGTCTCTGAACCCTTCCCAGCAGTTCCAGGGGCCCTGGCTCCCTAGAACAGCAGCATGTTGGTTGCTTATGTACGAGTCCTTGGTCCATCTTTTATAGAGTCTGTTAAATGGAGAGGAACCAAATAAGAATGAAGACCCAGGCGCGAATGAATCTGGGCAGGACATAAGAAACGTGTTCTAGTAGCAATAGAACTAGGCATTCATTGCTTAGATTTACATCTTCGGCACATGTTTATGTCTGTGCCCATGGTTGCTGATCATTTGCAAATAATGCTCTGTTGTCTTAATCCGGCTTTTATGGCTAATGATGTGTGTTTCATTCTGATCCAGTGTAGAATTTGAGTAAACATATATTTCTCAATATCTTCCCCTCTAATCGCTACCCGGGGCTGTGAGTCATTGAAAGAAATCGTGTGTGAGGGAGCGAGATGCTTTCTGGAGACCATCCCCTCGTGCCAGCCTCCGTTGGCTGCCCACCAGGACCCCATGGGGGCGAGCCTGCTCGTCGTCCAGAGTGCCTGTGCTGCTGGCAGGCGCAGAGTGTGGCTTCCTCCATGAGTCCAGCCGGGCTCCATGAGCCTGCCAATAGCATCGATCTCTGGTCCCTCAGAGCAGAGTCGTTGCACTCTGAGTCCAGGAATTTGGGATGTTTCTAATTTGGTTATTTAGTATCATTATCTGCTGTCCTCATGCCTGCTCAGCTGCAGACAGTGCCGGTGCCCACACCCCAACCCATCCTGCCCAGTCTGACTGTGGAGAGGCCTCCATCCTTCCTGGTGAGTGCCTTAAGGCTGAGCATCCTGGACGCTCTGGGACCTGCTGGGCTGTGATGCCTCGCCCCCTGGCTGGTCCCTACCTGCCGGGCCTCAGTCTGCCCTGAGTCCTGGCTCCATAAGCCAGGGGCTCGACTCCACTTGACAGTTGCTAACCCACTTCTCCCAGAGGCTGGACTCTGGTCTTGACTCCTGATTCCATGTAGGACAGGGTCCCCAGGGCCCTGCCTGTCCCCAGGCCTCCAGCCACCAGCCACCCTTCCTGCCCCCTCCCCCCAGGCTGGTTGCTGAACCTCAAGCTGTGATTCCACTCCCCCACCTCCGTCTTCTGCCCCTTCCCAATGCCAATTTAGGGGGTATTTTTTATGCCAACAAGCAGGGAATGTGGAGGGAGAAGCAATTTCAAGGTAGAGAATGGGGTGCAGGAGGAAAGAGATGAGGAAGAGGGTGAGAAAGCAAAAGCAGGCATAGCAAAAATCAGCCGAGCCGAAAGCTGTTTTTTTGAGAAGATAAATAAAATTGACAAACTATTAGCCAGACTCATCAAGAAACAAAAGGAGAAGAATCAAATCAACAAAATTAGAAATGAAAATAGAGAGATCACAACAGACAACACAGAAATACAAAGGATTGTAAGAGACTCCTATCAGCAACTATATGCCAATAAAATGGACAACTTGGAAGAAAAAATGGACAAATTCTTAGAAAAGTACAGCTTTCCAAAACTGAGCCAGGAAGAAATAGAAAATCTTAACAGGCTCATCGCAAACAAGGAAATTGAAACTGTAATCAGAAATCTTCCAGCAAACAAAAGCTCAAGACCAGACGGCTTCACAACAGAATTCTACAAGAAATTTATAGAAGAGCTAACACCTACCCTACTCAAACTCTTCCAGAAAATTGCAGAGGAAGGTAAACTTCCAAACTCAGTCTATGAGGCCACCATCACCCTAATACCAAAACCAGACAAAGATGCCACAAAAAACAGAAAACTACAGTGGCCACAGGACTGGAAAAGGT
>SJYT01029729.1:0-35814 GCA_006410635.1 Cephalophus harveyi
TCAGGCACTCTATCTATCAGATCTAGGCCCTTAAATCTATTCCTCACTTCCACTGTATAATCATAAGGGATTTGATTTAGGTCATACCTGAATGGTCTAGCAGTTTTCCCTACTTTCTTCAATTTGAGTCTGAATTTGGTAATAAGGAGTTCATGATCTGAGCCACAGTCAGCTCCTGGTCTTGTTTTTGTTGACTGTATAGAGCTTCTCCATCTTTGGCTGCATAGAATATAATTAATCTGATTTCGGTGTTGGCCATCTGGTGATGTCCATGTGTAGAGTCTTCTCTTTTGTTGGAAGAGTGTGTTTGCTATGACCAGTGCATTTTCTTGTCACAACTCTATTAGTCTTTGCCCTTCTTCATTCCGCATTCCAAGGCCAAATTTGCCTGTTACTCCAGGTGTTTCTTGACTTCCTACTTTAGCATTCCAGTCCCCTATAATGAAAAGGACATCTTTTTTGGGTGCTAATTCTAAAAGGTCTTGTGGTTACCAAGAGGAAAATGTGGTGAGGAGGGATGAATTGAGACTTTAGTATTGGCATATGCACACTACTATATGTAAAATAATCAACAAAGACCTACTGCATATCATAAGGAACTCTACTTAATGCTCTGCAATAACTTATATAGGGAAAAGAATCTGAAAAACATAGATATAAGAGTATGTATAATTAAATCACTTTGCTGTACACCTGAAACTGATATAACATTGTGAGTCAATTATATTCCAATACAGAAATTTTAAAAAATTAAAAATCTGTATAATTAGATCAAATTAGAATTGACCTTGGGTTCCCTGGTGGCTCAGTGTTAAAGAATCCACATTCCAATGCAGGAGACACAGGTTCCATCCCTGGGTCAGGAAGATTCCCTGGAGAAGGAAATATCAACTCATTCTAGTATTTTTGCCTGTGAAACCTTATAGACGGAGGAGCCTAGTGGGCTACAAAAGAGTCATAAAAGAGTCAGACACAACAGCGATTGAACAACAACAAAACAGTTGACCTCACTATCAAAACCCAATCCTAATACATCCCAGTTCATATTCAGTGGATCTGATTAGGAATCAGGATATATTCTCCCTTTTACTCATCATAAGAATTAGTATAATCTGTATAAATTATATTATGCCCTTTATCAAAGTTATTTATTTATGTGACTTGATCTCCTGTGAGCTACCTAGGTCTGTGGTTTATTATCTGTTATTAACTTGAATGATTTCTTAGCCAGTGTTTCAAGTATTTCTTCTGCCCAAAACTCTTTCTTCTTCTTTGGTCATTCTGATTATGTGTTCATGACATCCCATAGTTTATGGATACTCTATTTTATTCATTATTTTTGTTCTTTCTTTACATCTGACTTTGGGAAGATTCTAGCCACATATTTTCAAGCATGCTTATCCTTTTCTCAGCCTCATCCATCCTAGTGATGAGCCCATCAAAGGAATTCCTTGTTTCTGGAATTCTTAATTTCAGGGTTATTAATCTGAAACTATTTCTCTTTATTATTCTTATAATTTCTGTCTCTCTGTTTACATTATTCCTCTGTTCTTCATGGTGCCTATATTTTTCATTGCTGCTGCTGCTGCTGCTGCTAGGTCACTTCAGTCGTGTCCGACTCTGTGCGACCCCAGAGATGGCAGCCCACCAGGCTCCCCCGCCCCTGGGATTCTCCAGGCAAGAACACTGGAGTGGGTTGCCATTTCCTTCTCCAATGCATGAGAGTGAAAAATGAAAGTGAAGTCGCTCAGTCGTGTCCGACTCCTAGCGACCCCATGGACGGCAGCCTACCAGGCTCCTCCATCCGAGGGATTTGATTAGCATCACAATATTAATTATAGTTATGTTAAATTTCCAGCTGGAGAATTCCAAAGTCTGTCTTATCTGAGTCTCATTTTAAGAGAGAAAATAGATGGACTTCTGAGGAGAAATTTGTTCTCATTCTCAGTGGGCAGATACTCCAAGATGAGTACAAGGTAAGATAAATAAGACCACACATTCCTCATTCTTGAGGTCAAGGACACATCCCTGACTACACACAGAGAGGAAGGCTTCTTAGAGGCCAAAAAGGGAGGGATACCACCCCACAGTAAATGATTCCAACTATCTACAACCCTCTTCAGTAGAATCCATCTTGTGTAAGCGATATAAATGCACACATGGGAGTATCCTTAGATAAAACAAATATGAACTTAGAACCAGGCAAAGTATGATGATGGGTCAAAGGAAACCCAGAAGAAATGCCCCGTGTAAGCTATACACTACTATGAGGGCACAATTATCCTTCTGAGCCCACCAATGTGTCTATCCATACATACTGTACTCATAAGCACTATACTTGTTTCACTACTTTCCATCTCTATGCAGAAATTCATTTCTACACAGCTGGTGGGCCAGAGTCTTGTCACTGTCAGCTGTCCCTGGTGGTCTAATGGCTAGGGTTCTGCACTCTCATTGCTGCAGCCTGATTTTAGTCTTTGATCAGGAGAACTGAAATCTTGCTTCAAGTTACTTCTGACTGAGACCACCTGAGACCGGTTCTGATGCTTATCTTGTCTCTTTACATAGCTTTTATTTTAGCCTACTGTGCAACTTTTCTTTAAAGTCAGATATGATGTAATGGATAAAAGTAACTGACATGTATATGTGTTTAGTATGAGGCTTTATATTAATCTTGATAGCAGTTGTTCACTGTTCAATATTTGCTATAGCTCAGATGCTTCTTCTTCTTTTTCTTTTCTTTTTTTTTAGTGTTCTTCTTTTTATCTCCCGTGTAATCATTGGGCTTCTCTAAGAATTCCTCCTCAGACAGTCTATGCCTGGAAGCTGTCACTGACTGCAATAGGAGGGGAATGTTACTCACATGGTGGTAAGATGAACATATTCATAAGCACTCTATAATCTTATGATTAGATCTAAGATTTAATCTTATGGTTAAATCTCTGCATATATAAGCAGCTCATGTAACTCAACATCAAATAAAAAGCCTGATAAAAAATGGACAGTAAACTGAACAGATATTTTCAAAGAGGAAATGTAGATTGTCAACAGCCATATGAAAAGGTGCCCAATATTGCCAATCATCAGGAAAATGAAAATAAAATCCACAATGAGATATCACTCCACTATCAAAATGGATATAATTGAAAAGAGCACAAATAACAAATGTTAGCAAGAACATGGAGAAAAGAGAACTGTTGTGCACTGCTTGTGGGAATGTATATTGGTGCAGCCACAATGGAAAACAGTATGGAGGTTTTGCAAATAATAATAACTAAATAGAAGTAGTGTCTGTGTGTTTGTGTGTGTACGTGTTAGTTGCTCAGTCATATCTGACTCTTTGCTACCTCATGGACTGTAGCTTGTCAGGTTCTTCTGTCCATGGAATTTTTCAAGCAAGAATACTGGAGTAGGTATTCCTTTCTCCAGGGAATCTCACTGACTCAGCGATCAAACACGGGTCTCCTGCATTGCAGACATATTCTTTAACTTCTGAGCCACCAGGGAAGCATATATGACACATGGACATTATCAGATAATCAATGCCAAAATCAGATTAATTATGCTCTTTAAGCTGAAGATGGAGAAGCTCTATACAGTCAGTAAAAATAAGACAGAGTTGACTGTGTCTCAGATCACGAACACTTTATTGCAAAATTTAGGCTTAAATTGAAGAAATTATGGAAATTACTAGACCACTCAGGTATGACCTAGATCAAATCCCATATGATTATGCAGTAAAAATGACAAATAGAAGAAAGGGATTAGATCTGATAGAGTGCCTGAAGAACTATGAATGGGCTTCATAACACTGTACAGGAGGCCATGATCAAAAACATTCCTAAGAAAAAGAAATGTAAAAAGAGAAAACAGTTATCTGAGGAGGCCTTACAAATGGCTGAGAAAGAAGAGAAGCTAAAGGCAAAGAAAAAAAAAAAGAGGAACGATACAGCCACCTGAATGCAGAGTTTCAAAAAATAGCAAGGAGAAATAAGAAAGACTTCCTAAGTGATCAGTGAAAAGAAATTGAGGCAAACAATAGAATGGGAAAGACTAGAGATCTCTTCAAGAAAAGTAGAGATATAAAGGGAATATTTCATACAAAGATGGGCACTATAAAAGACATAAATAATATGGACTTAATAGAAGCAAAAGATATTGAGAAGAAGTGGCAAGAATACATAGAACTATATGAAAAAAAAAAAAAAAAAAAAATTAATGACCCATATAACCATGATGGTATGGTCAGTCACCTAGAATCAGACACCCTGGAGTGCAAAGTTAACTGGGCCTTAGGAAGCATCACTATGAACAAAGCTAGTGGAGGTTATGGATTCCAGCTGAGCTCTTTAGAATCCTAAAAGATGATGCTGTTAAAGTGTTACACTCAATATGCCAGCAAATTTGGGAAATACACAGTGGCCACAGGACTGGAAAATATCAGTTTTCATTCCGATCTCAAAGAAAGGCAATCCCAAAGAATGTTCAATCTATCTCACAACTGAACTCATCTCACATGCTAGCAAAGTAATGCTCAAAATTCTCCAATGAAGGCTTAACAGTACATAAACCAAGAACTTCCAGATGTTCAAGCTGGATTTAGAAAAGGCAGAAGAACCAGAGCACAAATTGCCGACAACCATTGTATCATTGAAAAAGCAAGGGAATACCAAAAAATAAATCTACTTCTGCTTTATTGATTATGCCAAAGGCTTTGACTGTGTGAATCACAACAAACTGGGGAAAATTCTTCAAGAGATGGGAATATCAGACCATCTTATCTGCCTCCTGAAAGTCTGTATACAGGTCAAAAAGCAACAATTAGAAACAGACTTGGAAAAATGGACTGGTTCCAAATTAGGAAAGAGTATGTCAAGGCTGTGTACTGTCACCCTGCTTATTTAACTTACATGCATAATGCATCATGTGAAATTCCAGGCTGGATGAAGCACAAACTGGAATCAAGTTTGCTGGGAAAAATATCAATAATCTCAGATATGCAGATGACGCCACCCTTATGGAAGAAAGTGAAGAGGAACTAAAGAGCTTCTTCATGAAAATGTAAGAGAATGAAACACCTGGCTTAAAACTCAGTATTCAAAAAGAAAAAATCATGACATCTGATCCCATCACTTCATAGCAAATAGATGAGGAAAAATTGGAAACAGTGACAGACTTTATTTGCTTGGCTCCAAAAATCACTGCAGATGGTGACTGCAGCCATGAAATCAAAAGATACTAACTCCTTGGAAGAAAAGCTATGATCAATATACACAGCACATTAAAAAACAGAGACATTACTTTGCCAACAAAGGTCCATCTAGTCAAAGCTATGGTTTTTCCAGTAGTCATGTATGGATGTGAAAGTTGGACTATAAAGAAAGCTGAGCACGAAATAATTGACACTTTTGAACTGTGGTGTTGGATAAGACTCTTGAGAGTCCTTTGGACGGCAAGGAGTTCAAACCAGTCAATTCTAAAGGAAATCAGTCCTGAATATTCATTGGAAGGACTAATCCTGAGGCTCCAATACTCAGGCCACCTGATACAAAGAACTAACTGATTGGAAAGGCCCTGATGCTGGGAAACATTGAAGCCAGGAAGAGCATTGGACAAAAGGGGATGGGATGATTGGATGGCATCACTAACTTGATAGACATGAGTTTAAGCAAGCTCCAGGAGTTGGTGAGGGACAGGGAAGCCTGGCATGCTGCATTTCATGGGGTTGCAAATTGTTGGACATGAATGAGTGAGTAAACTGAACTGATCATACACACACACACACACACCCACACACACAAGAAAATACAACTTAGCCATAAAAAAAGAATTCAGTTTTGCCATTTGCAGCAACATAGATGGGCTTGGAGTACTTTGAACCAAAATAAGTCAAACAGAAAAAACATAAATACTGTATGATATCATGTTTACGTGGAATCTAAAAAATACAACATACTAGTGAATATGACATAAAAGAAGCAGGCCCTCAGTTAGAGACAGCAAACTAGGGGCTACCAGTGCAAGCAGAGGGCAATATAAGGGTGAGGAAGTGGGAAGTATAAACTTTTGGATGTAAGATTGGTTCAATGATGAATTGTACATCATGTTGGATATCGTCTATATTTTTCAGTAACTATGAATAGAAAATAACCATTAAAAGCTGTATCAAAACTAAAAATATACAAAAAAATTTGGGAAAAGATTAATATCATGAAGAAATATTATGCAAAATTGTAAAGTTGAACAGTCCTGGACTTAAAGTCACATAAGAGTTGAATTTAACCCTACTGCATAACTAGATGTATGCTTGTCAGTTTACATTTATGAATTACAATTTCCTCATATATGAAGTCAGAGTAATACCTTGCATCTCAGTCCGAGGTTCAGGGGAAAAAAAAAAATATTTATGTAGTTTATTTAAATGAATCTGAGGATGATTTGTCACATTTTAAATATTTGAGAAATTTCCTTCCCCTACATGTCACTGTTTGATGGAAACATTCTCAATTATTTTTCCTACACTGCTCTTAACATCTAATTCTTAACTGCAACAACATTCATCAACAAATGACATTTTGGTATTAGATTGAAATCTAGTTGCAAATGGAAGCCATTAATGTAGGAAAGAGACTGCATTTGGTGTCTAATTGGAGATAAAATTGGAAATAGACTGCATTCAAATAAAACTTACCTTTCCTTGGCAAATCAGAATGAAAACTATCAGTATAACTTATTAAACTGCAATGTGATATGCTAACCTGACTAAATATTAATTCCTTCAATGATTATTATCACTTGAATTGTGCTTTGGCATTTATTACAAAGCATATAATTGTGAACAAAATAAATTAAGCCCTGTGCTTCAACTGTAAAAAAAACCTAGGGATGATTCTAAGTGGCTTTAAAAATGTATAGTACAGATTTCTCTTAAAAGTCTTGCTTTCTCGTTAGCAGGGTTTGCATTTTACTGAAATGGCAAATGTAACGTATTAAAGAAATTACATTGAGAATAGTAAGTTGTCAACTATGCTCATTCTCTCTCCTTCTTTTCATTAAAAACTTTGATTTGTTTTTCTCAACTACCAAGAGGTAATTGGGCTTACCAGATGGCTCTAGTGGTAAAGAATCTGTCTGCCAATGCAGGAGGAGACCTAAGAGTCGACAGCTCAATCCCTGGGTCAGGAATATTCCCTGGAGGAGGGCATGGCAACCCATTCCAGTATTCTTGTGTGGAAAATCCCATGGGAAGAGGAGCCCGACGGGTTACAGTTCATGAAGTCGCAAAGCATCAGACACAACTTGGCAACTAAGCACACACATACACAAGAGCAACAGTTTCCCCGCACCCCCCGCCCCCTCCATGGGGAATCTTGTGAAAGCTTTTAAATACCTTTGTGTTTAGAGGGCATTTTCACCTGTGTTCAGATCACCACTTAAACTAAGATTTAAAATAATCTTCCCTCAAGAGTTACAGCACAATTTTATTCGGTATTGCGATGTGCCATTTGAACAACATACCCTTACTTGTCATTAGTATCTACAAGAAGCAAGTGTACTAAATGTTGACAATATTAGTAGACCACCTTTTATTAAAATTATTAAAATTCATTTTAAAATCATTTAAAATCAATTTTAAAGAAAAATAAGAAGTCTTTTGGTTTAGACATTAAGTAAATAGGTTTTTAATTCCTGATCCTCTCATTACTTCTCAGATATAGTATGTTAACATATTTTTACTGATATTCTTGCTCAAAAACCACATGTAGTATGCAACTTCTCATCCTTACTCTCTCAAGGCTACATTTTAATGTGGGAATAATGGGTAGTAGATACATTCCAAGCACAGTGGAGGTGGTGAGCAGCCTCTGATGGCCCGGGTCCAGCTCTCAGGCCAACTAGCTGTCATGACCCCTTGATGACATCCTCTAACAGAGAAGAATGTAAATCATAAATCCCTTATTCTGCTCTAAATATATTTGTAGCTGTGTGATAATACAAATAAAGTGTCTTATGCCATATATCTAATGTCCAAAGAATGTAAACCAATAATGAAACGTTTCAACCTCCTAACTAGAGAAGCATACCCTTATAATAACCTGAAAAATAGGAATCAAATACAGTATTCTTATATTCTTCTTCAAAATGGTTAGAAAAGAGCCAGCTCCTGGCCCCTGACTGATGGTCTTTCCTCAATTCACCCCAGGCTTAGTTACCTCTCATGAAGGGATATTGGCACATCATTATTGACACATCAGCCTGTCTATCAAACTCTATCCATGATATTGGGTGGGAACCATCTCCTGGCCTCCTGGCCCCATCCTCACTCAGGCTTAGATTTGGGTAAAGTGGCAGCACAGTTCATCTCATAAGTGACACATTGGGAATGAAACCATGCTAATGTAGGTTCTGGAGGTTGGCTCTGGACCATTTTGACTGAGGTTTTCACGGTCTGAGTATCCAGACAGTGATCTTGAAAGAGGCACATACGTCCCAAGTGGCTATAGAGCCTTAGGCATGAGAATTCTTTTTCTTATGGAGAAGATCATGTATGGAGGAGAATGGGAGTGAAGCCCTCTCAAGCACAGTGCTAAGAACAGTCGGTACTACTAGTGAGCTCTTAGGATGCTGCTGGTCGTATCAAAGTTGGGCCTCTTGAACACCACTCTTATCAGATACCCTTGAAAAGTGTTAGCATGGAATTTCAGTTGAATAAACTAAAACTCATATTCCATTTCTACAATTTCTAATATAACCATACAACTTATTAGAGATATTTATAAGAGTTGAGTAAATATTGAATGTTTCTCATTATGCAGTGAGTTTTAGTCATCCAAGATTTTTAACGTAGTTATGAAGCTTTGATTGGAAGAATCTTCACTATATTAAAGGCTTAGAAATAAACATTTGACAATTTGAGTGGAAATTATAAAGCAAGGAACCAATTATTGAATATATCTTATGAAAAATCATCCTTGTTATATACTACGTTTATTAAATATAGAACACTTAGGTCATCTATGTGCAAAGAATAACCATCAGATTATAGGTATAACTCTCAGGTAACTCGTTTAGTATGAAGTTGCTTTTGTTGGGTAGCATTTAGTTTTAAGAGTTGAAGGATCTTTCAGGTAAGCCCAGGTTATAAAAGTACCTCACTGAGAATAAACAGAGCACTGTCCAGATATTTAATTTTAGGCAGCAGAATTAGATCTCATGGAAACAGTTTAGCTGATCTTGTCCAAATGTCTGGGGCTGCATGATCTCTATTTCCTATTTCTTACTATAGAAACACTACTCATATATTACATTTACACTGTTGGTAATCATGTGTATTGATGCAGCAACTGTGTAAAACAGTAGAGAGGTTTCTCAAAAAATTAAAAGTAGAGGTATCATATGACTTATTAACTTTATTCCTGGGTATATAACTGGAAAAAATCAAAAACATTAATTCAAGATGACATGTACACTCCAATGTTCATAGCAGTATTATCTATAATTACCAAGGCATGGAAGCAACCTAAGTCTCCATCAGTAGCTGAATGGATAAAATAAATGGATAAAATAAAATAAGCATTCAAACATACACCATAAAATATCATTCAGCCATAAAAAAGAATGAAATTTTGCCATTTTCAAAATATGAATAGACTTTTGGAGGGTATTAAGCTAAACAAAATAAGTGAAACAGAGAAAGACACATTCTGCATAATGTCACTTTCAGGTGGGATCTGGAAAAGAAAAAAACTAGTGAATATAATGAAACAAAAGCAGACTCAGAAATTTAGAGAAAGAACTAGTGGTTACTAGTGGGCAGAGGGGAAAAAACTACTATGTATAATATATGCTACAAGGTTATATTGTGCAACATGGAAAACATAGCCAATGTTTCCATTTTTTATTTATTTTTTGCCAATGTTTTTTAATAACTATTCAGTTCAGTTCAGTTCAGTCACTCAGTCGTGTCCAACTCTTTGCGACCCCATGAATCGCAGCACACTAGGCCTCCCTGGCCACCACCAACTACCAGAGTTCACTCAAACTCATGTCCATCAAGTCAGTGATGCCATCCAGCCATCTCATCTTCTGTCATCCCCTTCTCCTCCTGCCCCATCCTTCCCAGCATCAGAGTCTTTTCCAATGAGTCAGCTCTTTGCATGAGGTGGCCAAAGTATTGGAGTTTCAACCTCAGCACCAGTCCTTCCAATGAACACCCAGAACTGATCTCCCTTAGAATGGACTGGTTGGATCTCCTTGCAGTCCAAGGGACTCTCAAGAGTCTTCTCCAACAGCACAGTTCAAAAGCATCATTTTTTCAGCACTCAGCTTTCTTCACTGTCCAACACTCACATCCATACATGACCATTGGAGAAACCATAGCCTTGACTAGATGGACTTTTATTGGCAAAGTAATGTCTCTGCTTTTGAATATGGTATCTAGTTTGGTCATAACTTTCCTTCCAAGGAGTAAGTGTCTTTCAATTTCACGGCTCCAGTCACCATCTGCAGTGATTTTGGAGCCCCAAAAAATAAAATCTGAGACTGTTGCCACTGTTTCCCCATCTATTTCACTTGAAGCTATGGGACCAGATGCCGTGATATTATTTTTCTGAATGTTGCACTTTAGCCAACTTTTTCACTCCACTTTAACTTTCATCAAGAGGCTTTTTAGTTCCTCTTCACTTTCTGGCATAAGGGTGGTGTCATCTGCATATCTGAGGTTATTGATATTTCTCCCGGCAATCTTGATTCCAGCTTGTGCTTCTTCCAGCCCAGCATTTCTCATGATATACTCTGCATATAGTTAAATAAGCAGGGTGACCGTATACAGCCTTGACATACTGCTTTTCCTATTTGGAACCAGTCTGTTGTTCCATGTCCAGTTCTAACTGTTGCCTCCTGAGCTGCATACAGGTTTCTCAAGAGGCAGGTCAGGTTTTAGTCAAATAAATTACTATTATAAAGAATAAAAAATGGTAAATTACAAGAAAAATACAGATGTATACACTGATAAAAATGTTTACCTTTTTTATTAGAGTAAGCTACTAAGATGGTTGAGTAAGGATGACTTTGCCACAAAGAAAGTGTGTAGACTCAGAGAAAGGAAAATGATTATCCACTTGTTGATATGTTTGGTTAATTATGTTTACCCATATTGGCAACCTCTCTCCTGGGCAGAGTTAAAGGTACATTGAATAAAGGTATGTCCAGAGCTTCTATCCCAAGACACATTTGTTGCTTTTCAGTGTATTAATATTAGCATATCATGAATACACACGGAGGTTATTGAATATTTTGGTGAGCTAACACCATAAAACACATGAGTTTCAAACACTATTTATAGAAGGGACCCACCTGAAGGCTTCCTGGTTTCAATTCTTCTATATTTTTTCTTTTAAAAAAATTGTCTTAGAGATTGTCTAAGGCTATTCATTTTCTCAAAGGAAGATGATATCTGTAGCTCTCTCAAAGTTGTTCTGAAGAGTTTATCTGCCTCTGAGTTAGCCTTCTGCTCTTGTGAGCAATGATGATGATGTGATGATGACAAAGATGTAAAGGAAAAGCTCAGTACTAACTATTATGGAGCAGAGGAGGATGTGGAGCTGTGTCATGCACCTGAAGCCTTAGATATCATTGAAAGAAGATAAAATGAAAAAAGGAAAAAATAAGCAATTTGGAAACCTCTGAAATTGCTAGCATAACTCCTTACATATTTGATTAAATTTACTGTTGTGTAGATCTGTTACCTTAAAATAGAGTTGAATACTAAAATATATATGTCTTAAAAGTACTACTAATAAAAGAGGACCTGAAAGAGAAAAGAAACTTTCAGAATAGGGCTTAACCTGGTGTTAACTGTATCTAGATGTTTTTGAAATGTATTGTATTTCAATACAATGTATTACTCAATTCTAAAATGAGTTTAGAATTTGGTAAAAGAATAAAGAAGGAATAATTTATTCATTAATCCTTTTATTTAAAATGTATCACGTGACTTTGCAGGTATCAAACACCACTGTTCTAACAAAGACAAAGCAATAAGACAGGAGACTTTACCTGGAGAAGTAACATTTATAGTATGTGTTAAAAATATGAATAGGATTTAGTTAGAAAACCAAGTGGAATTGGAAATAGAAGTGTTCTAGTAAGAGGACAGAGTGCTCAAAGGCCAGAGGAAGGAAAGATGAAAACTTCCAAGGAGTTGCAAAAAGCCACTGATGGATGGAGAGATGGAGCACAAGTGTGGATGATTTTTTAAATGAGTATATTATTCAAGGCGTTGAATAATAAGAATTTGTTGTTTTATTCTCTAAAGAATCAAAGTGGTTAAAAGATTTTAAAGACATTGAGTGAAATAAAGTCTGAGATAATCAATGCATATCAATTTTTGCCACATAATATTTGTGAGCTCAGTCACTCAGTTATGTCTGACTCTTTGCTTCCCCATGGACTATAGCCTGCCAGGCTCCTCTGTCCATGGAATTTTCCAAACAAGAATGAGTTTGCTGGAGAAGATTGCAATTTCCTACCCCATGGGATCTTCCCAACCCAGTGATCAAGACCATATCTCTTGCATCTCTTGCATTGGTAGGCGAATTCTTTATCACTGTGCCACTTGGGACACCCAATATAGCATTTAGATCAACATATTCATATTTGAGCTCATGAAGGTCTATGCATTTATTTATGAAATGATTGCAGAATAAATAGTGAAGTAGACCTTATCTATGAAAGAAGAAAAAAAATATTTGTATTATGCATGTAATTTATGTCCTAAGGAAATAGATTAAAGGTCATATGATATTAAGAATTTTTGAGTAGGGAACTTCCAATGGTGGAGGAATAAGAAGATATCCTCCTTCCCCACAAATACATTAAAAATTCATCTGCACATAGAACAGCTCCCACAGAACTTCTGAACACCAGAAGATGTCCGCAGACTTCTCAAATGGCAAAAGATAAAGGTAAGGTAAAGCAAAAGATAAAGATTAAAGAAAAGAGACAAAGGTTTTAGGACAGGAACCTGTGCCCAAGGGAAGGAATCATGAAGGAGGAAAAGCTTCCACACATTTAGAAACCCTTTCATAGGTGGAGTCAAGGTGAGCTTAAGAACCTCAGAGGCAAACACGGGATCCAGGTGCTTGGAAGGCAAAAGCAGAGAGAATTCACCAGAGATTGTTGTTGAATATCACTTTCCACTAACAGGTGTCTCACATGCCTGCACACACAGCAAAGAGTAGGGGTTGTGTCCCAAGATACAGGCTCAGGGGTCAGACCTCAAGTAGAGGACCTGGGTTGGCTGCTATGAGGATACTCTGAGGGGGCTAGTAGGACACAGCTGAGGAAGTCCAGGGAAAATACTGGACATCCCAGAAAGGCAAGAGATCATTACCCCAGGGACACTCTAGTGCCATGCATTGGTAGACAGTGGTGGTATGCCTGGCAGTAACTGCCAAAACCAGCAAAACTGATGGAGTGCCAGAAGCAGAATTAGACATGGCTGCAGTCTGTGATCTCAGAGGAGGAAATGTAAGCCACCGAGTGAGTTAAAGTCCCTCAGTTGTGCCCCACTTTCAGAGACCCCATAGACTATATAGTCTGTGGAATTCTCCAGGCCAGTACACTGGAGTGGGTAGCTCGTTCCCTTCTCCAGGGGATCTTCCCAACCCAGGCTCGAACCCAGGTCTGCCACATTGCACGCAGATTCTTTACCAACTGAGCTATCAGGGAAGCCACTAGCCACTGCCAAAACCAGGGAGAGTGTCTGAGGCAGCAGATAAAACTCTGCTGTGGTCCTGACCCCACAGGTGGCAACTGCCACCAGGCTGTGAGAAGATACAGATTATTGCCCACACCTTGGTGGGAGCATAAGCAGCTTAGTTCTTCCAAGGGACCCAAGAACCAGGACTGATTCCTCTGAGAGAGAGCACAACCCTCCTCAGACTTTAACAACATCTGGTGGGTCTCCACTGCCGCAGGCACTCCCTGGTAAATCTCACTGGATCCCTCCCTCTGCCTTGGCTCATAAAGCAAGAGAGACCTAATAAGCATCAACCTTTGCCCTCTGTCTTCTGGGTGGGGTACAGACACTAGGAGGACAGCCTATAAGCAGAGCCAGTCCTAAACCAAAGCAGAACACCAGGAGCTGTGTGACTAAAGAAGAGGAAGGGAATTAGCTCCTGCAACCACAGGTGCAGCAGACTAAATCCACACAATTAGCTGGCGACTGTGAACCTTAGAGGTGACTGTGGACTTTGGGAGCAAGTACAAGGTGAAATAAGGCCAGATCTGTGTCTGAGCTGACATCAAACTGCCAACTTCAAGTCCAGAGACCTTCATAGGAATACTGAAGGACTTTCTGTGTAGGAAGATTGACTGGGACACAATGTGTGGAGTGGAAAACAGAGGAAACATGAGGACACTCCTCTTAACAGAACACACTGTGGACATGAGGACACACCACTCTATATAAAATTGTATTTTTATTTTCTTCTTAATATTTGTCTAATGTTATTTTCTGTATTATTTCTTTAATTTTTAAAATTAGTTTTTTTTGTTAAACATCTTATTTTTTTAAATAAATTCATTTATTTCCCTATTTTTACAGTACTCTTTAGTTATATTGCTTTTTTCCATGTTTTGATTTTGTATTCTTGCTAGTCTCATTTTTACTATTGCTTTTCACTTATAGGTTTCTTTATTGACTGTATTGCTGTCTTTTTTTTTTCCCCACTCCTGTTTTTGTCCTTTCTGTTTTTTTCTTTTTTTTTTTTTTTTTCTGTCTCCCTTTTCTCTCACTTCTTTTTTCTTTGTAAGGGTATGAATTTATTTGGGTTCTCTGGGCTACTGAGTGTTGCTTTCACTAACAATCTTGAAGCTTTGGTTTTTGTTCTGCATAGACTGTGAGCTCTTGGTGCTACAGTAAGAGATCAGGCCTAAACACCTGAGATCAGAGAATCAAGTCCAGGACTTTGGACCACCAGAGAACTCCTAAATTCATGGAACATGGATTGGTGAAGCTCTCCCAAAGGCCTCCATCTCAACACTAAGCCCAAGCCCAAGTCAAAGGCTAGCAAGCTCCAGCACCAGACACCCAATGCCAAACAACAAATCAAGAACACAGCTCCACACATTAGCAGACAGACTGCTCCAATATATAGAAAACCCAATGACACCCCCCCTCCAAAAAAAAAAAAAAAACTACTGGGCATGGCACTATCTTTCAGAGACACAAAATCAAATTCCATCCACCAGAAAAAAGGCATAAATCCCCCCAACCAGAAAACCTTCACAAGGGACTAGTCCAACTCCACTCACAGGGGGCACATTCACAATTAAGAGGAACTACAACCTTCCAGTCTACAGAATGAAGACCCCCAAACACAGTAAATTAAACAGAATGAAAATACAGTGAGATATGCAGCAGATAAAGGAACATGGTAAAAATACATAAGACCAAACAAATGTGGAAATAGTCTACCTGAAAAAGAAAGAATTCAGAGTAATGATAGTAAAGATGATCCAGCATTTTGAAAATAAAATGGAGACATAGATAGACTGGAGACACAGATTGAGAAGATACAAGGAATTTTTAACAAGAAATGTTTAATGTTTAACTTAGATGAAGTGAAAAATAGATAATCTACAGTGAACAGCACCAAAATTGGGATTAAAAACATACTAGAGGAGACCAATAGCAGAACAAGTGAGGCAGAAGAGCAGAAAGAGTATGAGAAAATATTTGAAAATATTTCAATCAAAAACTTTGCTAAAATGAGAGAGAAAATAGCCATCAAGTCCAGGAAGCCCAGAGAGTCTCATATAGGATAAATCCAAGAAGAGACATTTCAAGACACATATTAATCAAGCTATAAAAAAATAAATACAAAGAACAAATATTAAAAGCAACAAAGAAAAAGCAACAAATAACATACAAGGGGATCCCCATGAGATTAACAACTGATCTTTCACCAAAAACACTGAAAGCCTGAAGAGACTGGCATAATATACTTAAAGTGATAAGAGGAAGAAAACTAGAACCAAGATTACTCTATCCAACAGGATATCATTCAGATGCAAAGGAGAAAACAAAAGTTTTGCAGACAAGTAAAAGGTAAGAGAATTCAGCAACACCAAACCAGATTTACAACAAATAGTAAAGGAATTTATCTAGATAGGAAACATAAGAGAAAGAAAGAGCCTCAAAAAAAAAAAAAAAAAAAAAAGAATGATAATAGGATCATACATATCAATAACAACCTTACATGTAAATGGATTAAATGCTTAGAACAAAAGACACAGATCCACTGAATGTATCCAAAAACAATACCCCTCTATATACTGTCTACAAGAGACCCACCTCAGACCTAGAGACATATACAGACTGAAAGTAAGGGGCTGGAAAAAGATAACCCATGCACGTGGAAATCAAAAGAAAGTGGGAATAGCACTACTCAAGTCAGATAAAATAGATTTTGAAATACAGACCATTAGAAAAGATAAGGAGAACACTACATGATGATCAAGGAGATGATACATTAAAAACGTATTTGTACCCAACGTAAGAACAGCTCAATATATAAGGCAAATGCTAACAACAAATAAAGGGGGAATCAACTAATACACTAATAGTGGGGGGCTTTAACACTCTCCTCACACCAATAGACAGATCACCCTGTTAGAAAATTATTAAGAAAACATGAGCTCTCAATGACATTGGGCCAGTTGGACCTAATTGGTATCTACAGGGAATCTCATCAAAGATGCTAGAGATAATCTTATTTGCAGGGCAGCAAAGGAAATGCAGATATAAAGGACAAACGTTTGGACACAGTTGAAGAAAGAGTTGTTCAGTCGATCAGTCCAACTTTTTGTGATCCCATGGACTGCAGTATGCCAAGCTTCCATGTCCGTCACTATCCCCCAGAGTTTGCTCAAACTCATGTCCACTGTGTCGATGATGCCACCCAACCGTCTCATACTCTGTCACCCACTTCTCCTCCTGCCTTCAGTGTTTCCCAGCATCAGGGTCTTTTCCAATTATTCAACTCTTTCCATTAGATGACCATAATATCAGAGACTAATCTTCAGCATCAGGCCTTCCAATGAGTGCTGCTGCTGCTAAGTCACTTCAGTCGTGTCTGACTCTGTGCAGCCCCATAGATGACAGCCCATGAGGCTCCCTTGTCCCTGGGATTCTCAAGGCAAGAACACTGGAGTGGGTTGCTATTTCCTTCTCTATTCCAATGAGTATTCAGAGTTAATTTCCTTTAGGATTGACTGGCTTGATGTCTTTGCTGTCCAAGGGACCCTTAAGAGTCTTCTCTAGCACCACAGTTTGAAAAGGCCAATTCTTTAGGGTTCAGCCTTCTTAATGGTCCAACTCTCATATCTATCTATACATGACTATTGAAAAAACTGAGGGAGGGAAAAATGAGAGAATGATATTGAAACATATACACTACCATATGTAAAATAGATGTGAATGGGAACTTGCTGTATGATGTAGGGAGCTCAAACTCGGAGCTCTTTGACAAACTAGAGGGATAGAATGCAGTAGGAGGTGGAAACGAAGTTCAAGAGGGATGGGACATATGTATATCTAAGACTGATACATGTTGAAATATGGTAGATACTAATACAATATTGTGAATCCGTCATCCTCAAGTTAAAAATAAATTAGTTTTTAAAAAGTATGCTCATGCTCCTTGGGAAAGATCTTTATTTGGTGTTCAGTTGCCAGGAATTATAAAAGAGTATTATTCTTTCAATTGGTCTTTTTTTTTTCCCCCTCTTTAATTCCTTTGAACTTGACATTTGCAAAATCTATCTTTTATGTATCTGTTTTATGTATATACATATATAAATTGGGGACACCTTACACTTACACCTTTCACCTTACATTCATTGTACAAATGGATACAAACACTTGCTTGTATTATAAAAATTCCATATGCTTTGTATATCCATATTCATATCTTTAGGGCTTCCCTGGTGGCTCAGAGGTTAAAACATCTGCCTGCAATGTGGGAGACCAGGATTTGATCCCTGGGTCAGGAAGATCCCCTAGAGAAGTAAATGGCAACCCACTCCAGTATTCTTGTCTGGAGAATCCTATGGAGGGAGGAGACTGGTAGGCTACAGTCCACAGGGTCGCAAAGAGTCGGACACAACTGAGCGACTTCACTTTCACTTCATTCATATCTTTAGTTCAGTTCAGTTCAGTCCCACAGTCGTGTCTGACTCTTTGCAACCCCATGAATTGCAGCACGCCAGGCCTCCCTGTCCACCACCAACACCAGGAGTTCACTCAGACTCATGTCCATCGAGTCAGTGATGCCACCCAGCCATCTCATCCTCTGTCCTCCCCTTCTCCTCCTGCCCCCAATCCCTCCCAGCATCAGAGTCTTTTCCAATGAGTCAACTCTTCACATGAGGTGGCCAAAGTACTGGAGTTTCAGCTTTAGCATCATTCCTTCCAAAGAAATCCCAGGGCTAATCTCCTTCAGAATGTACTGGTTGGATCTCCTTGTGGTCCAAAGAACTCTCAAGAGTCTTCTCCAGCACCACAGTTCAAAAGCATCAATTCTTCGGTGCTCAGCCTTCTTCACAGTCCAACTCTCACATCCATACGTGGCCACAGGAAAATCCATAGCCTTGACTAGATGGACCATAGTGAGCTATATTCATATATCCAAATATTTAATATAAATGCAATTCCTTCTGATTAAAATTTCTATGGGAACTTGAAGAGATGTATGTTGTGTAGCTATGTTGGGACATCATCAGTGATATAGTCATTATAAGACATAAGCTTGAAGTGGTTGGATATTTAAGTCATTAAACTCGCCTTGCTTATTCCATACTCACAGACGACTTTGGTTGTGATTTGCTTGCCCATGCGCTTTGGCTATGGAGACTCCCAGACAGCACTAGCAGCAAAGGATCTGCCTGCTAATGCAGAAGACATAAGAGATGAGGGTTCAATCCCTTGGTTGGGAGAATACCTTGGAGGAAGGCATGGCAGTCCACCCCAATATTATCACTTTCACTTCATTCATATCTTTAGTTCAGTTCAGTTCAGTCCCACAGTCGTGTCTGACTCTTTGCAACCCCATGAATTGCAGCACGCCAGGCCTCCCTGTCCACCACCAACACCAGGAGTTCACTCAGACTCATGTCCATCGAGTCAGTGATGCCACCCAGCCATCTCATCCTCTGTCCTCCCCTTCTCCTCCTGCCCCCAATCCCTCCCAGCATCAGAGTCTTTTCCAATGAGTCAACTCTTCACATGAGGTGGCCAAAGTACTGGAGTTTCAGCTTTAGCATCATTCCTTCCAAAGAAATCCCAGGGCTAATCTCCTTCAGAATGTACTGGTTGGATCTCCTTGCGGTCCAAAGAACTCTCAAGAGTCTTCTCCAGCACCACAGTTCAAAAGCATCAATTCTTCGGTGCTCAGCCTTCTTCACAGTCCAACTCTCACATCCATACGTGGCCACAGGAAAATCCATAGCCTTGACTAGATGGACCATAGTGAGCTATATTCATATATCCAAATATTTAATATAAATGCAATTCCTTCTGATTAAAATTTCTATGGGAACTTGAAGAGATGTATGTTGTGTAGCTATGTTGGGACATCATCAGTGATATAGTCATTATAAGACATAAGCTTGAAGTGGTTGGATATTTAAGTCATTAAACTCGCCTTGCTTATTCCATACTCACAGACGACTTTGGTTGTGATTTGCTTGCCCATGCGCTTTGGCTATGGAGACTCCCAGACAGCACTAGCAGCAAAGGATCTGCCTGCTAATGCAGAAGACATAAGAGATGAGGGTTCAATCCCTTGGTTGGGAGAATACCTTGGAGGAAGGCATGGCAGTCCACCCCAATATTCTTGCCTGGAGAATTCCAGGGACAGTGGAGTCTGGAAGGTTATAGTCCCTAGGGTCACAAAGAGTAGAGCATGACTAAAGAGACATAGCATGAACATGTAAGCTCATGTACTTTGAATAAAGGAAGAAAAAGTAGTTGATTATAGACACACATGGTAGTTCAGTCCTGTGTTTCAGTTATCAGTAGATCCAATTAGGGCCCTGATAAGGATAAACACCTCAGCCTTCACAAAAGCTCTGGACCATTCCACTTGGCTTCTCTGCAATAAATCTTCCATAACCTCAGTGAACATTTTCTTAGAGGATATCTTTCTCATGTGATTTATATGTACAAATATGGAAAGGGAGAGAAGACAAGTGTATACAGTGTAAGGTTCTATGTGTTTAACAAATTCTAAGTATTTAATGAGTGTTTATGACATGAAATTGTCCAGTATAATGTAGAGATATGACATATCTGTAATTATGGTGAGCAAACAGTTCAAGTTAGTCTTAATTGCATACTATTATTTCATGTTCAAGTGGTGATTCACTAAAGCCATAATTAAAAGGGATTGAATTTCAAAAATGCCATGTACAGAAGTTTACACATTAAAATTATGTGAATTTGTACATATAGCTGATATTTTTGATTTGTGAAGATCAAGGAAACTGTCCACACAGTTACACGTCCTCTCAAAAAAATATTGAATCAGTGATTTGTTCTCTATATCTGTGAGTCTGCTTCTTTTTGTTATATTTACTAGTTTGTGGTGTGTTTTTAGATTACACATAAGTGATATCATGCAGTATTTGGCTTTCTCTGAGGGGAAGGGGTAGCATAGAGTTGGGGGAGTGGGAAGTACAAATTAAGTGGTGTAAGATTAGCTCAAAGATGTACTATACAACATGGATAATATTATCAATATTTGTAATAACTAAATGAAAAGCAATCTTTAAGAATTGTATAAAATATAAAAAGCATAAGACAATAAATTATATCACTTACATGTAGAATCTAAAACATGATACAAATGAACTTATTTACAAAACAAAAATGGACTCACAGACACATAAATGAAATACATAGTTATCAAAGAGGAAAGGTTTGGGGGGTAGGGCTAAATAAAGGGTTTGGGGTTAGCAGATACAAACCACTAAATAAAGATACAAAATAAACAATAAGGATTCATTGTATAGCAGAGGGAACTATATTCAATATCTTATAATAAACTATACAGGGGAAGGATATGAAAAATAATGTAAATGTAAAAATGTAAATTGAGAAAAATAATTAAAAAATGTTAAATCAATCTAAACAAGAATTATTCAACTGAATTAGGAGATCATATTAGACACCTCGTGGCCTTTTCAAAATATATACAGCCACCAACTGCTTCAACTGCTTCACCTGCTTCACTTGACACAACCTCCTCATCTCAAGAGAATCTATGGGATTTTCACATATGGAAAAGGCCAAGGAGCATCTTAACTTGGGAAATATTCTCTCAGACACTCAGGTACATTGTTCTTGTATGGAAACCTATTGATTTAATG
This sequence comes from Cephalophus harveyi, assembly GCA_006410635.1. Taxonomy (NCBI): domain Eukaryota; kingdom Metazoa; phylum Chordata; class Mammalia; order Artiodactyla; family Bovidae; genus Cephalophus; species Cephalophus harveyi. Next base: position 21,436 of record SJYT01029729.1, read on the forward strand.
ATCAAATAGCAAGCATTCAATCACTTATTTTCTATATAATGAATTAACTTAAAAGTTCCTGGTCGCTCAGGAAGTAAAGAATCTGTCCTCAATGCATGAGACCCAGGTGCAATCCAGGGTCAGGAAGATGCCTTGGATAAGGGCATGACAACCCACTGCAGGATTCTTGCCTGGAGAATTCCATGGACAGAGGCACCTGGAGCACTACAGCCCATTGGGTTGCAAAGAGTCAGACACAACAGAGTGATTAACACTTTCACTTTTGCTTTTCAAAGTCTGGTAACTGGAAAGAAAACTCTTTTCCTTTTCTGTTTTTATTAAAGGAGAAATTACAGGGAATACACTTGGTAGCAGGTAGGAAACAAAATCTCAAAGTTCCAAAAGTGGTCTTCTACCAACTTTTATTCTAGCTACTGCTCTAGAATATACTTAGTTGAGACATTCCCACTGTATTAGTTTTTTTTTTATGCATTTATTTTTTAATATAAGGATAATTGATGTAGAATCAGCCATAGTTATACACATGTCCCCTCCCTCTTGAGCCTCCCTCCCATCTCCCTTTACTTCCAACCCCTCTAGGTTGGTACAGAGCCCTTGTTTGAGTTCTCTGAGACATACAACAAATTCCCATTGTCTATCTATTTTATGAGAGCAGTTTTCCTGGGTTCCCTTACTACATTACTTTCTGCCTGGGCGCCCTTTCCCAATAAAATATCTTGCTTTATCAGCATACGTGTCTCCTCAGACAATTCATTTCCAAGTGTTAGACAAGAGCCCAGTTTCAGGCCCTGGAAGGGGTCCCCCTTCCTGCAACAAATGGTGACTGTGCCGGGGATTCTTCTTCACTGTGACTGACATCCGGACCTCTTGGGGTACTCAGGGACCAGCTTGCCAGCCAATGGACCAAACCCAGTGGCCACAACTGTGACCCTTATGTTCCTGGTTGCCTCTTGATGCAGAGTGCCTCGACTGGGTAAGGAAAAAGAGACTTCATTGACCTTTCTCCCCTTCCCTCTCACTTTTCTCTCCTTAACCCTTCCTATTCTACCCCTTTCGTCTAGTCCTCCGGTCCTGGACTCAGGAATCCGATCAAAAGGCCACAGCCTGAGCTGGCGATTGGAGACTGATCACCTCCTCTTGGCAGAGAACTAGAATTTTGCTTCTGTTCTGGTCTAGTACTGTTTCTGGTAGGGTTGAGTTCCAGTCTTCCCTTTTCTGGAGGGCCAGGGTAAAGTCTCATAATGTCTGGGTATCTGCAGGTGGCAGGAGATGTCTGTAAGGCCACCCCTTTTTCCCACCTCTCCCACCTCCTCTCCTTCTTCCTTCAACCTGGCTTCCTTTCCTCCCTTTGAAATCTTTGAAGACCTGGGATATTTTCATTTACTCTGTTCATACTTGGATCTGAAGTTCTGTGCCTCTTTAGGCAGTTTTCTGAGAGACTGTAATCTTGTGTTTAAGGGTGTGTCTGAAGAGAACTGCCAGGTCTACGTGTGTGTTATATACTCTGGCTTCTGTGTTGTGATTTTTGATGATCATTTTGCTTTGTTTGGCCACCATTTTATTTAGACCTGCCACCATTTTTTAGAACTTGATTGTCTTTCCCTGTGCCTTGAGACCAGGGCTCTCAGGAACACTTATCGAGACTAGCTCTAACTCTTAGGACTGAGAGAGAGAAAAAAAAGGAAAAACCCTTTAAAATTTTATTTTTCCAACTGATATTTATAAACTAGTGAATTGCATATTGTAATATCTAATTCTTGACTAAGCTCAGAAAATGAAGCTAGACCTTGCTTTGTGTCTGTTTGAATATGTCTCCATATGTCTTTGTCTCTGGATAATATTTTTGAGATTAATTTGTAAATTATGTCTATTTAATTGGCTTAAAGAAAAGTAAGTGCTTATAAATCAAATAGTTCTAAATTAAATAATGAATTCCAGGCTCATGCAAACTGGGAAATATTCAGTATTAAATACCTGATATTATTGTTTGTTTGTTGATCTAACTAATATAGACATGTCTTAAAGTAATTAACATTAAAAAGCAAAATATTTTCAAGAAAAAGAAATGGGAACCCACTCCAGTATTGTTGCCTGGGGAATCTCAGGGACAGAGAAGCCTGATGTGCTAAAGTCCATGGGGTCACAGAGAATAGGACATGACTAAAGTGTCTAGTCAAGGCTATGGGTTTTCCTGTGGTCATGTATGGATGTGAGAGTTGGACTATGAAGAAAGCTGAGCACCGAAGAATTGATGCTTTTGAACTGTGGTGTTGGAGAAGACTCTTGAGAGTCCCTTGGACTGCAAGGAGATCCAACCAGTCCATTCTGAAGGAGATCAGCCTTGGGATTTCTTTGGAAGGAATGATGCTAAAGCTGAAACTCCAGTACTTTGGCCACCTCATGCGATGAGTTGACTCATTGGAAAAGACTTTGATGCTGGGAGGGAAACTATGAAGAAAGCTGAGCACCGAAGAATTGATGCTTTTGAACTGTGGTGTTGGAGAAGACTCTTGAGAGTCCCTTGGACTGCAAGGAGATCCAACCAGTCCATTCTGAAGGAGATCAGCCTTGGGATTTCTTTGGAGGGAATGATGCTGAAGCTGAAACTCCAGTACTTTGGCCACCTCATGCGATGAGTTGACTCATTGGAAAAGACTTTGATGCTGGGAGGGAGTAGAGGCAAGAGGAGAAGCGAACGACAGAAGATGAGATGGCTGGGTGGCATCACTGACTTGATGGACGTGAGTCTGAGTAAACTCCGGGAGTTGGTGATGGACAGGGAGGCCTGGCGTGCTGAGATCCATGGGGTCGCAAAGAGTAGGACACGACTAAGTGACTAAACTGAACTGAACTGAAGTGACTTAGCAGCACCTATTTTACAAATGATAATATATGTTTCCATGTTACTCTCTTCATACATCTCACCCTCTCCTCCCTCTCCCAGTGTCGCTACATCTGATCTCTATGTCTGTTTCCCCATTGCTGCCCTATAAATAGGTTCTTTGGTACCATCTTTCTAGATACCATTTATATGTGTTCAGTTCAGTTCAGTTACTCAGTCGTATCCGACTCTTTGCGAACCCTCTGAACCCCAGCATGCTGGGCTTCCCTGTCCATCACCAACTCCCAGAGTCTACCCAAACCCATGTGGATTGTGTCGGTGATGCTATCCAACCATCTCATTCTCCACCGTCCCCTTCTCCTCCTGCCTTCAATCTTTCCCAGCATCAGGGTCCTTTCAAATGAGTCAGTTATTCACATCAGGTGGCCAAAGTATTGGAGTTTCAGCTTCAACATCAGTCCTTCCAATGAACACCCAGGACCCAGGACCCAGGACCCAGGATGGACTGGTTGGATATCCTTGCAGTCCAAGGCATTCTCAAGAGTCTTCTCCAACACCACAGTTTAAAAGCATCATTTCTTCGGTGCTCAGCTTTCTTTGTAGTCTAAGTCTCACATCCATACATGAGTACTGGAAAAACCATAGCCTTGACTAGACAGACCTTTTTTGACAAAGTAATGTCTCTGCTTTTCAATATGTTGTCTAGGTTGGTCATAACTCTCCTTCCAAGGAGTAAGCGTCTTTTAATTTCATGGCTGTAATCACCAGCTGCAGTGATTTTGGAAACCAGAAAAATAAAGTCAGCCACTCTTTCCACTGTTTCCCCATCTATTTGCCATGAAGTGATGGGACCAGTTGCCATGATATTAGTTTTCTGAATGTTGAGCTTTAAGTCAACTTTTTCACTCTCCTCTTTCACTTTCATCAATATCTGCATATCTGAGGTTATTGATATTTCTCCTGGCAATCTTGATTCCAGCCTGTGCTTCCTCCAGCCCAGTATTTCTCATATGTTAGTATATGATATTTGTCTTTCTTTGTCTGACTTCACTCTGTATAATTGGAGAAGGCAATGGCACCCCACTCCAGTACTCTTGCCTGGGAAAATCCCATGGATGGAGGAGCCTGGTAGGCTGCAGTCCATGGGGTCGCTGAGTCAGACTGAGCGACTTCACTTTCACTTTTTGCTTTCATGCATTGGAGAAGGAAATGGCAACCCACTCCAGTGCTCTTGCCTGGAGAATCCCAGGGATGGCGGAACCCAATGGACTGCCATCTGTGGGGTCTCACAGAGTCGGACACAACTGAAGCGACTTAGCAGCAGCAGCAGCAGGCTCACCCATCTCATTAGAATTGGTTCATATGTTTTCCATTTTTTTGTCTAAGTAACCTTACGTTATGTTAATGTATCACAACTTCTCTATCCATTCATCTGTTGATGGACATCTAGGTTGCTACCATGTTCTAACTATTGTAAACAGTGCTGCAATGAACATTGGGGTACATGTGTCTTTTTAAATTTTGGTTTACTCAGGTATATGCCTAGCAGTGGAATTGCTGGGTCATATGGTGAATTTATTCCTACTTTTTTTAAAGGTATCTCCATAACATCTTCCATAATGGCTGTATCAATTTTTTATTAATTAATTTATTTTAACTAGAGGTTATTTACATTTCCATCAGCAGTGCAAGAGAGTTACATATTCTCCACACACTCTACAGAATTTATTTTTTGTATACTTTTTGGTGATGACCATTCTGACGAGTGTAATATGATATCTCATTGTAGTTTTGATTTGCATTTCTCTAATAATGATAAATATTTAGCATCTTTTCACTTGTTAGTCATCTGCATGTCTTCTTTGGAGAAATGTCTGTTTAGGTTTTTTCCCCACTTTTTGATTGGTTCTTTCTTTGTATGTTATGAAGTTGTATGACCTGTTTGTGTGTTTTGGAAACTAATCTTTCATCACTTGTTTCATTTGCTATTGTTTTCTCTCATTCTAAGTTTGATCTTTTCACCTTATTTATAATTTCCTTTGCTGTGCAAAAGCTTTTATGTTTAATTAGGTCCCACTTGTTTACTTTCATTTTTATTTCCATTACTCTAGGAGGTGGGTCATAGCAGATCTTTCTTGACTTATGTCATCAAAGATTTCATCTATGTTTTCCTCTAAGACTTTTATAGTTTCTGGTTTTATATTTAGACCTTTAATCTATTTTGAGTATGGTGTTAGGAAGTGCATTAATTTCATTCTCTTATATGTAGCTGTCTTGTTTTCCCAGCACAATTTACTGAAGAAGCTGTTCTAGTCCCACTGTATTTTCTTACCTCTTCTGTCAAAAAAATCAGAGAAGGCAATGGCACCCTACTCCAGTACTCTTGCCTGGAAAATACTATGGACAGAGGAGCCTGGTAGGCTGCAGTCCATGGGGTCGCTGAGAGTTGGACACGACTCAATGACTTCACTTTCACTTTTCACTTTCATGCATTGGAGAAGGAAATGGCAACCCACTCCAGTGTTCTTGCCTGGAGAATCCCAGGGATAGCAGAGCCTGGTGAGCTGCCATCTATCGGGTCGCATAGAGTTGGACATGACTGAAGCGACTTAGCAGTAGCAGCAGTAGCAGTCTGTCAAAAATAAGGTGCATGGGGCTTCCCTGATAGCTCAGTTGGTAAAGAATCCACCTGCAATGCAGGAGACCCTGGTTCAATGTCACAGTGGAAGTGACAAACAGATTCAAAGGATTAGATCTAATAGATAGAGTGCCTGAAGAACTATGGAGGAGGTTCCTGACATTGTGTAGGAGGCAGTGATCAAGACCATCCCCAAGAAAAAGAAATGCAAAAAGGCAAAATGGTTGCCTGGGGAGGGCTTATAAATAGCTGAAAAGAACAGAAGCTAAAGGCAAAGGAGAAAAAGAAAGATATACCAATTCAAATAGAGAATTCCAGAGAATAACAAGGAGAGAAAAGAAAGTCTTCCTCACTGATCAATGTGAAGAAATATAGGGGGAAAAAATAGAATGGAACAGACTAGAGATCTCTTCAAGAAAAATAGATACCAAGGGAACATTTCATGCAAAGATGGCTCAATAAAACAGAAATGATATGGACCTAAGAGAAGCAGATGATATGAAGAAGAGGGGGCAAGAATACACAGAAGAACTATACCAAAAAAAAAAAAAAAGATCTTCATGATCCAGATAACCATCATGGTATGATCAATCACCTAAAGCTAGACATCCTGGAGTGCAAAGTCAAGTGGGTCTTAGGAAGCATCAGTACGAATAAAGCTAGTGGAGATGATGGAATTCCAGTTAAGCTATTTCAAATCCTAAAAGGTAATGCTCTTAAAGTGCTGTGCTGAACTCAATATGCCAGCAAATGTGGAAAACTCAGCAGTGGATACAGGACTGTAAAAGGTCAGTTTTCATTCTAATCCCAAAGAAAAGGAATGCCAAGGAATATTCAAACTACCAAACAGCTGCATTCATCTCATATGCTAGCAAAGCAGTGCTCAAAATTCTTCAAGCCATGTTTCAACAATATGTGAACCATGAACTTCTAGATATTCAAGCTGCATTTTGAAAAGGCAGAGGAAGCAGAGATCAAATTACTAACATCCACTGGATCATCGAAAAAGCAAAATAATACCAGAAAAACATGTACTTCTGCCTTATTGACTAAACCAAAGCATTTGACTATGTAGATCACAACAAACTGTGGAAATTCTTAAAGAGATGGGAGTATCAGATGACCTTACTTGCCTCCTGAGAAATCTGTATGCAGATCAAGAAGCAACAGTTAGAACCAGACATGGAGCAACAGACTGGTTCCAAATTGGGAAAGGAGTATGTCAAGGCTGTATATTGTCACCCTGCTTATTTAACTTAAATATAGAGTACATCATGCAACATGCCCAGTTGGATGAAGCACAAACTGGAATCAACATTGCTGGGAGAAATATCAATAACTTCAGGTATGCAGATGACACCACACTTATGGCAGAAAATGAAGAATTAAAGAGCCTCTTGAAGAAAGTGAAAGAGAAGAGTGAAAAAGCTGGCTTGAAAATCAACATTCTAAAAGCAAAGATCATGGCATCTGGTTTCATCAGTTCATGACAAATAGATGGGGAATAATTGGAACAGTGAGAGACTTTATTTTTTTGGTCTCCAAAATCATTACAGATGGTGACTGCAGCCGTGAAACTGAAACACACTTGTCTCATGGAAGAAAAGATATGCCTAACCTTGACAGCATATTAAAAAGTAGAGACCTTATTTTGCCAAAAAAGGTCCGTCTAGTCAAAGCTATGGTTTTTCCAGTAGTCATATATTGATGTAAGAGATGTACTATAAAGAAAGCTGAGCACTGAAGAATTGATGCTTTTGAACTGTGGTTTTGGGGAAGACTTTTGAGTGTCCCTTGGACTACCAGGAGATCAAACCAGTCAACCCTAAAGGAAATCAGTCCTGAAAATTCATTGGAAGGATTGATGTTGAAGCTGAAACTCCAACACTTTGGGAACCTGATGCAAATAATTGACTCATTGGAAAAGATTTTGATGCTGGTATGGATTGAAAGGTTAAAGAGTCTGCCTCCAATGCGGGAGACCCGGGTTTGATCCCTGGGTCGGGAAGATCCCTTGGAGAAAGAAATGGCAATCCACTCCAGTATTCTTGCCTGGAGAATCCCACTGACAGAGAAGCCTAGTAGGTTACAGTCCATGGGGTCGCAAAGAGTCAGACACGACTGAGCGACTTCACCTTCACCTTCACCTATGGATTGAAAGCAGGAGGAGAAGGGGACGACAGAAAGTGAGATGGTTGGATGGCATCACCGACTCGATGGACATAATATGTGTTAGGTCCAGGAGTTGGTAATGGACAGGGAGGCCTGACGTGCTGTTATCTATGGGCTTGGAAATAGTCGTACACAACTGAGTGACTGAACTGAAGTGAGCTAAAGGTTTCATCCACAAGCTGAAATTTTGTGTACAGAGTCAGACACGACTGAGTGACAAGCACACATACACACATACACACACACACACACACAATTTATGTTTAAAACTATAACTTTAATGTATACAATATGATTTGATATACATATATATGGTGAAATCATTACCAATGATAAAGTTAGTTAATGCATCCATTACCTCACATGGTCATGCTTTTCTTTTCTTTTATTTTTTCTTTTTTTTTTTGTGGTGAGACTATTTAAGATTTAATGTAGCAGCTTTTTGGAAAAGGCAATGGCACCCCATTTCAGTACTCTTGCCTGGAAAATCCCATGGACAGAGGAGCCTGGTAAGCTGCAGTCCAGGGGGTCGCTAAGAGTCGGAAACGACTGAGCGACTTCACTTTCACTTTTCAGTTTCATGCATTAGAGAAGGAAATGGCAACCCACTTCAGCGTTCTTGTCTGGAGAATCCCAGAGCCTCATGGGCTGCCATCTATGGGGTCGCACAGAGTCGGACATGACTTAAGCAACTTAGCAGCAGCAGCAGTGTAGGGTGAGATTTGCGGTGAGTTGTTTCTTTGTTTCCCCCTGTGATGGACAAGGGCTGAATGACATGGTAATCCTGTCTGTTGATTATTGTATTTACATTTTTGTCTTTTTTTTTTTTTCCTTGATGATGTGTCCTGAACAGTATACTGGCCAGGACTTGTATACAAGTGGTTGTGTTTGTGGGAGGTCTCACTAATTGATATTCACTAGGGTTAATAGTTCTCTGGTAGTCTAGGGTGTCAGAGTCAGCAGTCTCACTCCAAAGGCTGAGGGCTTGATCTCTGGCCAGGAACTAAAACTCCTCATGTGGTGTTTTATGGCATCAGTTCCGTTCCACTAAATTCAATCGCTCAGTCGTGTCCGACTCTTTATGACCCCATGAATCGCAGCACGCCAGGCCTCCCTCTCCATCACCAACTCACGGAGTTCACTCAAACTCATGTCCATTGAGTTGGTGATGCCATTCAGCCATCTCATCCTCTATCGTCCCCTTCTCCTCCTGCCCCCAATCCCTCCCAGCATCAGAGTCTTTTCCAATGAGTCAACTCTTCGCATGAGGTGGCCAAAATACTGGAGCTTCAGCTTTAACATCATTCCTTCCAAAGAACACCCTGGACCGATCTCCTTTAGGATGGATTGGTTGGATCTCCTTGCAGTCCAAGGAATTCTCAAGAGTCTTCTCAAACGAAACAGTTCAAAAGCATCAATTCTTCAGTGCTCAGCTTTCTTCACAGTCCAACTCTCACATCCATACATGACCACTGGAAAAACCATAGCCTTGACTAGATGAACCTTTGTTGTCAAAGTAATGTCTCTGCTTTTGAATATGTTATCTAGGTTTGTCATAACTTTCCTTCATCAAATGTGATTAAAGCAAGTATTCAGAAATGAGAAACCAAAGATGACCCTCAGACAAAGGGCAGTTAGAAAATCAGGGAAATAATAATTAAAATATTGGAATATGCACATTACACATATAATCATAAGCAAAATCAAAACAGTGCAACAAAAATAAACTACAATAAACTGAGCCAGTGAATAAAGGAAACTAAAAATGATATCCACCAGTTAAGAAAAAAATTGCCTAAAACACAAACTAGAATACAAAACTAAACCAAGGTGCCAACTGGGGAATAAAGCAATGAAAACAAAGCTACCAATAATGGGAGAAAAAGGAAAGACAGACAAGGAAGACAGGAAGAATAGTAATGTAAAGCTAAATCGAGGTAGGTAAAGAAGATTACATATATTAAAGATTAACTGCAAGGGGGAAAAGAACAGTAGGACATGCAAACAAAGGAATAAATGTAGAAAAATAATAAGAAGCTTAAAAGTTAAAAAAAAAAAAAAGAATAAAAAATGAAAACTCCACAGGACTGCAAAAGGCCAATGAAGTAGCAGAGGTTTATGACAGCAATAGAAAATGTGATTGAAAACAGCTCAAAAGCTTAATTTGAGTTCATAGTGATATTAAAACTGACAACTACAACAGAGGAAATTAAATTAAAAAAAAGAAAAAATCCAAAAGAAACTACATAGTAAGTCAAAATGTAAGAATAATAATTATTGTCCTGAGTCTTTGCTGTTAGTGTCCTTTCCCTCACTGGGAATCACAGTCCACCTCACCTCCCTAGGATGCACTTCAACACTGTGCTGATCTCTGGACCTGCTGTGGGGGCAACTCAGGCTCTAATCTGGTCCTACTCCTGTGTGTTCTGGCCTCCAATATCCACAGCTATCAGAACTAATGTATTTTCTTTTGTGGGAACTCTCAATGTCCTTTTACATATCCCATAGATACAGAGTCTGCCTAGTTGATCATTTGGATTTAATCTGTAACTTGTACAGTTGGTGGGAAGGTTTTGAATCTTCTTCACTTGTCACACTGCCCCTGGGTTTCACTTGTGGTTTCTTTTCCCCTCTGCATGTGGGTCATCCACTGGGGTTTGTTCCTGAGGCTCTCCTGGTGGATTTGGGTTTGCACTAGTGAGGGCCAAGCGTGGAGGTAATGAAGCTGCTTGGGTTGCAGGAGTTCTCAGGGAAGTTGGTGGCTAAGGCAGCAGGAAATATAGTGCTCAAAATGGTATGGAAACTTACTCCAGTATTCTCGCCTGGAGAACCCCACTGACAGAGAAGCCTGGCAGGTCACAGTCCACAGTGTCACAAAGATTTGGACAAGACCAACGCAATCATGCATGCATAGGTGCAAGACTTTTTTTGGCTATGGCAGCTCTGTACCAGTGAGAGTTGAGCCCTTTGGTCACAGCAACTCTGATGGTGCCAAGTGTGCAGGGACACAGACTTCCTCAGCACAGGAGTATTTTTTTGAGCCTCTGGAAGTTGATGATAAGAAGACCTCTTTGGCCAGTCTTTATCTGTAGGCCCTTGTGCCACCCTCCCCTCCCATTAGAGGGCTCCCTTGCCTGTGGTCCTTCCCTGTTGTTTACCATGTCAGGCACATAAAGGGCCTTCCTTAGGTGGGATTTTACTCCGTAGTTTGGCGCAGCAGGTACTTAAAGAGGCACCCTGGTTTGGGTCCTACTCTATTGCTCCACATATCCCATTGTTTGATGGGCCACCCTCTCTATTGTTTCAGCTGCTGATGCTTGCGTGTGGGGAGGTGATGGCTCCACCCCCTACAGATGACAGCAGTATCACGTTCTTCCATGTCTGTCTGGCTTTTCTTTGCAGTCATTTCCTACCATAATCTCCTCCCTCACATCCCCCTGGTTCATCTGTCTGCAGTCAACAGTAGCTCTCGCCCTGGGATTGCTCCACAATCCCTATGGTCCATCCCCAGCTGCTGAACCTTCTAGGGGACCTGCATCCCTGTCTTGGGTTCACATGGCTATGGCAAGGACTGCATGATTCTCATTCCATTTAGGATGCCACAGATCAGCTTCTTCACTCTAAGCCTTACATGTTTCTCCTCTGACCCAGACAGTTGCCCCAGTATGGGGATCAGACCCCTGCTTCATTTCCCCCACCTGCCAAGGGCAGGTCCAATCCTACTAATGCTCCTGTTTTCCCCCCAGTCCCTTCTTCCTTCATCAGGTTTACATGGTTCTATATATTCTTTTCTGATGGTCAGGTACTCCTGTCTGCTCTCAGCTGGTGTTCTGCAAACACTTCTGTGTCTGAAGTTATATTCCTGATGTATCCGTGGAGAGAGATGTATTCCATGTTCATCTACTCTTCTGCCACCTTGCCCCCTGTATTAGTTCTTATTCACCCCTTATTCTTTCCATCCATCTAGCTAGTCTGCTACATTTTCCCTCCTCTTTCTTGCTTAATTGCACTCTGATAGTTATTGCCCTCTAGCTAAGGTTATACTATGTACCTGATGCTTACTCCTCCACGACAACACTCCCTAACACTCCTTTCACTTTTGAAAATTCTTTACTCCGGAAAGATGGTCACGAACGATAATCTCGAGGACAACCATTACCTGTTCTGGACCCACCTGACGCCAGTGTTAATGACCTTAATGCCCCCAGGAGGAAAGAATAATACAACACCACATCAGCCCCATCCTTATCTACAGCCCTATTTTCCACCCTGAAACTATAAGAGCCCTTTCTATTTCCTAAAAAGGGAAGCACAGTCTTGGAGGCATTAGGCTGCTATGCCCCCATTTGCTCGACAAAGTAATAAAACGACTTACTCTCTTCTACTCCTCCAAAGCTCTTTCTCCACATCTGTATTTAGCACCATTGAACAGAGACCAGATTTTCGGCAATACTATCTTAATTTCAGTTCAGTTCAGCCACTCAGTCATGTCTGACTCTTTGCGACCCCATGAATCACAGCACACCAGGTCTCCCTGTCCATCACCAACTCCCAGAGTTCACTCAGAATTGCATCCATCGAGTCAGTGATGCCATCCAGCCATCTCATCCTCTGTCATCCCCTTCTCCTCCTGCCCCCAATCCCTCCCAGCATCAGAATCGTTTTCAATGAGTCAACTCTTCACATGAGGTAGCCAAAGTACTAGAATTTTAGCTTTAGCATCATTCCTTCCAAAAAAATACCGGGGCTGATCTCCTTTAAGGAAGCATAAAAAGATATCCCAAAGATATACAAGTAATTTGCGAAAAAGATAGATTTTCTACTGTCATTTTCCAACTTTTCATTCAAACATTGCTTAAATTTAGTCAGATTTATCACTTTACTATAAGTAAGGTGAGAATTTTAACTCCTATATTTCTCTCATTCTCTCACAGAAACTGGTGATTATTTTGAATTATTCAAAATTTTGACTCTGGTGACAAATATTCTGCTTTTGTTGTATTAAACCTCATTTGCTTCTAAAATAAAGTATTTTTTAGAAGCAACATCTCTTTCTCAAGGTTCACAGGTTTTAATCTTTTTTTTTTTTTTTCCCTAGAAAGATGCTGGTTAATGATATCCTTAGTTAAGGTTCATTTTAGGCAGACAAATAAAGTTGATGCTTTCAACTTGTTAGATAAAGCAATCTGGAAGATCTGCTAAAATATCACTAAATGATTTTTTAGTGTAGCTTCTGATGTTTCTTCTTCTTTCTTCATTTGATAATGCTATTTAAAACAACATTGATAGCAATATATTTACATGATTGCTCATAAAAATAGGGTCATATTCTTTCTTTTTTAGCTCTACATTTTCCTGTCCCACTAGAGTAAGTCATGGGCTGTATGTTTTCTTCTTATTCTTCTAAAAACATCAACTGCCTTAAGCCAAATATGATCAGTGAAAAATTTATCTGACAAATGCTTGATGAAATCCACCAAATGATTTTCACATCACAGAATTAAATAAATAAATAAAGCCTTGAGAGACAAATCTACAGATTTTGAAACAGCTCTTTAAAAATTGGCAGAATAATCTTCTGTATGGCCCAAAGCAAGATGTAAATTAAGAAGCAATACACTTTGAGTGTAATGGAGCATATACTTATAAATTCATGGATCCATTCAACTCATGTAAATAGTTTACACGTTGTACCTCCCAGGAATAATTTCCCAACACTAAATAATTTGAAATTATAAATAGTAAGACAGAAAATTTTATGTGCATTTATTTTGGAATAATTTTGGAGAGATTAGAAAGGAGAATAATTCTTAATTGTTAATTTGCATTCTAATTGTATATTTTGTAGGTTGAATGTCAAAAGAATTGAAAAAGCTTTGGGCAAAATCTGCAGGAGGGATGTGTCTATTGTCACTTGAAAATAGTTGTTAGCTAGCCTGTTAGCAAGGCAGTAATGTGTTCATGAGCCAGCAGGCCTTTAGCATTCTGACAACAACATGATCCCTTTAGTGTTCAAAGTGTTAGAACCTGGATTTATTAACTAGGCAACAATCAAAATCTTTAGAAAACTAAAAATAAACTATTCATAGTGACTAACTGGGCGGGGGGGGGGATGTTTCTTACTTAAGAGGGTTTTTAAAATTTTTCTCTAGATATGTTACCAACTTCAAGCTTTAAAAGGTCATCTGGGTCAGATAAGTGGTGTTATCTGTACATACATGCATGTGGTATAATTTGAAAAAAAGAAGAAAAAAAATTGAGTCAATATTGCATAGAAGACCAAGGAAAACTTAACCTAGATAATAAAATTATGGCTTCAAAGATAAGTTGCCAAAGATTTAATGGACACTTTTGATACAAATCTAAAAGAGCAGTATTTTTAAATTTTATTTCTTTTTGTTTTATTATCATTTATTTATTTTTTACTGACCATCATTGCCTATAGCATCTTTGTTCAATGACCAGGGATTGAATCTGCACCTCCTCTAATGGAAGCACCTAATCTTAACAAGTGGACCACCAGGGAATTACCAAATAGTATGAAATATATTTGAAATGTTGCACGATGCAGCAATAAACATTTTTATGTTGATTGTATATTGTAACAAGAAAGCTTTCATAAGAATAGTTAACTCAAAAGATCAAAAGCAGATTTTCTGACGTAATCACCAAAACAGAAATATTTGAGTTTACAGGAACCAAGGATAAATGTCAGTTCAGTTCAGTC
>SJYT01029740.1:7080-24414 GCA_006410635.1 Cephalophus harveyi
GATTCCATTTTGATTTCAAGATTTTGGATCATTTTCACTATCAATATTCGGAATTCTTTCTCAGGTAGATTCCCTATCTCTTCCTCTTTTGCTTGGTTTGGTGGGCTTTTCTCCTGTTCCTTTACCTGCTGGGTATTCCTCTGTCTCTTCATCTTGGTTATATTTCTGCGTTTGGGGTGGCCTTTCTATATTCTGGGAATTTGTGGATTTCTCTTTATTATGGAGTTTCCTCACTGTGGGTGGGGTTATATCAGTGGCTTGTCAAGGTTTCTTGGTTAGGGAGGCTTGTGGTGGAGTTCTGGTGGGTGGAGCTGGATTTCTTCTCTCTGGAGTGCTATGAAGTGTCCAGTAATGGTTTATGAGACGTCAATGATTTTGGAGTAACTTTGAGCTGCCTGTATATTGAGGCTCAGGGGTGTGTTCCTGTGTTGCTGGAGAATTTGCATGGTATGTCTTGCTCTGGAACTTGTTGGCCCTTGGGTGGTGCTTGGTTTCAGTGTAGGTATGGAGGCGTTTGATGAGCTCCTATCAATTAATGTTCCCTGGATTCAGGATTTCTTTGATGTTCTCAGGATTTGGACTTAAGTCTCCTGTTTCTGGTTTTCAGTTTTATTTTTACAATAGCCTCAAGACTTCTCCAGCTATACAGCACCGATGATAAAACATCTAGGTTAAAGATGAAAGGTTTCTCCGCATTGAAGGACACCCAGAGAGGTTCACTGAGTTACATGGAGAAGAGAAGAGTAAGGGGCTAGTTAGAAGTGACTGGGATGAGATGAGATGGGATCAAAAGAGGAGAGAGCAAGCTAGCCAGTAATCACTTCCTTATGTGTGCTCCACAGTCTGGACCGGTCAGAGGTGTTCATGAAATTATACAGGGAAGAGGAGAGGGAGGAAGTAGACGGAGGTGGCCAGGAGGATAAAAGAGGGAAATGAAAAGGAGAGAGACAGATCCAGCCAGTAACCAGTTCCCTGCGTGTTCTCCACCGTCTGGAACACTCAGAGATTCACAGAGTGGAGTAGGGAAGAGAAGGGAGCGGGAAGAGTTAGAGGCCACCTGGTGGAGAAAAAGGAGAGTCCAAAGAAGGAGAGAGTGGTCAAGCCAGTAATCTCGCTCTCAGGTAAAATTAGGTACAGTTTTTGAAGCCAATGATCTGCTTTTCTGGGTGTCTGATGTCCTCTGCCAGCATTCAGAAGTTGTTTTGTGGAATTTACTCAGCGTTGAAATGTTCTTTTGATGAATTTGTTAGGGAGAAAGTGGTCTCCCCGTCCTATTCCTCCACCATCTTAGGACCGCCCCGCCCCCCCCTACTAATTCTACTCTGGATGCCATAGGGCAAATTCACACTGAGATATGACTTCTGCTGTTGCACATTCATGTCACAAATTCTGGGTGAATTGGAAGAGCAGATGGGAGAGAATTTCTGGAAGCCATCACCATACAAGGATGGCTAAAAGCAGCCTAATTAGACACAAAATCTATTCCCCATATCAAACTCCACTGGATGCCAGACTGGATGAACCACAAGCTGGAATCAAGATTGCCAGGAGAAATATCAATAACCTCAGATATGCAGATGACACCACCCTTATGGCAGAAAGCAAAGAGCTGAAGAGCCTCTCATTAAAAGTGAAAGAGGAGAGTGAAAAAGCTGGCTTAAAACTCAACATTCAAAAAACTAAGATCATGGCATCCAGTCCCACCATTTCATGAGAAGTAGATGGGGAAGCAATGGAAGCAGTGGCAGACTTTATTTTTCTGGGCTTTCAGTTCACTGCAGATGGTGACTGCAGCCATGAAATTAAAAGAAGCTTGCTTCTTGGACAAAAAGCCATGACAAACCTAGATAGCATATTAAAAAGCAGAGCCATTACTTTGCCAACAAAGGTCCATCTAGTCAAGGCTATGGTTTTTCCAGTAGTCATTATGGATGTGATAGCTGGACCTTAAAGAAAGCTGAGCACTGAAGAATTGATGCTTTTGAACTGTGATGTTGGAGAAGACTCTCTAGAGTCCCTTGGACAGTGAGGAGATCAAACAAATCAATCCTAAAGAAAATCAGTTCTGAATATTCGTTGGAAGGATTGATGCTGAAGCTCCAATACTTTGCCCACCTGATGTGAAAGAACCAGCTCATTGGTAAAGACCCTGATGCTGGGTAGGATTGACGTCAGGAGAAGAAGGGGATGACAGAGGATGAGATGGTGGGATGGCATCAGTGACTCGGTGGACATGCGTTTGAGCAAGGTCCAGGATTTGGTGATGGACAGGGAAGCCTGGTGTGCTGCAGTTCATTGGCCACAAAGAGTAGGGTACAACTGAGCGACTGAACCGAACTGATATCCAACTTCAACTTCTCCCTAGCCAGATCCCAGAAAGGTCTGTGGCTCACTAACGCCTCCCAACATGAAGGGAAGTGTGATTGTAGGAACCCCAGGTAAAAAGCAGCAGCAGGCTAAAACAACTGGAGCTAAAATGTCTTACTTTTGTGAGTTTCTTTAAAAAAAAAAATGGTCTTGTGACTTTGGAGTTTGGAAAGTAGAAAAATATTATGTTCTCATGTATGAAATGACATAATATTGGATTAATCATTGTTAATGACAGGGAAGCCTGGCTTGCTGCAGTCCATGGGGTTGCAAAGAGTCAGACACGACTGAGCGTCTGAATAACAACAACATCATTACTAAATATCTATGGGTTTAGATAAAGCCCATGACCCTTTCTCTTTTAATACCAATGTTAAGTTGTTATTTAACAAATAATTTGATTTTTTCTTTCATATTTCTTTCCTTTCAAATAAGGTCTGACATGAACAAAAAATAGGAGAAAATCTTGCTCTTTGATTTTGTGCAAAGGAGCAAGAAATGTATAATGAACAGGTCATAAAGAGTCAATTCCAGTGTGCACAATAAAACAGTTCTTTTCTTATCAGTTTCAAGTATAAAATTTACAGCTTCAAAATACTATAATTCATTACAAATGAGACAGAAATTACAAGGAAATGTTTTAAGTGAGTTTTAGAATATACATCAGTGGTTACTTTCTAAAATAAAAATTATATTTCATTCATCTTTTCATTTATTCTTACAAATATTTATTGAGCATTTCCTGTGTTCCAAGTGTGTTGTTAAGTGCCAGAAATCTAAAAACATGCATTTAGAATTAGAAATGGAAAATAAAGTAGAAAGTGATAAATAAATGAAAATGCAATGTTATATGTTCTACACTGGAAGTCCAAATTTCCCTCTTGTAGATTTCAGGGCATGAAACAGAGAAGAGACAATCCTACATGAAGTAAAGTGTAATGTTCTTGGAAAGCTTCATTATGAAAGGGATAGATATATGAGCTAGGACTTGAAAATGGTATCAGCTAGAAAGAGGTAGATTTAGAAGATATTCCATAAAGAAGTGCTTGAAGTAAAATCTCAAAGGTGTTAAATAGTACAGTGTCTTCCAAGAGGCATAGAAAATTCACTGGTTATAAAATTGCTTATAACAGAAGAATTAATGGAGTATGGAGCTGGCGAGACAATCAGGGGACATATGAGACTGTGCATTCTATGAAAGCGAAGGGAGCCACTCATACACTAATCTTTTCTGCATTTTAGAGAGATCACTGCTCTGACAGTGTAGAGGATGAATTAGAATTAAGAAACAATTCTGGAGGTACGAAGTGCTCATGCTCAGTTGTTTAGTCATGTCTCACTCTTTTGTGACCCCATGGACTGTAGCCCAGCTTTAGCCCACCAGATTCCTCTGTCCATGGGATTCTCCAGGCGAGAATACTGGAGTGCATCACCATTTTCTTCCCCAGGGGATCTTCCCCACCTAGGGTTCAAACCCACATCTCCTGCATTGGCAGACAGAGTCCTTACCTCTGTGCCACCAAGGAAGACCAAGTTTAAAATTGTATCCATTAAGAATGCTTTTGGCTACAAGTAACAACAACCAGTTGAAAGTTACTTAAATAAAAAGCTTTTTTTTTTTTTGCAAATAATAAGAAACAAGAACATAAGCAATTTGCAGACGACTCCAGGGCTTGACAACATCAGAGTTCAGAGCTGTGTGTGATTCTCTGTCTTCTTATGGTTTCAAGATCATTGTAGGTCAGTGCTTCATATTCATACACATCACCATCCAGAAACAGAGGAGTAAAAAAGAAGACTTTTCTCAAAGCTCCTTTTCATTGTGCACTAAGGAATTCATTTCACATTCGTCTTCCCATAGATTTCCCACAGGAAAATTCCAATTTCCATATTGGAATTGAATAATATCCCAAGGCTGAACTACAAGGGAAGCTTAAAAACTGCACTTTGGGAATTTTCTGCTTGTATTGTGTAAAGCAGGCTCCGCCAACCTAGAAGGAGGGGGAGGAATAATCATTGGATAGATAATCAGAAGAAATACACAAAAGTCATCTCACTAACTAGGTGGCAGGGTCAGTAGGGAGTGAATTTAAGAATTGTTAGAGCTTCGCTCATGACTCAATGGTAAAGAATGCCCCTGCAGTACAGGAGACACAGATCCAGTCCCTGGATTGGGAAGATCCCCTGGAGAAGGAAGTGGCAACCTGCTCCAAAATTCTTTCCTGGAGAATTTCATGGGAAGAGGAGCCTGGTGGGTTATAGTTCATGAGGTCATAAAGAATCAGACAAGACTTAGCGACTAAACTACCGCTACCACCAGAGAACATAAAGTCTGAGTGGGGTGAGGTTCAGGTTGCTTCTGTTCAAAACTCCATGGTGCAACTAAGTGTAAGATAGGCTGGGGTTAGCTGTAGTCTTCTCAAGGACAGCCAGTCAGTTTTCAGTAACATGTCAAAGGGAAAGGAAAGGCTGGGTCAGGTATATAGTCAAGTAAGTAAGCTTTCTTCTTCAGGGCCAGCCATATAAATAGCCAGGCCATAATCTGGAAGAACAGCAGTCTAATGGCAAAGCTCTGTAAATATGTTTTAACCCTGGGTACTCCAGAGTTAATCCATGGCATTCACTCTGGATACAATTTTCTGATCTTAAAGGGTGGTCAGGTGCAGGAACTTTCCTTTTCCTGTTTACCTGACCAAGAAATTTCAGCTCAGGAGAAGGCTGTATCCTTAATCCAGACTCAGAATCTTTTTGCTGAGGTGGCTTAGCTCTGTAGGATGAAAAACTCAAACCAACAGGACCCATCATATCAAAAGAGCCTGTCAGAGAATGAGATCAGTACAGAGGAAAGAGGAGCCAAATGATGGAGAGACTTGAGTCCTGATGACAGTGTTTGTGCCTTGGATCCATCCATGCCTGAAGCTAGTATATTCCCTGGACTTTTCAGTTATATGAACTAATAAATACCCTTCTTTGCTTAGGTTTTTTTAAAAAAGAACTGCTAGAGAGATTTATGATAACAAGTGAGTTAACAGCCATCTATCAGGATCATATCCCTACTAGGAATTCAATTGCAGGACATCCATGGAAGACTCTGGGAGAAGAAATAACAAAGGGCTGCTGCTGCTGCTAAGTCACTTCAGTCGTGTCCGACTCTGTGTGACCCCATAGACGGCAGCCCCCCAGGCTCCCCCGTCCCTGGGATTCTCCAGGCAAGAACACTGGAGTGGGTTGCCGTTCAGTGCTTGTCAATTTTTTCTTCATTGTTGTTGTTAGTGTTCAGTTGCTAAGTCATGTC
The DNA here is from genome assembly GCA_006410635.1 of Cephalophus harveyi. NCBI lineage: Eukaryota > Metazoa > Chordata > Mammalia > Artiodactyla > Bovidae > Cephalophus > Cephalophus harveyi. Next base: position 12,743 of record SJYT01029740.1, read on the forward strand.
TGACTCTTTGTGACCCCATGGACTGCCTCATGCCAGGCTCCTCTCTCCTTCACTATCTCCTGGAGTTTGGTAAAATTAATCTTGATTAAGTCAGTGATGCTACCTAACCATCTCATCCTCTGTCATCCCCTTCTTCTCCTGCCCTCAGTCCTTCCCAGCATCAGGGTCTTTTCCAATGAATTGGCTGTTTGCATCAGGTGATCAAAGTATTGGAGCTTCAGCATTAGTCCTTCCAATGAATATTCAGAGTTGATTTCCCTTAAGATTGACTTCTTTGATCTCCTCACTGTCCAAGGGACTCTCAAGAGTCTTCTCCAACACCACAGTTTAAAAGCATCAGTTCTTTGGCACTCAGCTTTCTGTATAGTCCAACTCTCACATCCTTACATGAACACATAAAAACCATAGCTTTGTCTACACAGAATTTTGTCCACAAAATGATATCTCTGCTTTTTAATATGCTGTCTAGGTTTGTCATAGCTTTTCTTCCAAGTAGCAAGTGTGTTTTACTTTCATGGTTGCAGTCACCATCCGCAGTGATTTTGGAGCCCAGGAAAATAAAGACTGTCACTGCTTCCACTTTTTCCTTCTATTTCCCATGAAGTGATGGAACTGAATGCCATGATCTTTGTTTTCTGAATGTTGATCTTTAAGCCAGCTTTTTCAGTCTCCTCTTTCACCTTCATCAAGAGGCTCTTTAGTTCCTCTTAACTTTCTGCCATAAGAGTGGTGTCAGCTGCATATCTGAGGTTGTTGATATTTCTCCCAGCAATCTTGAGTCCAGCTTGTGAGTCATCAAGCCCAGCATTTCACACAATGTACTCTGCATATAAGTTAAATAAGCAGGGTGACAATACACAGCCTAGTCATTCTCCTTTCCCAATTTTGAACCAGCACATTGTTCCATGTAAAGTTCTGACAGTTATTTCTTGACCTGCATACAGGTTTCTCAGGAGGCAGGTAAGATGGCCTGATAGTCCCATCTCTTAAAGAATTTTCCACTGTTTATTGTGATCAACACAGTTAAAGGCTTTAGTGTAGTCAATGAAGCAGTAGATGTTTTTCAGGAATTCCCTTGCTTGCTTTATGATTCAACCAATGTTGGCAATTTGATCTCTTTTTCTCATAATAGCACACAAAGTACATTAGACATCTCTAGGATATGTGGGATAATCTGACAAGACTCACTCAAAGTGATGACCACCCCATGAGCTCTGCCACCCCAGATCCTGCCCAGGTCAGCTGGAGACTAAGGAGCAGCAACAACACCCTGGCACACCTGTGCTGACGTCCTCTAATTGCAAAGCTCTGGAAGATGTTTGGGGCAATTAGAGATGATAAAATAGACAGCAGATACTACATCTAATCATTGCTACAAGAAAAAAATAAAATCTTCACGCTTCCAGAACGGTAAGGGAAGGCTCTCTTAGACTTTTGATTTAAAATCCTCCAGACTCTTGATTTAAAATCCTCCTAATGCCTTTGGGTTACTACTTTCTGGTAATCAGATACTATGAGTCTCAAAATATGACTTTCTTTCAGATAATTTACTAACTAATATACAAAATTTAATTATTGTTGTCTAGGGCCTCACATTCAGAAATTGCATCTTGTTTTTGATATGAAATTAAGGTTTACACCCATGAGATGATGCCATCTGAATAATAAGAATAGACACCTAGAAGTCACCCTTGACACCCTCCCAAACTTGCAAATGCAGTCTCTCATGGAGTGCTGTCACTTTACCTTCTAACACTCTCTTGAATGCACTAATTTCTATCAATCTCTGCCTCACTGCTCTACTGTTTTTCTGACTGTTTCCTAATGCTACAGATTACCACAAACTTGGTGACTAAAAAAGACACAAATGTACTGTCATGCAATTCCAGCAGTGAGAAGTCTGAAATAAGGTGTAGACTTGGCCAGTTCCTTGTAAAGACTCTAGAGGGGAGAATCTGTTTTCTGGCCTTCTTCAGCTTCAAGAATGAGGCAGCCCTCATTCATGGCCTGTGGCCACTTTCTTTCATTACCCCAGCCTCTTGCTTCTGTCATCCTATCTGCTGCTACTCACTCTGATCCCTTCTGCCATCCCCTCTTGGAAGGACCCTTGTGACTATGTTGAGCCACCTGGAAAATCCACGATAATCTCCCCACATCAAGATCTTTAACTTCATCATCACTTCTGCTGTGCCCCTTTCTTCGTGGAAGATATCATATTCATAGGTTGTAGGGATTCAGAGTGGACAACTTTGGGAGCTCCTTGTTCATCCTGCCATACTACCTAATCCAAGGTACCAATTTACATGCCTACACTGCTACCCTGATTCTGGGAAAGACTGAAGGCAGGAGGAGAAGAGGACGACAGAGGATGAGATGGTGGGATGGCATCACCAACTCAATGGACATGAGCTTGAGTAATCTCCAGGAGTTGGTGATGGACAGGGAGTCCTGGCATGCTGCAGTCCATGGAGTCGCAAAGAGTCGGACATGACTGAGCCACTGAACTGAAATGGCCTGACACTGCTACGGTGACTGCAAAACTCACTGAGTCAATAGTTTCCCTCCTTACAAACTGCTTCTCACCACCTATTTAAAAAATGTAGATCTGCTTATGATGCACACACACACACACACACACACAAACACACACATGTTAAAAAACATTTCAACATCATCCCATTGAATTTTAGATTTTTTAATGTTTAAACTGACCTAAAACTCCACAACTCTCTCTGCTTAGACTATCTTAGATCTTCAAATGTGTAATGTCTGGTCACTTGTTGGCTGTTCTACATGGAATTGTTCTCTTGTCCTCAACTCCCATTGACCTTCAGATACTAGTTCAATCACTTCCCTTGGGAGGCCTTTCTGTGGTCCCTGAGGAGACAAAGTCCACTTGTAGTATCATCTCCCTCCTATTTGTGTGATTGGCATCTCTTCCACCAATGTGCTTGCTTCTAGGAGAGCAAATATGATGTCTTCCATCAAGCTTGATTCCTCAATGCCTAGCTCCCTACTGGGCATAATGTAAGTCTTTAATTAATATTACTTGAGCTAATGAGTGAATGAACAAATATAGTAAGTTCTCTACATACCAATCTTCAAGTTGTAAACTTTCAAAGATGCGCGCGTGTGTTCCCATGTCCAGTCACATGACTTAGTTCACGTGTCTGGTGTACATCATCATGTGCATCTCCTACAAGTGGTTGTGCTTTTGTGTGCTTTACAGTGTACAGTAGTACAGTATCTTTATTTCAAGCCCAGGATGTCCAGAAGCAAGTGTAAAAGCAGCAGTGATGTAGTTGGTACTGATAAGAAATGCCAGTCATTCCATTGTACTACTGTACCTTTCAAGGCACTTTACTGTAGGATTAAAAATGCTTTGACTGTTGTGTTTGTTTTTATATATTATTTGTGTGAAAAGTATTATAAAAGTATTACAGTACAGTATCATGTAGAACCCTTGAATGGTCTTCTCAGCTGTCCAGCGGTAAAGAACCCACTTGCCAATGCAGGAGACACACATTCAATCCCTGGATGGGGAGGATCCCTGGGTGGAGGAAATGGCAGCCCACTCCTGTATTCTCACCTGGAAAATTCCATGGACGGAGGAGACTGGGGGGCTACAGTCCATGGGGTCACAAAGAATTGGACATGATTGAGTGACTAAACAACAACAGCAACACTAAATAGCCAATTGTGTTAGTTGTGTATCTAGGCTAACTTTGTTGTATGTATGAGCAAATTGGACTCATAAATGCACTCCTAGAAAGAAACTCGCTTGCAGGTAGAGGACTTACTGTTTTTTAAATCTAAATTGGCCACTCACTTGCTGAAAGAATTTAGGCAAATCACTTGCTGGGCCCCAAGTCATTCTACTGTAACAAGAGGTACGTTGATTCCCTGAGACTCACCACCTTAGCCACTGTATGATCCTAACATCAAAAACACTGAGAAGCTAAGATTACAATTCAACCATCTCCCATCGGATTTGGTCAATTAAGCATGCGACTGTACAGAGTAATTTTGCTCACTGTGTTATACACCCCTGCTAAGACACACTCAGGAGCTCCCAGCTGCCATCAATTTAAAGCACAGAATGTAACAACAGAATCTCAGAAGAGAAATGTTGAAATTTCTACAAGACATTCCACTGCAGTAGTTTCAAAGTTTAGACTGCAAAAATCTCCTTGAATACTTATTTAATATGCATACTACTGAGCTCTCTTCCTATAGATTCTGATTCCCTGGGTCTGGGCTGGGTCTGAGGAGTCTGCATTTTGAATAAGCATCCCAAATCAACCCCATAAAGTGCTTTGGGGAATCCTCACTGTCCAGTGGTTAGGACTCAGCATTTTTTTCATTGCTGTGGCCCAGTTTTTATCCTTGATCAGAGAACTAAGACCACCAGAGAAATAAGCCAAGTGGTGCTGTGAAAAAATAAGAAGAAAGTGCTTTGGCCACTCCTTGAGAAACCAGTACTGTTCACTGGTAAGCCATCTGTAAAGGTGTCCTTGCTAAGAAAACACACAACTTAAAATGGGATGAGCTTAAAATGGTGAAGGAAGAAAAGGAGAAACCTTCTTGTGTTCTGCCGTGTGCTTAGCCGCTGAGTCATGTCCGACTCTCTGCTACCCTACAGATAGTATCCCACCAGGCTCCTCTGTCCATGAGTAGTCTCCAGGCAAAAATACTGGAGTGGGTTCCCATGCCCTCCTCCAGGGATTGAACCCAAGTCTCCTGAATTGCAGGTAGCTTCCTTACTGTCTGAGCCATCAGGGAAGCCTAAGAATACTGGAGTGGGTAGCCTATCCCTTCTCCAGGGGAACCTCCTGACCCAGGAATCAAACCAGGGTCTCCTGCATGCAGGTAGATTATTTACCAGCTGAGCTTCCCAGGAAGCCTGACACTTTCTTAGCCAGGATTAACAAGCAGAGTGTATGTAACTTATTATCATGGTCAACTTTGCTTCCCAGGGGACATTTGGCAACTATCTAGAGACAGTTTCACTTGTCATGACTGGTAGGTTGTTGCTTTCCATCTAATGAGAGAGGCCAGGGATGCTGCCAAACATCCTACAGTGCACAGAACACTCCTCTCCCCTCAACGACAAAAAACTATCCAGCCCCAAATGTCAACAGAGCCAAGGTCAAAAACGCTGGCCTGAAGTCAAGGTCACATGCAGTCAAATGTGACTGCCAGGCAGCATACTCCAAGAGTGGTCACCTGAAGTGGATCAGAACTTGCTGACAAGGTCCTGGGACCAACTTGAGACACAATTTCACTACCTTGCTATCTCAGCACTCTTGGGGCTAAGCCACATTTGTGAGGCTACTAGGTTAATGGTAGAGCAAGCAACTAATTAATGAAGTTTGCTATTTGATGTAGAACCTGTGTGGTTTTCTTAAGAAATAATGTGATACCACAACAATGCCTAGATGCATAAAAGGCTCACTGACTCTGGCCATAAACATCTCACATGTATTTCAGAATCAACATGAAAAAGAAATTCCCAAGGACATTACTTTTTTGCTGCAAGATTTTAGTCTCTAGTAGGATCTAAAGGTCCTTTTTGAGCATCTATCTTCTGTTCCCGTTGATGCATACCTGAGGAGCTGAGGTCTACTTCTTGTGACATAAAGGGAGAATTAGAGTCAGAAACTGGAAATGTATATAAAATTCAGCCATAGCAGCAACCGGCAAGCTGAGTTAGTGAAAAGGATCAAGGATGAGAAATTATGGTCTGCCGTGCTACCTCAGTGCTAAGGCAGACTTGCTAATGAGTGGAAGGGAGACATTTCAATGTATTTACTTGTTGGTTACCCTTTGGAATATCTGAGGTCATGCTCACCTGATTATTTGAAAATAGTGTTTCCTATTACAGCCAAACTACAAAGGATGATGAGTTCAATCTACCAAGATCATCATTTCTTCAAAGTCTTTGCTAATCAAAAACGAAAGTAAAAATAAATTTAAATTTTAAAAATGAGGGCTTTTGTCCCAAATATTTTTCTTAACATTTAAGGTTGTTCCTTAGGAAACCCTTGAAAATTCTGTCGCGGCAACCAAGTGCCTAGGACAAAAAAGCTTCAGAATGGAAATAATGAGGCATATATGTAAAGCAGGCTATTAAAAGAGGAGGATGATTGAAAGTGAAGAAAACAGAACAGGACACTCTAACTCGATTATCATTGTCAAAGATAATATCAGGAGCCTCAGAGGCAAGTCACTGGAAAGGAATTGGTGTCTAAGGAATAACAGGGTATTTTTAGAGACAACCATACTCAACATACTCTGGAGTCATAGAACATTCTGAGCAGTCTCTCCCTGGCAGGCCATAGAAACAAGAAATATTTCCATTTATCTAGTAGAAAGCTCTCCTGCTATAATTTTAAGAGCTATTTCTCTATCCTCAATAGAAATTAAAAAAAGAAAAGGGAACTAGTTTTTCTGTAAATAGCAATAAAAAAATAGAACAAAAGTACAGGAAAATAATTTTTTAACTTTTCCTTGTTGCTGAAAATGTTAATTTTGTCTCATCAACACTTTAAAAAATCAACAGTGAGAAGTGTCCCCTTCTCTCCTTCTTTTGGGATAAAGAATTAACTGGACTTTACCAATAGTCAAATCTTTTTATATCAATTTTTTATTTATTTATGTTTGTGTTTATATACTTGCTTATTTAGTCTGGCTGCACTGGGTCTTACAATGAAGAGGCACAAGGCTCTTCATTGCATCATGCAGGATCTTTTGTTGCAGAACACAGGCTCAGTATTTGCAGCTCTCAGGCTTAGTCGCCGCTTGGCATGGGGGATCTTAGTTCCCCAACCAGGGATGGAACTCCCATCCCCTGCACTGCAGGTGGATTCTTAATCACTGAACCATCAGGGAAATCCCCCCACCCAATTCTTAAATTTTATGCACACACAAATCACCTGCAGATCTTGTCTGTATACAGAGTATGATTCTGACAAGGAAGGCCCATGACTGTGCATTTTGAAGACGCTTCCAGAGGATTTCCATGTCTGTTGTCTGCTGACCATATTCTAAATGGAAAGGGAGTGGGCTTTTTCTCTAAGGCTTTAAATAATTATATTAATTCAAAAATATTTATCAAGTGTCTGGGATACAGCACTGGCGATACAGCATTGAGTAAAGCATGGGGCTTTCTCTCAAAAACCTTACAACATACATGCTGCAATGAGGGAATCCAACCTGTCAACTAATGATGGTGAGAAAGATAAACAGAAGCTCTGAAAACACAAATGGTAAACCAGAGCACTCCCTGCTCCCCACACACAGTCTTCAGAAAGAGCATCAAATAAGACAGGGTCAGGCCGTGAGAGATGGAGAGAGACAAAAACAAAACCACTCTGTAGTCACACCCCAAAACAGATGAAACCAAGAACACTATTCAAACCCAAAAAGTGACTAAACATCTTTTACAGTGACTGCTGCCCTTTTACCAATGACAGCTTCAGCATTTTTCCATTTCTTTGATAAAAGTTTTGTTAAAATACCCAACCATAGGATTAGGTCTGTTTCTTGTGGAAGGTAGACTAATGGTATCCCAATGATGCCACTATTCCAATTTCCAGAACCTGTGAATATGTTACATTAGATGACAAGAAGGCATTGAGGTTGATAATCCACCAGCCTAGAGGTAGGGAGATTATTCTGGATTATCTGGGTCATCCCAATAATCAACAGGATCCTTAAAGTGAAAGATCAAAGTAGGAAGGTCAGAGTCAAAATCACCACATGAGATTTGAAAATGCTATGCTATTGCCTTTGAAGATAAAGGAGGAAGACTCAAAGGAATTGGGGCAGCCTATTAAATCTGGAAAAACAAGGAAATAGGCTGTTCTCTAAAGCCTCCACAATAAATACAGTCCTACCAACACCTTGATTTTGGAACTTCTGACCTCCAAAATTGTAAGAGTAAATTTTGTTGTTTTTAAACCACTAACTTTGTGAAAATTTGTTGCAGATAGTACCCAATCCAGAAGACACCCCTGCCTCTTTTGTGTGTATGCATGCATGCTCAGTTGTGATTTGACTCTTTGTGAGTTCATGGATTGTAGCCCACCAGGCTCCTCTGTCCATGAGATTTCCCAGGCAAGAATACTGGAGTGGGTTGCCATTTCCTCCTCCAAGAGATCTTCTCAACCCAAGGATCCAACCCACATCTCCTGTGTCTCCTGCATTGCCAGGCAAATTCTTTGCCACTGAGCGACCTGGGAAGCCACCCGCCTTCTTTAATCATCTCCAATATCAAATCCCTCAAGTGCAAATCCTAGAACAACCCCTCCTACACCCTCTTATTGAGACATCCTACAGTTTCTCATGTTGCATGATCTCCATTGTCACAATAAGCTAATAAGCCTAACTTTGTTGATTACAGTGTGTTCCAGATGGTCTCGGTTTGTGAGCAGAGCCGTATGAGCACTGTAACAGAGGTGAAGCATTTCAGCTGAAACAAGGGAGGACCCCTGGGGTAGAGGAAGTCCTTTTGAAGGCTCTGTAGGAGTTCACTAGATGAAGACTAGGGCAGAAACAGCAAAGAACTATAGTACGTCCCATTGCAGGAGAGAGGTAAGCATGTTATAATGAAGTAGGAAATGAGACTAGAGAAACTGATGTTCTTATGTGCAACTAACTGATCTTTATCCTGAAATCTGTAAGTAACCACAAAATAGCCAGAGTCTGTGAAGAAAGTCATGTTATTAGATTTTCATTTTGAGTGATGATTTCATCTGTAGTGTAGAAGATGAGCTAGACTCTGCCTGGCACACCAGACAGGCATCTGGTGTTTTAATACAGGAAAGAAATGATAAGGGTGTGAATGGATGCAGAAATGGGGAGTTAAGATCTGCCACCATTTCTTAGAGATACTGAGATGGGAAACATCCAAGAACTTGGTATCAAGATAAAGAATGAAGCATAATATTTACTAAATTTATTTGACAAGCTTAGGAAAATACTGGAGGATCTTGATAACCTCAGTTAGGGTCAAATCACTAAACATATAATGAATGTTTTGCCTTTGTTATCAGTGGTAGAATAGTGTTCATGAAAGGAGTCAGAAGACCTCAGTTTGATACCTTGGCTCAAAGCTTAACTCTCCCAGTTGATAAATATTTTCCCACTTGGGAAAATTACTTAATTTCCATCAATATTTTCATGATACCCATCTCCCAAGATAATTGTCAGAATTAAATAAAATTCTATGGACATATTCTGTAAAATGTAAATCCAATATATATCTAATATGATAACTATATTACATATAGTTATTAATGGTATAAGAAGTGCATTAGGCAGGGATATTTCTACTCCAAGAGATCTTCTCAACCCAAGGATCCAACCCACATCTCCTGTGTCTCCTGCATTGCCAGGCAAATTCTTTGCCACTGAGCGACCTGGGAAGCCACCCGCCTTCTTTAATCATCTCCAATATCAAATCCCTCAAGTGCAAATCCTAGAACAACCCCTCCTACACCCTCTTATTGAGACATCCTACAGTTTCTCATGTTGCATGATCTCCATTGTCACAATAAGCTAATAAGCCTAACTTTGTTGATTACAGTGTGTTCCAGATGGTCTCGGTTTGTGAGCAGAGCCGTATGAGCCCTGTAACAGAGGTGAAGCATTTCAGCTGAAACAAGGGAGGACCCCTGGGGTAGAGGAAGTCCTTTTGAAGGCTCTGTAGGAGTTCACTAGATAAAGACTAGGGCAGAAACAGCAAAGAACTATAGTACGTCCCATTGCAGGAGAGAGGTAAGCATGTTATAATGAAGTAGGAAATGAGACTAGAGAAACTGATGTTCTTATGTGCAACTAACTGATCTTTATCCTGAAATCTGTAAGTAACCACAAAATAGCCAGAGTCTGTGAAGAAAGTCATGTTATTAGATTTTCATTTTGAGTGATGATTTCATCTGTAGTGTAGAAGATGAGCTAGACTCTGCCTGGCACACCAGACAGGCATCTGGTGTTTTAATACAGGAAAGAAATGATAAGGGTGTGAATGGATGCAGAAATGGGGAGTTAAGATCTGCCACCATTTCTTAGAGATACTGAGATGGGAAACATCCAAGAACTTGGTATCAAGATAAAGAATGAAGCATAATATTTACTAAATTTATTTGACAAGCTTAGGAAAATACTGGAGGATCTTGATAACCTCAGTTAGGGTCAAATCACTAAACATATAATGAATGTTTTGCCTTTGTTATCAGTGGTAGAATAGTGTTCATGAAAGGAGTCAGAAGACCTCAGTTTGATACCTTGGCTCAAAGCTTAACTCTCCCAGTTGATAAATATTTTCCCACTTGGGAAAATTACTTAATTTCCATCAATATTTTCATGATACCCATCTCCCAAGATAATTGTCAGAATTAAATAAAATTCTATGGACATATTCTGTAAAATGTAAATCCAATATATATCTAATATGATAACTATATTACATATAGTTATTAATGGTATAAGAAGTGCATTAGGCAGGGATATTTCTGGGAAAGAGTTCTATGATTTTTAAAATGCTACATGACTTGTTTTATAGTGGAGGGATGGATTTAGAGTCAGGTCCCCATTGCTATAGCTTGGTATTTTTCTTTACAAATGAATGATGTAGCCTCAAACAAATCACTAAATTTTCAACACTGGTGTCCTCTTTAGTAACATAATAAAGAAATCCATCTCAAAAAATTTGTATGCAAATGAATAGTGAAATTATCTATTGTTGTATCTATTACATAATATCTGTGGGAGAAAAGAAGGCAGGTAGTTTTTGTTGTTCTTAATCCCTTCCCATCCCTCTTTAAGGATTTTATTTTTTTTAGGTTGGCAAATGAACCAGATTTCTACCCCCCCCTTCCCTAGAATCCATTAAATTAAAACAAATGTTGGAAGCCAACTATGACAAGGAGAATTGTGGGGACAATATCAGTGGAGGAGAGACAACCAAATGTCTGGATGATGGAGAAGAAATGAAAAACAAGGAGAAAGTCATGGCAGAGACTATGAGAGGGGGAGTCTACAAGTGAAACTAAGCAGACCTTCCCTTCAAATTCACAGGGAGAATTGGGACTCAGAATATTAAAAAAAAAAAAAACAACTTTGGGACTGAAACAAAGATAAAGTAGTTAAATGAAAATCTCATTGAAGAACAAGGGACTACTAGGGCAACTTGTCATTTCAACTTAGAGCAAAACTTTAGACCTTTACACCCTGGCATTTGGAGACCTCAACCAGCCTAAAGGTCAGCCACCCTTCTCTCACCCTAATGTGAATTCTGCCTGTCAATGGTTTTCCCCCAAACCCAGAACTCCAGTGCAGCTTGTCAGTGTGTCATTATTAAATCTGAAAGAATGATTAACAACCATAACAATGACTGTTGTAATGTATGTTACTGTGCATTGTTCAGCCATTAGGTTGTGTCTGACTCTCTGTGACCCCATGGACTGCAGCATGCCAGACTTCCCTGTCTTTCACCATCTCCCAGAGTTTGCTCAAACTCATACCCATTGAGTCAGTGAGGCCATCCAACCATCTCATCCTTTTTCTTCCCCTTCTCCTCCTGCCCTACATCTTTCCCAGCATCAGGGTCTTTTCCAATGAGTTGGCTCTTCACATCAGGTGGCCAAAGTATTGGAGCTTCAGCTTCT
>SJYT01029741.1:2745-52013 GCA_006410635.1 Cephalophus harveyi
TTGAAAGATCAGCTGTTATCCTTAAGGGAATCCCCTTGTGTGTTATTTGTTGTTTTTCCCTTTCTGCTTTTATATTTGTTCTTTGTGTTTGATCTTTGTTAATTTGGTTAATATGTGTCTTGGGGTGTTTTGCCCTGAGTTTATCTTGTTTGGGACTCTCTGGGTTTCTTGAACTTGGGTGATTATTTCCTTCCCCATTTTAGGGAAGTTTTCAACTATTATCTCCTCAAGTATTTTCTCATGGTTTTTCTGTCTTTTTCTTCTGGGACTCCTATGATTTGAATGTTGGGGCATTTAACGTTGTCCTGGAGGTCTCTGAGATTGTCCTAACTTCTTTTAATTCATTTTTCTTTTTTCCTCTCTGATTCATTTATTTCTACTAGTCTATCTTCTACTTCACTAATTCTATCTTCTGCCTCCGTTATTCTACTATTTGTTCCCTCCAGAGTGTTTTTGGTCTCATTTATTGCATTATTCATTATATACTGACTCTTCTTATTTCTTCTAGGTCCTTGTTAAACCTTTCTTGCGTTTTCTCAATCCTTGTCTCCAGGTTATTTATCTGTGATTCCATTTTGATTTCAAGATTTTGGATCATTTCACTATTATTATTTGGGATTCTTAATCAGGTAGATTCCCTATCTCTTCCTCTTTTGTTTGGTTTGGTGGGCATTTATCCTGTTCCTTTACCTGCTGGGTATTCCTCTGTCTCTTCATCCTGTTTATATTGCTGTGTTTGGGGTGGCCTTTCTGTATTCTGGCAGTTTGTGGTTCCTCTTTATTGTGGAGTTTCCTTGCTGTGGGTGGGGTTGTATGGGTTGCTTGTCAATGTTTCCTGGTTAGGGAAGCTTGTGTCAGTGTTCTGGTGGGTGGAGCTGGATTTCTTATCTCTGGAGTGCAATGAAGTGTCCAGTAATGAGTTATAAGATGTCAATGGGTTTGGAGTGACATTGGGCAACCTGTATATTGAAGCTCAGGGCTGTGTTCCTGTGTTGCTGGAGAATTTGCAAGGTATGTCTTCCTCTGGAACTTGTTGGCCCTTGGGCGGTGCTTGGTTTCAGTGCAGGTATGGAGGCGTTTGATGAGCTCCTGTTGATTAATGTTCCCTGGAGTCAGGAGTTCTTTGATGTCCTCAGGATTTGAATTCAAGCCTCCTGCTTCTAGATTTCAGTGTTATTTTTACAGTAGCCTCAAGACTTCTTCATCTATACAGCACCATTGATAAAACATCTAGGTTAAAGATGAAAAGTTTCTCCACAGTGAGGGACACCCAGAGAGGTTCACAGAGTTACATGGAGAAGAGAAGAGGGAGGAGGGAGTTAGAGGTGACCTGAATGAGATGAGGTGGAATCAAAAGAGGAGAGAGCAAGCTAGCCAGTAATCTCTTCCTTATGTGCACTCCACAGTCTGGACCCCCTCAGAGATGTTTACCGAGTTATACAGAGAAGAGAAGAGGGAGAAAGGAGACAGAGATGGCCAGGAGGATAAAAGTGGCGAATCAAAAGGAGAGAGACAGATCCAGCCAATAATCAGTTTCCTAAGTGTTCTTCACCGTCTGGAACACACAAAGAGATTCACAGAGTTGAGTAGAGAATAGAAGGGGAAGGGAGGAGATAGAGATGACTTGGTGGAGAAAAAAGAGAGTCCAAAGGGGAAGAGAGCAGTCAAGCCAGTAATCTCGCTCCCAAGTAAAAATGGGTACTGAAGATTGGGTTCTTAAAGGTACAAAATTGATAACAAATACCAAAAAGCAAAGATTAAAAATCTAAAGTAGAGGTTGGATTTTCAAAAATATAATATTAAAGAAAAGAAAAAAAACAAAGTCAAAAAATTATTAAAATATATATATATGAAGTTTGCTTTTAAAAATAGGGTCTCTTTTTTTTTTGCAAAGTAATAGTAGGTTATAAAAATGAAAATTAAAGGAGTAATAGAGGACTTAATTTTTTTTTTTAATTAAAAAATGATGGTGAAAACATATCTAGGACTTTCTCTGGTGTTGTGTGGGCAGTGTGGGGTCAGGTCATTTTCAGCTAGTTCCTTGGTCTGGCTTATATTTCTCAAGATCTATGGGCCCCTTCCCCGGAGAAGGCAATGGCAACCTACTCCAGTACTCTTGCCTGGAAAATCCCATGGACGGAGAAGCCTGGTAGCTTGCAGTCCATGGGGTTGGGAAGAGTCGGACATGACTGAGCAACTTCACTTTCACTTTTCACTTTCATGCTTTGGAGAAGGAAATGGCAACCCACTCCAGCGTTCTTGTCTGGGGAATCCCAGGGATGCGGGAGCCTGGTGGGCTGCTGTCTGTGGGGTCGTGCAGAGTCGGACACGATTGAAGCGACTTAGCAGCAGCAGCAGCAGCATAGTCCCCTTCCTATGCAGTTGGTATTAACTATAGGGTTTTGATCTATTGCACCTGTCACTTCCAAGATGGTGAAGTGAAGTCGCTCAGTCGTGTCCGACTCTTTGCGACCCCGTGGACTGTAACCTACCAGGCTCCTCTGTCCATGGGATTTTCCAGGCAATAGTACTGGAGTGGATTGCCATTTCCTTCTCCAGGGGATCTTCCCGACCCAAGGATTGAACCCAGGTCTCCCACATTGTAAACAGACGCTTAACCGTCTAAGCCACCAGGGAAGTCCATCCAGGATGGTACTCTGTTTTAGCTTCTTCTGTTTGCTGGTCTCTTCAGTGTCTGATTTCCACTCTGACACAAGGGGGTGGTGGTGGACACTTATTTAGGCTCACTTGTTCAGTCGCACTGTGGGGGGGAGGGATGGACACTGCAAACAAATAACACTGGTGTGTGCTCGCAGTGTCTGTCTCACTGGGCCTGCCCCCGCTCATGGCGCCTGTGCTCTCCCTGCCCACACTGCTCAGGCTCTAGGTTGCTACGCCGGGGACCATCTGAGGCTGGCCCTTGGCTGCATGCACCTCCCAGGTCTAAGCCGCTCAGGTTCGGGCACTCGGGTAGTCCTCAGATGCGCATACTCGGTTGGGCCTGCATTTTGTGCCCTTCCCAGGTCCAAACAGCTCAGGTGATGAGGTGTTTGGTGAGTGCGGTCACTGCGACTTATTGCCTCCCTCGTCCCTGCTGCTCGGTTTTCTGGGTGTACAACCAGCGCACCTTCTCAGGCGGATGTTGACTGTCCAGAACCCCAAGAACTCTTAGTTAGCAAAGAAGCCTGCTTGCAGTTTGGTAGATAATGCCTCTCTGGGACTGCGATTGCCCCCTTCCGGCTCTGGCTGCCTGTCACCGGAGGGGGATGGTCTGCCGCCGGCTATCTCTGTTCAGTCTTTAGTTCTGTGAGCGGGCCTGGCGGTGTCTTAGGTTAGGGCTGGCTTTTTGCGTGGTAGCTCTCCCACAGTCTGGTTTGCTAGCCCAAGTTAGTTCCCTCAGATGGCCCTCAGGCCCGGTCCTTCCTCTAAGCAATCAGCCCGCGCCTCCCTGCCCAGCCCCCGCTTGCTAGTGGTGGGTGCAGGCGTCTGCGCTGGTTCTCCTCTGGGGGAGTTACCGTTGGGCTCGTAATCTGTGGGTTTTAATTATTTATTTATTTTTCATCCCAGTTATGTTGCCCTCTGTGGTTCCAAGGCTCGCCACAGACTCGGCAGTGAGAGTGTTTCCTGGTGTTTGTAAACTTCTCTCTTTTTAAGACCCCCTTCCCGGGACGGAGCTCCGTCCTTACCTCTTTTATCTCTCTTTTTGTCTTTTATATTTTTTCCTACCTCCTTTCGAAGACAATGGGCTGCTTTTCTGGGTGCCTGTTGTCCTCTGCCGGCATTCAGAAGTGGTTTTGTGGAATGTACTCAGTGTTTAAAGGTTCTTTTGATGAATTTGTGGGGGAGAAAGTGGTCTCCCCGTCCTATTCCTCCACCATCTTAGGACCGCCCCTGATTGAAGTTTTGAATGAATTAATATGTGTGATTTAGGCCAAATGAATATGTCTCTACCCTTAACATTTCTTATATGATAGAAAAGTCTGCCTACATACCAGGACACAGTGGATAACAGGAGAAGTAGAAATACCGAAAAAGGAAAAAACATGAAAAAAATGCCCTGAGTCCTGGTATTTCATCTCTGAAAGGAAGATCTCCCCTTTTTTATTCTCCTAGGTGACTTTAGAAAATTAACTCAATGCCATGGAGGAAGAGGTATTCTTACCTTTGAAGGCTCCTCTGAGTCCTGGAGATGGGGAATAAGGGAGTTATCATAGGAGTTAAGCAACATTTATTTAACAAAGGCATTCTATTCTTGGTGCTTCCCAGGTGGCTCAGATGGTAATGGATCTGCCTGCCAAGCAGGAGACAGGGGTTTGATCCCTGGGTTGGGAAGATCCCCTGGAGAAGGGCATGGCAACCCACTCCAGGGTTCTTGCCTGGAAAATCCCATGGACAGAGGATCTTGGCAGGCTGTAGTTTATGGGGTTGCAAAAAGAGCCCAACACGACTGAGCAACTAAACAACAATAATTCTATACTTGCCATGTAACAAGACCTGAGTGGGGCCACAATATACAAAGATANACTCCAGGGTTCTTGCCTGGAAAATCCCATGGACAGAGGATCTTGGCAGGCTGTAGTTTATGGGGTTGCAAAAAGAGCCCAACACGACTGAGCAACTAAACAACAATAATTCTATACTTGCCATGTAACAAGACCTGAGTAGGGCCACAATATACAAAGATAGAGCAACAGGTAAAAAGCAGGGCTCCCAGTCTGTAGCTGCCAGAACAGATCTATGTATTAGAGTCACTGTTTTTGTTTTTTTTTTAATCTATTTCTTCATTTTATCTTTTTAAAATAATTTCTCTCTCTCTCTTTTTTTTTTTGGCTGAGCCATACTGCTTTCAGTACTTTAGTTCCCTGATCTTGGATTGAACCTGGGCCATGGCCTTGAAAGCACTGGGTCGTAATCACTGGACTGCCAGAGAATTCTCTAATTTCTCTTTTAAAATGAAGAACTTCCCCTTTTCATTTTCTATTACTTTTAAGGCATTCATTAACCTAATTCTTAATAAGTTAATTAATTCTTTTCTGAGTTCTGTCACATCAATGCTGAGCCTTTCTGATTCTGATTTATGATGTTCTTTCACATCTTGAATCCTTTGCTTAATGTCTGTTAGGTTTGTTTTGAAATGGTAGGTTACAGTTTGGTCTCTTTTGTGGGCACATCCTGGCCTGCTTTTCCCGCCTATAAAGATGTTAGTTTGCTCCTTATTTTTTCTTATAATAAATGTTGTATGAGATTTTCCCTGGATACTTTTCTCATGCTCATTTCTATGGGAAATCAGGGAGGTTTCTGGGTTTTGTGCGTGTGTGTCCCCACCCCACCCCTCCTCGCCTTTTTACAGTGAGACTGGTGGAGAAAAGCGTTTCCAGTTCCAGCATGCTCCCTCTTCTGTTGCTTTTGTGCAGTGGTCAAAACCTTGGTGTCTTGCTCTCTGTAATTCCCTGGCCCTATTTCCTACCCCCTGGATTTTCCTTTACTTTGTCCTACTTGTTCAGGTGCTGCTGAGATTTACTCTACTCTCAGAAGCTTCTACTTCCTTAAGTTCAGTTCAGTTCAGTCACTCAGTCGTGTCCGACTCTTTGCAACCCCACGAATCGCAGCACACCAGGGTTCCCTGTCCATCATCAACTCCCGGAGTTCACTCAGACTCACGTCCATCGAGTCGATGATGCCATCCAGCCATCTCATCCTCTGTCATCCCTTTCTCCTCCTGCCCCCAATCCCTCCCAGCATCAGAATCTTTTCCAATGGGTCAACTCTTCGCATGAGGTGGCCAAAGTACTGGAGTTTCAGCTTTAGCATCATTCCTTCCAAAGAACACTCAGGGCTGATCTCCTTCAGAATGGACTGGTTGGATCTCCTTGCAGTCCAAGGGACTCTCAAGAGTCTTCTCCAACACCACAGTTCAAAAGCATCAACTCTTCGGCGCTCAGCTTTCTTCACACTCCAACTCTCACATCCATACATGACTACTGGAAAAACCATAGCCTTGACTAGATGGACCTTAGTTGGCAAAGTAATATCTCTGCTTTTCAATATGCTATCTAGGTTGGTCATAACTTTTCTTCCAAGGAGTAAGTGTCTTTTAATTTCATGGTTGCTGTGCTTCATATCTGAGCACCAGCCAGTCTCAGGTTTTGGAGTCGCTGAGTGGCTCAACTGCTCCGACCCCTGCAGCCCTGTGCAGGCGCAAGCTGGCGGGGGCGGAGCAACAAAGCACAAACTCCCTCACCCACTGCCCTGTTGCTGGGACTGTTGCTGCTATGCTGGGAGCCACGCACTCCTGATGGCCAGGCACACCTGCCTGGAACTGAATTCCACTGCTTTGTAGCCTTATCCCGCCAGCTTCCTTCCTCCAGCACAGAACTCTGAGAATCTGTGACTGTTGTGACCATACCCATTTGTATTTTGGGGCTTTCCAGGTGGTTCAGTGGTAAAGAATGTGCTTCCAATGCAGGAGCCACAGGATTTGCTGGTTCGATCCCTGGGTCAGGAAGATCCCCTGGAGGAGGAAATAGCAAACCACTCTGGTATTCTTTTTGCTTTTTCATACTATTCATGGGGTTCTCAAGGCAAGAATGCTGAATTGGTTTACCATTCCCTTCTCCAGTGGACCACACTTTGCAGAACACTCCATCATGACCCGTTTGTCCTGGGTGGCCCTGTATGGCATGGCTCATAGTTTCGTTGAGTTAGACAAGGCTGCCATCCACGTGGTCAATTTGGTTAATTTGGTTTTCATTCTGTCTGCCCTCTAATGGATGAGGATAAGAGGCTTGTGGAAGCTTCCTGATGGGACGGACTGGCTGTGGGGAGAACTGGGTCTTGCTCAGGTGGGTGAGACCATGCTCAGTTCAGTTCAGTCCAATCACTCAGTCCTGTCTGACTCTTTGCGACTCCATGGACTGCAGCATGCCCCGCTTCCCTGTCCATCACCAACTCCCAGAGTTTGCTCAAACTCATGTCCATCGAGTCGGTGATGCCATCCAACCAGCTCATTCTCTGTCGTCACCTTCTCCTCCTGCCTTCAGTCTTTCCCAGCATCAGGGTCTTTTCCAATAAGTCAGTTCTTCGCATCAGGTGGCCAAAGTATTAGACCTTCAGCTTCAGCATGAGTCCTTCCAATGAATATTCAGGACTGATTTCCTTTAGGGGCCATGCTCAGTAAATCTTTAACCCAATTTTCTGCTGATGGGTGGGACTGTGTTCCCTCCCTGTAGTTTGGCCTGAGGCTAAACTATGGTAGGGGTAATGACAGTAATGAAGACTTCCTTCAAAAGTACTTATGCCAGCATACTGCACCTCCCAGGACTGCTGCTGCCAGAGACCCTGTTTCTGCAGCAGGCCACTGCTGATTCATACTTCCACAGGAGACACTCAAATACTCAAAGGAAGATCTGGCTCAGTCTCTTGTGGCGGTCACTGCTCCTTTCCCTGGGTCTTGGTGTGCACAAGGTTTTGTTTGCACCCTTTGTTTGCATCTCTGGCAGGTTTGAGGTTTAATTTTAAATGCAATTGTGACTTTTGGACTCTGTGGGAGAGGGAGAGGGTGGGATGATTAGGGAGAATGGCATTGTAACATGTATACTATCATGTAAGAAACGAATCGCCAGTCTATGTTCAATACAGGATACAGGAGGCTTGGGGCTGGTGCACGGGGATGATCCAGAGAGATGATATGGGGTGGGAGGTGGGAGGGGGGTTCAGGATTGGGAACTCATGTACACCCATGGCTGATATATGTCAATGTATGGCAAAACCAATACAGTATTGTAAAGCAAAATAAAGTAAAAAAAAAAAAAAGCAATTGTGCCCCTTCTACTGTCTTGTTGTGGCTTCTCCTTTGCCCTTAGATGTGATGTATCTTTTGGTGGGCTCCAACATTATCTTGTGGATGGCTGTTCAGCAACTAGTTGGTGTTCTCCCAGGAGAAGATGAGCACGCATCCTTCTACTCTGCTATCTTGAAATCGTTTTATTAAAAATTGGGATAGGAGTACGTCAAGGATGTATATTGTCACCTTGTTTATTTAACTTACATGCAGAGTACATCATGCAAAATGCTGGGCTGGATGAAGCACAAGCTAGAAGCAAGATTGCTGGGAGAAATATCAATGACCTAAGATATGCAGATGACACTATCCTTGTGACAGAAAGCGAAGAGGAACTAAAGAGACTCTTGATGAAAGTGAAAGAGGAGAGTGAAAAAGCTGTCTTAAAACTCAACATTCAAAAAACTAAGATCCGGTCCCATCACTTCATGGCAAATAATAAGGAAACATGGAAACAGTGACATACTTTATTTTCTCGGGCTCCAAAATCACTGCAGATGGTGACTGCAGCCATGAAATTAAAAGATGTTTGCTCCTTGGAAGAAAAGCTATGACGAACCTAGACAATGTATTAAAAAGCATAGACATTGCTAGGCTGACAAATGTATGTATAGTCAAAGCTATGGTTTTTCCAGTAGTCATGTATGGATGTGAGAGTTGGACCATAAAGAAGGCTGAGCACCAAAGAATTAATGGCTTTTGAACTTGGTGTTGGAGAAAACTCTTGAGAGACCCTTGGACTGCAAGGAGCTCAAACCAGTGAATCGTAAAGGAAATCAACCCTGAATATTCATTGGAAGGACTGATGCTGAAGCTGAAACTCCCATACTCTGGCCACCTAATGCAAAGAGCCAACTCACTGGAAAAGACCCTGATTCTGGGAAAGACAGAAGGCGGGAGGAGAAGGGGACGACAGAGGATGGGATGGTTGGATGGCCTCACTGACTCAATGGACATGAGTTTGAGCAAGCTCTAGGAGATGGTGAAGGACAGGGAAACCTGGTGTGCTGCAGTCCATGAGGTCACAGAGTTGGACATGACTGAGCGACTGAATAACCAGTATTCTTGCCTGGAGAATCCCACAGACAAAGGAGCCTGGTGGGCTACAGTCCATGGGGTTGGAAAAGAGTGGAATGCTTAGTGACTAAAAAACAACAGCCTTGTGGTAAATGTTACCCAGGTGCTTTGGCAACAGCAACTCCATGTGGTTGCTGTGCTTATGTAGTGGTTACTTGTTACTGGTTGCTTGTTTTTCCTTTTTGTTTTGTAGAAATTCAAAAATTTAAAACCTGCCATCTCTCTTGTATACCTGACAACTGCGTTTAAAGCTGGGAGAAACCTGGAACAAAGCAGGTACAATCTCACACAGTCTCCTTGAGTTAAAGAGTAACCTTAAATAATTATCAAATATGTTGTTCACCTCTTTATCCCTATCACTATTTTCCATACATGTAGCAGCTTATTTGTTTCCTAACCAGCTTTGCTGTATTCAGCTTGCCCTCATCCTTCATGCTTGGTCTAAGCAATCTCCCAAACATAGGAATATGCACTCTCTTTCCTACTCAATATGCAAACCACTCATCATCATAAAGCTTTTCTCTCTCTTTTGTCTGATCTGTTGCATAAACTTCAAGCCGTATGCATAAATGCTGCTAGGCTGCTTGTGATTATGCACATATACCACATTGTTTCAGGACTCAGTGCTTTTGTACATCCTATTGCTTCTGCTTGGAATGTCTTTTCCATCTTTCCCCTTATTGTTGATTCTTATTCAGCTTTCCAGACTTAACTGCCCTGCTCTGGGATCTCAGAGTTATCTTTTAGTTCTTATCATTTACCTGAAGTTGCTTCAGTTGCGTCTGACTCTGGGCAACCCTATGGACTGCAGCCTGCCAGCCTCCTCTGTCCACAGGATTTTCCAGGCAAGAATACTGGGGTGGGTTGCCATATCCTCCTCCAGGGGATCTTCCCAACTCAAGGATCGGACCTGCGTCTTCTGTGGCTCCTGCATTGGCAGGCAGGTTCTTTACCACTAGTGCCACCTGGGAAGCCCTAAAAATGCTTATACCCTCCATATCAATTTCTTTCTTTAATAATCTATCTTAAAGAAATATTTTTAAATGAAATTTTAAAATGTGTACAAAAATATTCATCACAGTGTTCTTTACATTTTTTAAAAGTGGAAATAATGTCAATGTTTAAAATTTTAAATACAGAGTAATAAATAATGATGCTTTCAAAAGTTAGAACATTCTATTAGATAAAACTACATTGAAATAATTTTTAATAATGTTGCAAAGTGCTGAAGAAAAATCAGGTAGTAAAGTGAAAGTGAAGTCACTCAGTCGTGTCCGACTCTGCAACCCCATGGATTGCAGTCTAAGAGGCTCCCCTGTCCATGGGATTTTCCAGGCTAGAATACTGGAGTGGGTTGCCATTTCCTTCTCCAGGAGATCTTCCCGACCCAGGGATCAAAGCTGGGTCTCCCGCATTGGGTGGTAATGGCAGGTTCAATTGTTATATATATATATATACATACACACACATATTCTTGTTTTAAAAAACTGTACATAGAAAAGCACTGAAAAAGATAAATCACTATATAAACAATGGTTTAGTGTTCTTGATTTAAGTCTTCCCATTTTTTAAAACTTTTCTACAAAAGAATATATTACTAGGATATATTTACTAGGGGCTAAAATTATTCATTTTGTCATGGATTGATAGAAACTTCATTTGGGAGACTGCCTCAAAAAAAGAGAAAATAACACTAAAACTTAAAATTACACAAGGATACCAAATGTCCTATCTATGTTCTTCCTCAGTAAAAAAAAAAAAAAAACCACCTAGACTTCCTAAAAAAAATTATCTTTGAAGTTGAGAGTAGTGGAACTTTGAGTCATAAGTCAAGTTAGGCTTCCTTCAAGGGCAAAGACACTCCAAGTAGAGGAGTTTATTTAAGATGCAGTCTTAGTGACACTATCCCAGATTATTATTATTGATTCTCTGGGAATGTGGCCTGTGTATCTACATTTTTGTCTACATCTTCAGGGAGAGACTTATACACCCAAAATTGAAGGGAAACATAATCTTTTAAGTGTTCTCTATCTTGATCTGGCTGGTGGATCATGGATGTAAAAATTCATTGAGGCATACACTTCTTTACTTCACATTATCTCAGTAAAAAGTAAGAGGAATAAAAATACTAGGAATTATATATTGCTTTAGCAAAATAAGTAAATCTAATATTTAGTAAATTGTAGTTAATACTAGTAGTCATAATTTACATATTTCCATTGTTCTGAGGCAGATTATTTTGCGTTTTTGTTAGAAAGCTAAGCACTGGTCATTTCAGAAACAATGTTTTATATATTTCTCATTGAAATAGGTTTATTTCTTCTTGGAAAAATAATTCTAGCTTATAACCAAATCTATTTGTTTGAAAAACGAGCCATTGTTTTGTTTTCTTTGATATAAGTAAAAGTCATTATTTTAGATTTCAAAAATTTTGTATTTCTTTAGGAAGTTGATGTTTCAAGTAAATGGTACACCAAGAATTAAAAACTTTTGTGTGAAAGAAGGGAGGAAGAAAAGAAGAGAGGGAGGGAGGAAAAGAAAGGAAACGAGAGAAAGAAAATGGAAGAAACCATTAAGACAAATGGTTAAGACAAAACATTCCTGCACATCCTCTCAAAATAAATCACCTCAAGGGGCTTAAGATATTTCACACAGTTAGTGAACATCTCTATTTATTCTGATTCACATCTAGAATAGCCTTCTTAACTGCATAGTAGGTGATTGGAACACTTTATAGTTGAACATATTTTACAGTTGTTTCTACTGATGTGTGTTTGCAAGCTTTAGTATCATTATTTAAAATATATGACTATTTCTGTTTTGGAAAGAGAAGGGCAGGGACTTACTGTAAGGGGCAGAGCACATTTAAGAATTTGAGGCCTCTCATTTTGATGCCTGATTTATCACACACCTTCACAATTTTACTGGTGTCAGAAGGAGGCCTGTTTTCTCTTGGAATGCTACATTCTTTGGGGATGAAGTGTTCAGAGTGTTTAATACTGTATTAGAGTGTCTCTTGAGTATTTAGCATCTGGATAGGGCCGTCATCACAGTAATGAGAAATAGAGCAGGCCAGAACTGATTCTGTCCAGGGGAAAAGCAGGATCAACACCAAATCTACCATGGCTTTTTCCAGTGTTGAAAAACGAATGGGTCAGGAAGGCATCTTTATGGGATACCTCTGCAGTCTTGCATTTAATTTGTTATTGTCACCCAGCCTACAAACAGTGAGGAAATTATACTCATAGTTAATAACTGTAAAAAAAATTAGGGGATTTTTATAACAACAGTTACAGGCTGTTATTGTAGACTGTTATTCTCACTCACATATTATAGTTTCTTTCTCTTTTATTTTTTTAATAATAGTGCTAAAAATACTAGAAAGATTTTTGAAATATTGGGCTTCCCTGGTGGCTCAGACAGTAAAGAATCTGCCTGCAATGCAGAACACCTGGGTTTGCTCCCTGGGTTTGGATGATCCTGTGGAGAAGGGAATGGCAACCCACTCCAGTATTCTTGGCTGGGGTATCCCATGGACAGAGGAGCCTGGCAGGCTATGTGGTCTCCAAGAGTCAGATGCAACTGAACACTAGCACTTGTTTTTACTTTTGTGAAATATAATAAATAATCCATGTTGGCGCAGAAATTATTTCCTAAGTGTTACCAAGAGAGATCAACTTCCAAACTAGATGGACCATCTGACTTATTTTGTATTCATAAAAAATCTTCTATTACTTTTATTATGGAACTGATACACATGTAATAAAAAGATTTTAAAATGCATATAAGCTGAGAAAAATAGATTAAAATCTCTAATAGGCCATCACCTTAGAAATAATCTCTGTTAATATTTCTATGTAGAAATACATCAGGAGTGAGATTGATAGGTCACCACATTTATTTAGCACAGTGTTCTAGACCTTGTTTTATGAATATTAGCTCATCTAATTCAAAAAACAATTCTGTAAGGTGGTACTGGGTCTTCCCTGGTGACTCAGTGGTAAAGAATTTGCCTGCTAATGCAGGAGACCTGGGATCAACCCCTGGGTCAGGAAGATCCCCTGGGGAAGGAAATGGCAACCCACTCCAGTATTCTTGCCAGGATAATCCCATGGACTGAAAAGCCTGGCGGGCTTCAGTCCATGGGGTCATGAAAGAGTCGAACATGCTTAGCAACTAAACAACAACAATAATAGAGTGGTACTATTGTAATTAAACTCTATTTACAAAGAAATCTGAGGAATAGAGTTATTAAATGACTTGCCCAAGATCACATCACTAGTAGATAGCAAACCTGAGATTTGAGGCCAGGCAGTCTGACTTTGGAGTCTGCATTCTTAGTCACTTGATAAAATTGCTTACCAATAGCTTATTTATATGTACAATAAACTGAAAATATTTAAAACATATATTTTGATGTTTTGTTAACCATCTTAACTGTGTCTAAGTATACAATTCAGATATGTTCAGTATATTCACATCATTGTATGACAGATCTCCAGAACTCTTTATCTTGCAAAACCAAAACTGTATAACCATTAGACAACATCTCCCAATTCCCCTTTCCTCAGCCTTTGGCAACCACCATCCTACTTTCTGTTTGTATGAATTTGACCACTTTAGGCAACTTACATGAATGGAACTATAGAGTATTTGTCTTTTTTGTGACTAGTTTATTTCATTTAGCATAATGTCCTCAAGGTTCATAGATGTTATATAGCAAATACTCCTTCCTTCCCTTCCTTTTTAAGCCTAAATACTATTCCATTGTATGAATGCACCAAATTTTGGTTTTCCACTTATCTGTCAGTGACATATTCCCTGTTTCATCTCTTGACTATGGTGAATAATGCTACGAACATGGCTGTGCAAATATCTCTGAGATCCTGCTTTTAGTTCTTTAGATATAAACCCAGAAGTGGGATTGCTGGATCATTCTATTTTTAATTTCTTGAGGAACTATCATATTGTTTTCCACGTCAGTTGAACCATTTTATCTTCCCACCAACAGTACACAAAGATTCCAATTTCTTCATGTCCTTGCTAACAATTACTATTTTTGGGTTGTTTGTTTCTTGATAGGAGATATTCTAATGGGTGTGAGGTGATAACCCATTGTGATTTTGATTTGCATTTCTCTAAGGATGAGTGCTGTTGAGAATCTTTTGATGTTTTTTTGGTCATTTGTATATCCTCTTTGGAGAAATGTCAAGTCCTTTGTCCCAGATGCCATGATCTTAGTTTTCTGAATGTTGAGTTTTAAGCCAACTTTTTCACTCTTCTCTTTTGCTTTCAGCAAGAGGCTCTTTAGCTCTTCTTTGCTTTCTGCCATAAGGTGGTGTCATCTGCATATCTGAGGTTATTGATATTTCTCCTGGCAATGTTGATTCCAGCTTGTGCTTCATCCAGCCCAGCATTTCTCAAGATACTCTGCATGTAAGTTAAATAAGCAGGGTGACAATATACAGCCTTGACGTACTCCGTTCCTGATTTGGAAACAGTCTGCTGTTCCATGTCCAGTTCTAACTGTTGCTTCTTGACCTGCATACAGATTTCTCAGAAGGCAGGTCAGGTGGTCTGGTATTCCCATCTCTTTAGAATTTTCCAGTTTCTTGTGATCCACACAGTCAAAGGCTTGGCATAGTCAGTAAAGCAGAAATAGATGTTTTTCTGAAACTCTCTTGCTTTTTCAATGATCCGGCAGATGCTGGTAATTTGATCTCTGGTTCCTCTGCCTTTTCTAAATCCAGCTTGAGCATCTGGAAGTTCATGATTCACATACTGTCGAAGCCTGGCTTGGAGAATTTTGAGCATTACTTTGCTAGCATGTGATGTGAGTGCAATTGTGCGGGAGTTTGAGCATTCTTTGGCATTGCCTTTCTTTGGGATTGGAATGAAAACTGACCTTTTCCAGTCCTGTGGCCACTGCTGAGTTTTCCAGATTTGTTGTTATGTTGAATGTGGCACTTTCACAGCATCATCTTTTAGGATTTGAAATAGCTCAACTGGAATTCCATCACCTCCACTAGTTTTGCTCATAGTGATGCTTCCTAAGGCCCACTTGACTTCGCATTCCAGGATGTCTGGCTCTAGATGAGTGATCACACCATTGTGGTTATCTGGGTCATGAAGATCTTTTTTGTATAGTTCTTCTGTGTATTCTTGCCACCTCTTCTTAATATCTTCTGCTTCTGTTAGGTACATACCATTTCTGTCCTTTATTGTGCTCATCTTTGCATGAAATGTTCCCTTGGTATCTCTAATTTTCGTAAAGAGATCTCTGCTGCTGCTGCTGCTAAGTCGCTTCAGTCGTATCCGACTCTATGCGACCCCACAGATGACAGCCCATTGGGCTCCACCATCCCTGGGATTCTCCAGGCAAGAACACTGGAGTGGGTTGCCATTTCCTTCTCCAATGCATGAAAGTGAAAAGTGAAAGTGAAGTCACTCAGTCGTGTCTGACTCAGCGACCCCATGGACTGCAGCCTACCAGGCTCCTCCGTCCATGGGAGTTTCCAGGCAAGAGTACTGGAGTGGGGTGCCATTGCCTTCTCCAGTCTTTCCCATTCTATTGTTTCCTCTATTTCTTTGCATTGATCACTGAGGAAGGCTTTCTTATCTCTCTTTGCTATTCCTTGGAACTTTGCATTCAAATGGATATATCTTTCCTTTTCTCCTTTGCCTTTTGCGTCTCTTCTTTTCTCAGCTATTTGTAAGGCCTCCTTAGACAACCATTTTGCCTTTTTGCATTTCTTTTTCTTGGGGATGCTCTTGACCACTGCCTCCTGTACAATGTCATGAACCTCTCTCCATAGTTCTTCAGGCACTCTTGTCTATCAGATCTAATCTCTTGAATCTATTTTTCACTTCCACTGTATAATTGTAAGGGATTTGATTTAGATCATACCTGTATGGTCTAGTGGTTTTCCCTACTTTCTTCAATTTAAGTCTGAATTTGGCAATAAAGAGTTCATGATCTGAGACACAGTCAGCTCCCGGTCTTTGCTAGCATGTGATGTTTTTGTGATGTGATGTTTTTGCTGACTGTCTAGAGCTTCTCTATCTTTGGCTGCAAAGAATAGAATCAGTCTGAATTTGGTATTGACCATCTTGTGATGTCCATGTGTAGTCTTCTCTTGTGTTGTTGGAAGAGGGTGTTTGCTGTGACCAGTGCATTCTCTTGGCAAAACTCTGTTAGCCTTTGCCCTGCTTCATTCTGTACTCCAAGGCCAAATTTGCCTGTTACTCCAGGTAGCTCTTGATTTCCTACTTTTGCTTTCCAGTCCTCTATAATGAAGAGGACATCTTTTTTTGGGTCTTAAATTTAGAAGGTCTTGTAGGTCTTCATAGAACCATTCAACTTCAGCTTCTTCAGTATTACTGGTTGGATCATAGACGTGGATTACTGTGATACTGAATGGTTTGCCTTGGAAATGAACAAAGATTGTTCTGTCATTTTTGAGATTGCATCCAAGTACTGCATTTTGGACTCTTTTGTTGACTATGATGGCTACTCCATTTCTTCTAAGGGATTCTTGCCCATAGTAGTAGATATAATGGTCCCTCTATTATAGACATGGTATATTATAAGGTGCTGTTTTCACCTTGCTATTATATATTAAACTATGCTTATCATGTTTATTGATTTTATGGTAGTTTCTGTATAGTTGTCAGAGTTTGCTATAACAAATTACCACAAACTTGGTCAGGATAAACAACAGAAATTATTCTCTTATAGTTCTAGGGGTTAAAAATCATATGTCTGGCAGAGGTACACTGATCCCAGGCTTATTTTTTTCCAGCCTTGCCCGTGGCTTGTGGGATCCTAGTTTACCAACTGGGAGTCATACCCTGGTTCTGGGCAGTGACAGCACAGGGTCCTAACCACTGGACCGTCAGGGAATTCCCATACGCCAGGCTTTTAAGGGAGATAATGTTCATTGCATTATTGTTGGCACTGCTTGACTTGTGGCTGCATCCTTTCAATATCTGCCTCTGTGTTCATATTGCCTCTTCCTCATCTGTCTCTGTAATCTCCCTCTGCCTTAGTCTTACAAGTACACTTGTCATTGAATTTAGGGCCGACCCAGAATGATTTTATCATCACAAGATAGTTAACGAAATTGTAACTTCTAGGACTCTTTTTCCTCATATAGTAACATTAACAAATGCTGGGCTAGAACATGCACATAACTTTGTGGGGGCACCATTCAACCCACTAGAGTTTTATTAAGGTAAATTTCTAAAATTAGAATTATTAGTTCAGGTTATGTAAAAATTTGAATGTTTCTAGGTAAATATTTCCAAATTATGCTTGAGCGTGACTATGAATTGTGTTTGCAATGTTCTTTTACATATGTGTATGGGCTTTTATACACACCATGCAAAAATGTATGTGTAATCCATAAAAATCAAAAAAGGAAAGAAAAGAGAAGAGAAAATTAGAGGTGGGGAGAAAATAAAAAAATGTGGAGGCAGAAGGCTTTCAGGTCTACTCCTTTATCTGTCCATAGTTGTATCAGTAAAACATATGCTATTGGACTAGGCCTAGAGATACGGCCAAATTTGTGTGATTTTGATTTATTTATTTGATTATCCCTGTTTTGTTTCTGTCTAGAAATATGTTTTATTTTCAAATCTTTGCCTTTTATGTAAAATCATCTTCAATGATGATTTTCCTTCTGAAAGAAGCATGTTTTCTGTTTTCTTCCATTGTCATAGTACCTTTACGTGGTAGAATATATGTCCTGGTACTTTTAAAATCATTTGATGAATAAGCGAAGGGAAGTTTCATGTGTATATATGTATGTATGTATTCTGCTGGGAGGTGGAAAACCATCAGGACTTGGCCTTTCCTTTCTTAAACATAGTTGAAAAGTTCACCAAAAAGGAACTGTGTCTCAGGATAAAAGAGCATTTGGGTAATAAATCATGTGGATCGAATTTTCAATACTTTATCATGAAGAGCCATGAATCACTAGCTTCTTGATAGAGAGTGACTTTTTGTAACTAACTGGCAGAACTTACACATCTCATTGAGTGTGAGCCACTTAAAGCTGGAGGCCAAGCACTTATTCCAGGGATGTAACTGTTGCTCAGTATCGGTTCTCCTAAATGCTTTAAACCTCTGGCTTAAAATGCTCAAAAATAAATCAGTTTCATATATTTGATAAACTCATATCATATTTTGTTTACAATTTCTATGTATTTTTCAGTTTTACCATCCATTGGACTTGGCTCTGAATAATTTTTGGTTCGATTACAAAAATAAAATCCACTTTCATAGAAAAATAATTTGCCACCAGAGAGGATACTCAATATGTTGCTATGTTCTCCAAAAATGATTTAAGCAACAGCACTATAATTAAAATAAGAATATGGCCTCCTGAGGAATGAACTTTGGGAGATAGCGTGTTATTTGTGAGAGAAGTACTGTTTGTGGTATGTTTTCATTAATACCCTGGCACCTTGCTACAGAAGAAACATGATAGAGTTATAGGATACTAGATTTTAAGAGGAAGAAGGCACTCAAGATTTTCCAGTCAAACCTCTTAATTTTAATAAATAAGGAAATGTTAGACTTAGGCAACTGAAATTGCAGAAAGTTAGCTACATCCTTAGGTGGTTATGGAGTTTACATAGATCCAGGTTTTGAAATTCAACTTTTTTTTTAAACCTTAATATGGTGTAATTGTATGTATGGTTGAAACTGTGAATTGGCAAGTGGCTAAGGGAATGGCTACCCACTCCAGTATTCTTGCCTGGAGAATTCCACTGACAGAGAAGTCTGGCAGGCTACCATTCATGGGATTGCAAAGAACCAGACACGGTTGAGCAACTAACAAATTTCAACCTGCAGATGTGTCCTCATTAGCTAAACATTTTAAAATAACTTTAGGTGAAGAGGTACTTCTCTACTTGAAACGAGTACCAAGTTTTAGTCATGTGTGAAACCTATGGCCTTAGGGTAAGGTTGCCAAATTTAGCAAATTAAAATCAAAATTTCAGATTAGGAAATGGCTATTTTTTTAATCACAAGAATGTCCCAAACATTGCATGGGGTATACTTACACTAAAAATATTAATTTATTTGGAATTCAGAGTTACCTGGGTGTCCTGTACTTTATCTAGCAAACCTAGCTTTGGAGCATATACGGCATGCATGTGTGTGTGCGTGCAAAGTTGCTTCAGTAGTATCTGACTCTTTGCGACCCTATGGACTGTAGCCCGCCAGGTTTCTCTGTCCATGGGGTTCTCCAGGCAAGAATACTGGAGTGGGCTGCCATGCCCTCCTCCAGGAGATCTTTCTGACCCAGGGATTGAACCCATGTCTCCTGAAGCTCCTGCATTGCAGGCAGATTCTTTACCACTGAGCTACCAGGGAAGCCCCCATATAAGGCAAACATATCACCATTTTGAATCTGGCCTACAAGCCAGGTATAGCAGAAACATTTATTATTTACTAAATAGCCTTATGCTTCCTCATCACATTTTACAGATTCCTTGAAGTCAGGTAAAACCGCATGAGTAGTTCTGGTCAATGTGCTATTGTTAGAAAGATGTATGTCAGTTGATTGATGTACTTAAAGGCCCACATGCAGCCACCGTCCTCCCACAGGTCAGTCTTTGCCAGCTGCAGTAAACTGCAAGCCGTATATTCAAGATGGCATAGATGCAAGACACAGTCTTATAACCCTGAAGAAAAGTTAGAATGAAGGTACTCAGGAGAACCACTGGATTCACAGTATACATTGTATGTGTAAGAAGTAAACCTTTATCTATTCATCCCTTGAAATTTTGAGGTTGATTTGTTACGGCAGCTTGGCATAGCCTATCTTCATGAACACACTGTGCATATTAGATAAACTAAATATCATCTGTGAGTCTAAGTTTGCTGTTCTTTTTTTTTTTTTAATCTTAATGGTGTTGCCATTAACTCTGTAGATTTGTCTGGAAGACTGAATGAGAATTACAGGTGAAATGAATCTGTCATACAGACTGAAGTAAGTCAGAAAGAAAAAAACAGATATCGTATATTAACACCTATATATGGAATTTAGGAAAATGGTACAGATCAACCTATTTGTAGGGCAGAAATAGAGACACAGATGTAGAGAATGTATGTGTGGACAAGGGGTGGGGTTGTGAGGGGGGTGAAATGAATTGGGAGATTGAGACTGACATGTGTACTGCCACGTGTAAAATAGATAGCGAGTGGGAAGCTACTGTGTAGCGTATGGAGATCAGCTTGGTGCTCTGTGATAGCCTAGAGGGGTGGGGTTGGGAGGGAGGTCCAAGAGGGGATATATGTATACATATAGTGGATTCATTTTGCTGTACACAACAATGTTGTACACAACACAACTGACACAACATTGTAAAGCAACTAAAAAAAAAGCCTTGGCACTCTGTCTGCAGTATGGTAGGCTGCAACAAATGAAAATGGTATTTCACAATATCATACCCATTATGATTATTGTTTTAATTCTTATAACAGCCTTATAAAATTGGTGTTATTATAATTTCCATTTTATGCCTAAGGGAAATGAGGCTTGGAGTGGTTAAGCAATTTGCCCAAGGTTATTTCAACAGAACTCTAATTAAATATAGAGCTAGGTCTCTATTACAAGACAGGCTGGCTCCAAAATCTATATTTTCAAATCTATATTGCATAAACATTTGCCTGTGACATAGAGAAAAGTCTCTATTCCATTCAGTCATTTAAAAAACATTTATTGAATACCCATCATTATCAGATGCCCTGTTATTAGCATTAGAATACAAAAATGAAAGACCAGACAAATGTTGACTTTAAGGAAGTCTCAGTCTTGTACAGACAAGTAAATCTATAATTCCAGATTGGTACAGTGAAATATGTGATCAAAGGAGGCACAGGCTTCTGGAGGAACACATGCTGGGAATGGCAGTGGGGTTAGAGGAGGCTTCAAGGAGCTGGTGAAACTGTCTTGAGCTTAGTCTTGGGCCATGAATGTGAGTGGCCTGACCAAAACGGCCTGGGTACTTGAGGCAGGGAGAACATGCACAGATCCTTTTGGCGTGCTGAAGAACTGTAATTAGTTATATGCCTGGTTACAAGCATGTAGTGAGTTCAGGATCCTGGAGACAATATTCTATTGTCGCCAATTGGATTTCCTCAGAAGCAGAGTTGAGAAGGAGATTAGTGTGTGGGAAGCTTACTGAGGAGTGCATTCAGGATCAATACACATGGCAGAGAAGAGAATGAAGTAGGATCGGGCAGAGGTAGAAGCTGAGCTGCAGTGTAGTCCCAGGGAAGCCTCAGCTGACCCCACATGTAGCTGTGCAGCTGGGACAGCCCTTCAGAACTGTCTTGAGTTGGAACATGGGTTCAGACCTTTGTATTCCCACTCTGATGGATCACAGGATACCAGCCATCCTGGAAAGGAGTCATGACCTTGGGCAAGGCAGTTTTCTTCTGAAGAAATTCCTATAGAAGGCTGACAGCTGAGGATCATTTTCCAGCAGCATTCTCAGAAGTTGGGGAAATAAGTCAGGGTCACTATAATCCATCCCTTGCATCTCTTACTCTTTGCATAGCTTCCGAAGCAGCTTCTCATGAATTTTTCTTCCTGAGGGAAATTCGGAAAGGTAAGGTTAGTGAGACAAGCCACAGTTCTCACTGCTGCAGCTGGTCACGGGGCCACAGCTAACACTGGCTGTATCCCCCCTCTCCTATACATTCCAGATCCCCTCACCCTCAGCTAGCAACTCTGCTGGTCTCGATGGTTTACCTGACATGACCTAGACCCTTTCTTTTCAGGTATCTGTGCACTGCTTACCTTATCGTTCTCTGGTCAGAGTTACTACACCTGGGAAAAATTGAGGGCAAGAGGAGAAGGGGGTGACAGATGATGATATGGTTGGAAGGCATCACTGACTCAATGGACATGAGTTTCAGCAAACTCAGGGAGATAGTGAAGGACAGGGAAGCCTGGTGTGCTGCAATTCATGAGGTCACAGAGTCGGACACGACTTAATGACTCAACAACAATAACAAATTCAATTTACCATCAGAAGTACTCAAGAGAGGGGACTCTTCTGGCTGTCCAGTGGTTAGCACTTTGCCTTTCAATGAAGGGGGTGCAGGTTCTATCCCTGGTTGGGGAGTTAAGATCTCACATGCCTTGCAGCCAAAAAATTAAAACAGAAGCAATGTTGTAACAAATTCAATAAAGACTTAAAAATTGATCCACATCCAAAAAAAAAAAAAACTTAGGAAAAAAAAAGATTGGTCAAAGGAGTACCGAGGGTCTGCCCAAGTGGATTACCTGAGCTCCTTGCATATTCTAACCAGTCCTACCCTTGCAAAAGAATGGTGACTCCTTATCTTGCTGACTGGTCCCTGGACTCTAAGAGCTGGAAGTGCCCAAACAGCAGCCATAGTTGTTCAACTGGACTCTTGCTATGTCCCCTGATTGAAAAGTTCTCCCTCTGAGAATCAGGGTCTCTATACCCACAGAGCCCTTAACTCTATGTAAACAATAGCAAAGAAACCTTAAAATCTGAGTGAAGATCAACTTTAGGACTCTTAAAAATTTAGAGGCCAGGAAGAGTAAGAAAAACTAGGGGGAAAAACACAATTTCATAGAAGGGAAAACAGATGTATGATGTCTTTGAAGCCAAAAGAAGAAATTTTTCAAAAGGTAGACTTGATCAATTACTGTCAAATGCTGCTCTAAAACAGGTACAATAATATGAAGACTGAAGATAAACCACTGGATTCAGCAAGAACAGTGACCTTAAAGAGTGTATATTTCAGTAGAGTGGAAGAATGAAATCCTGACTGTGCGCATGCTAACTTTCTTGAGCCATGTCCCACTCTTTGCATCCCTATGAACTGCAGCCTGCCAGGTTCCTCTGTCCATAGGATTCTCCAGGCAAGAATATTGGAGTGGGTTGCCATGCCCTCCTCCAGGAAATCTTCCCCACCCAGGGATCAAACCCACATTTCTTATCTTTCCTGCGTTGGCAGGCAGGTTCTTTAACGCTAGCATCACCCGGGAAGCCCAAAAGTCTGACTAGAGGGGTTAAACACAGGTTTGAAAATAGGAATATGAGGAGAGCAAGTGAAAATGGTGCGTATATAGATGTTTTTAAGGGATAAATTGGGATTGATATATACACACTACTATGTATAAAATAGATAACTAATAATGATAGATACTATCACCTATCTATCTATAAAATAGATATTATTATCTATCTATCTATAAAACAGATAACTAATAATAGCACAAGGAACTCTACTCAATACTCTGTAATGACCTATATGGGAAAAGAATCAGAAAAAGAGTGGATATATGTATATGTATAGCTGATTCACTTTTCTATACATCTGAAACTAACACAATATTGTAAGTCAACCATACTCCAATAAAAATTTTTTTAAAAGGTGTTTATAGGGAAGTAAAGGAAAAGAAAGTATCAATATCTTGAGGGAAAAGGCACAAAGGATGTTTTTTAAAGGATGTAGACACTATAATATGCTGATGAAAATGACCAATATAGAGGGAATGCTTGTGGAGGCCTAATTACTATTTGTCACAGAGGCCTAAAAAGAAGTGTTTAGTAAGTGCTAGCTACTCCAATTGTTTTGGACTGTTTTTAAAATCAGCCCTTGATAATTATAAAAATCATTTGTATACCTTCTTGAATTTTTAATTGAATTTTTTATTTCTAGGAAGTTTCTAGGTAATTTAATAAATATAGCCAAAATGTAAGGTCCATGAATGTTGCTGTGAAAAATAAACAAGAAATTTACTGTTTCTTATGACCATGTGAAAACAAAATTACACACATTTTTGGGGAGGAAGAGGTTTATGTAGGCAGTCTATGCATCTGAACACAAACCTGTTATTTCCACAAAATAATTTACAATTATGATAATGTTTATTATTTGAGAAGAGTTTTGTCTATAGTCAATAACAGAGTGCTCTGTGGATGTGCTAGGTTACAAAAACAAAGACAACATCACACAGAACAAAGAATAATGTCAGTGGAAATGTTGCAAGGCATGAAGCACTCTAGGCATTCAGATCAAAACTCTCCCTTTTTAGGAGTTTGGGGTGGACATATACATACTGCTATATTTAAAATGGATAACCAGCTAAGACCTACTGTATAGCACAGGGAACCCTGCTCTAGGTTATGTGGAAACCTTGATGGGAGGGGAATTTGTGGGAGAATGGTACATGTATATGTATGGCTGAGTCCCTTTGCTGTCCACCTGAAACTATCACAACATTGTTAAACAGCTATACTTCAAAATAAAATTAAAAGTTTTTTTTAAAAAGTAGCTTTTCCTTTTTTTTTCTGATAAGTGGCTTGGGGTAACCTCTAAAAATGGTATGCTATTCACTTGACCCAGGAAACACCACAAAATCATGCAAATCCAGAGGTTCAAATCTTCATGTTCACTTTAAGAACATGTGAAACTGCATGAAACTCAGGCCATTAAAGGTATGCATTTCTGAAAAGCCATCAAGCATCTTAAGGATGTCACTTTAAAGAAGCGGTATGTGACATTCCATCATTACAATGGTGGAGTTGGTAGGTGTGCACAAGCTAAGCAGTGGGGCTGGACGCAGGGTGGGCGGCCCAAAAAGAGTACTGAATTTTTACTGCATGTGTTCAAAAATTCAGAAAATAATGCTGAACTTAAGGGCTTAGGTGTAGATTTTCTTGGTATTGAGAATATCCAGGTGAACAAAGCACCCAAGATGTGGTGCAGCACTTACAGAGCTCACGATAGGATCAACCCGTACGTGAGCTCTCCTTGCCACACTGAGATGATCATTACTGAAAAAGAACAGATTGTTCCTAAACCAGAAGAGAAGGCTGCACGGAAGAAAAAGATATCCCATAAGAAACTGAAGAAACAAAAACTTATGGCTTGGGAATAAATGCTGCAAAAAATAAATGCAAAAAAAAAAAAAAAAAAGTAGCTTTCCCCCATACCTTTTAAAAAGTAGCTATGGGGAATGCCTGAGTGGTCCAGTGGTCAAGACTCTGCACTTTGATTGCCAGAGCCAGGTTCAGTCCCTGGTTGAGAAATTAAGATCCTACAAAAATTTAAAAAAAGAAAAAAAACACACTAACTATGATGACTGGGTAACTAATTGGAATGTCTAGTATTAG
This sequence comes from Cephalophus harveyi, assembly GCA_006410635.1. Lineage (NCBI taxonomy): Eukaryota > Metazoa > Chordata > Mammalia > Artiodactyla > Bovidae > Cephalophus > Cephalophus harveyi. The sequence continues at coordinate 27,839 of SJYT01029741.1, forward strand.
ATCAAATACGTTAGAGTCTCTAGGACAGACACAAAAGGAGGGTATGATGCATAGTTTTTGCTATTTTGAACAAAACAGGAAAAAAGTGAAGCCTCTTTACTTGTGAAATTGTTCAATTTGTGTGTGAGGAAAAGCCATGTCTATAACCAATCAGAGCCTTTGGCCAAGTAAAAGATTACAGAGAATTATTGTCAGATGCTGGGTTTCTCCTTCCAGAAGAAAAACAACCCTATACCTTGAAAATTTCAAGAGCAGTCTTCCAAACCCTCTATAAAATATTAAACTAATATACTTGCAATTTTAGTACAAATCAGGAAATGCAAAAATTACAGTACTCGTAGTTATATTAACTAAGTTCACAGGGCACACATGTAGGTCTTTTTATTCCAAAGCAGCCCAGTTTGATGAGTTAATATTTCTTTGGGGACTGAATACTTGTATTTTCTATCTTCTCTGAGTTAAGATTAGAAAATGAAAATAAGTGTTTGCATATTTCATTTAAAGTACAATTTCTTAGCATTACCAAGATGTTTGGCTGACCCCTGATTTTATATCAATATTTAAGGGAAGGTATTAAATGGGAAATCATTTTGAGGCAAAAATCAAAGACCATGTCATGTCCTAGGGTTTTTATACTTTTTATATTTTACTGTAGTAATTTTACTTTGTTACTATTTTTTGTAACATGTTTCCATTATTTAAAGAGAAAAAAATAATACATTTCTAAGGGCAAATCTTCAATTTTCATCTTTTTTTTTTTCTTTGCCACTTCACTCCACTTGGGGTATCCCCTGACCAGGGATAGAACATGGGCTGTTGGCAGTGAAAGCACAGAGTTCTAAACAATGGACCATCAGGGACTTCACAATTTTTTGCTTTTTTATGCCAAAACACTGAAAAGAGAGAATCATGCAATTCAACATTTGATTTACTTAACGTCTCTCATTAAAATTTTTCTCATGCTGTGTTTATTTAATAGTCCAAATATTCTGATTGGTTTAAATATTCTGAAAAATATGCATATTGATTTGGGAACTGATAAAATATTTCTTAAAGTCATGATGGCGTATCTACTTGCCAATGTATTATAACAATGGACATAACTAAAATACTCCTAAATCTTACATTTATCAACTGAGGGGAAAAAACATTCTTTTTAAGAAACATGGCAAATCAACCAGTGTGATCTTATCATTTGGGAATGGTCTGAGGAACTCAGCCATAATTGTCCACCCAAGGCGGGGAAGAGAGTATTACTACTTCTCTACCGATTCTTGTCCTGTGTTCTGTTAATCACTTGCAGTTCCAGATTTGTACATGAGTCAGACTTTAGCTGAACAGTTTCCTACAGGTGTTACAGCAAAAATTTCCTGATGTAGAGAGGAACAAATTGCAGTGGTTGTAAGGTGCTGTCACGTTATGCTTGTGTGCGCCTGGTTGCTATAATAACACTCAGGCTGCTGCTGCTAAGTTGCTTCAGTCATGACCAACTCTGTGCGACCCCATAGACGGCAGCCCACCAGGCTCCCCCATCCCTGGGATTCTCTAGGTAAGAATACTGGAGTGGGTTGCCATTTCCTTCTCCAATCCAATGCATGAAAGTGAAAAGTCAAAGTGAAGTCGTTCAGTCGTGTCCGACTCTTAGCGACCCCATGGACTGCAGCCTACCAGACTCCTCTGTCCATGGGATTTTCCAGGCAAGAGTACTGGAGTGGGGTGCCATTGCCTTCTCCAACACTCAGGCTAGAAGTATGTTAAGAGAATGTGAGGTGGGTTGCAAGATGATTAACACCCTTTCATGATGAATTTTTGAAAAATAACATGGCATAACCATCAATAGATGTGGTTACTTTCAAATAGAAGGTAATATAGGAATACCCAAGATTTATCAAGGTGACTATCAATAAGAATCCAATCCAAGTTTTAGTCGCTCAGTCATGTCTGATTCTTTGCAACCCCATTGACTGTACCCTGCCAGATCCCTCTGTCCATGGGATTCTCCAGGCAGGAGTACTGGAGTGGGTAGCCATTCTCTTCTCCAGGGGATCTTCCTGATCCAAAAATTAAACTCAGGTCTTCTGCATTGCAGGCAATTTTTTTTACCATCTGAGTCACCAAGGAAGTCATAAGTAAGAATGCCTAAGCCCAGATGATTATATTGTGTTTAAGTAAAGAAAGATAGGCTAGAGTTAAAGAATACATCCCATTTTTTCAAGTCTGCATAGGACCTATTAGGAGGAAGACAAAAAGTACTATAGAAGCTCTGCATGCCTTCAGTAGAGTTATTGCCTATATTGTCTCCTGTGAACTGGTTGAGTATCTAGTCTTCTTAGCAGCATGGTATTTGGTGAAGAAGGGCATCAAGCAATCATTGCTTAGAGACATGGTATTAGAGACATTAACTAGAAATATCACCTAAATTTATCTACTCCGCTTGCATGTTCACTAAGCAGCATCAGGTTCTACCCAGATTTCCTCATAAATTCCTGGCCTACAGGGGTAAGATAGACATTTTCATCATGAATAACTACATTCTCTTCATTGTCATATCTATCATTATACATTTCAAAACTGAGTTGTGGTTTACAGAGTAGTCCTTTGTGAAGTTGAATAGTGTGAGAGGGAAAAGGCTGAGCATATCAAGCAAGAATATGACAAGCAAATCAAGACGATATGACAAGGAGAGAGTTGAGTACATTAAGTTCTAGTAAGAAAAGGCAGTTGAGAGAAATGGCTTAGAAGGAGTAAAAGGTGCGAAGAGTGTGCTGATTCTTCTTCCTGGCTCTGTGGGCAAAGTGAAGGAAGTTTGGGAGACAATAACTAATTGTTCTAAATTAATAGATGATAAAGTATTTGAGAAAAAGTTCAAGACTAGAGCTTGGCCCATTTTGACAGTAGAAGGGACTCTACAAAATACCGTAGACCAGATTATCCTAAATTTTCACTTGGTGTGTGGTGTGATGGTACCTTCCATCTCAGCAAAGTCTTATCTCCAAGGTGATGGTTTGATCTGATTCTTTATCAGCAGTCCTTGGAGATGGGAAATAAAGGTGACTGCAAAGCATTCAGTAAACATAAATTAATATAAGGTCAACATTAGCAACTTTCCAGCAAATGTCTCTGAAATAAGTGGTGTATTTTGTGTAAAATTTCACAGAATGGCTTCTTGATACATTAAAATGTGTTTCTCTTATTAGTGATGCTTTCATAGTTGGCTTGATTCACTTGATATAGATGATCTACACTATAATAAAATTTAAGCAGAGAAACTTAATACAGTCTGAACCAGGAAACACAGCTTCGTTGGGACTTAATGTATCATGTTGCAGCATAACATTCTAATATACATAATTTCCTAAATCATGCACTGACTTCAGGGAGTACTTAAATATTCAGCACAATTCTCTCTTAAGTCTCCAGAATACAGTTAACAATCTGATGTCCTGCATGGAGAAGACAGAAAACCTTCCCTCCACACCAGATCCACCAGCACAGACACAAAATCAGACAGCTGTTACATGAAAAAGCACTCTGGTAGAGGTATTTCCAGAACACTTCAATGGGACACAAAGGGAAGAAGAATCAGCATTTCCTGAATGTCTACGTGTCAACCCTTTTACTAGTATTTTAACATATTTTGTCCTCAGAACAAATTTACAAGTATACTTATTCATTTTTCCCATTTCACTTTTAAGGAAACTAAGGTCAGAAATACTGCTGAGGTTAACACAGCTGTGATGGAACTGAGACTGGAATACAGTTCTGTCTTCTTTCTATTCATACACACAACCAGGGATCTATGTCCAAATCTATGAACGCAGATGACTTCTGGTGGAGCAACCATCGCGGGTATTTCAACATTATTTCTTCATCAGACAATCCTTTCACTGCTGTCCAAGTTGGCATGCATTTAAGAAAGTGAAATCTCTACTGCTTCCTTAGAAGAAGGGGATATCAGACCAGTCTTTGTTTTCTTAGTGACAACAGGTATGGTTTCAGGAACCAAGTTCTAAAGTGTTCACCAGCTATAAATTCCTGAATGACAGAGGCCATGACCTTGACTTCCAATTTCCAATTTATGCTTGGTTTTAAGGAATCTTGCCACATGTCAAACCATGGCAACAGTAGGTTATATCTGAGTTACTGAATTCTTGCTTCCTCTAAACACTGAAGACTCAAGCCCTGAATTATTTCAATTATTTATGAAATGAACAAATGTTCACATTAATACAGTTCTTTATTTACTTGATATAAGTAAACAAAGAAAATGTTTGGCAAATGCTAGCTTTTACAGTGAATTGGGTTTGGCCTGCTGAGTGGTGAAGGATTTGGATATGAATATTTTCAGTTGGCAGCAAGAAGGAGAAAAAGTTCTCCGTTTGCTTCTTGACATGGTGAGTTTAAGGAATGTTTTGTGCTGTTATCCTGAAATACTTCGAAAATTGTAACCTACAGCTTTCACTGGCAGACAATATTAGGGGGAAAGATACATACGTTTTCACTCTCGAAAAGTAGGAGGAAAAGGGAACTCTTATTTTGAGGCTACCATATAAAATACTGACTTCATATAGTTTCACAGGCAAACAGATTAGAATTCACTTTAATTTCATCAGAAAATTATACATATATGAGAAAACTAAGGCAACTATTTCAAATGAAGAATGGAGGAGTCACTTTATAAAGTGGTGTCTTTATAAAACTACCACATATGGTTCATACCTCTTGATATTCGCATCTTTGTGTAATCCCTTCCCATTGAGTGTTGGCTAGACTGAGTGACTCACTTTTAATGAACAGAATAAGGTGGAACTAATGGTGTATGTCCTAAGAGGCAGTGCTTCTCCTTCCCTGCCTCTCATTCTCTCTCTGTCTGTCTTTATCTCTCATATCATTAACTTTATAGGAACCCAGCTGCAGTATTAATACCATGAGCAACCCTATAGTGAGGCCCATGTGCAAGGACCTGAGGCCTCTTGCCAAAAGCCATGTGAGTGAGCTGGGAAGTGCATCCTCCAGCCCCATGCCAGCCACTGGATGACTGCAGCCCCAACTGACACTTTGACTGCAGCCTCATGAGACACTGAATCAGAACCACTGCACTAAGCTTCTCCCAGATTCCTGATCCTGAGAAACTATCTATGATAATAAATGTTCATTGCTTTAAGCCACTTTATGCGTTGGGGTAATTTGTTATGCAACAATAGGTAACTTGTACAAGAGGGCAGGAATAATAACACATAGTCTAGCCTGGAAAGGACAGGCCAAGAACTCATCTCAGCAGAAGGACTAAACAGGAATGTATCAGGTTTCAGTAGGTTGGTTAAGAGAAGCGAATATATGTCACAGGCCTCGACCATCACCGTGTCAAGGCTAGAGGTTTGGAAGCCAGCAAAACTGGCACACTCTGGAAAAGCTGGCACCAAAGAGTTTTAACCCCAAAAGTTAGTAGAGGATGTAGATGAGTGACCGAAAGGAGGAAGTTATAGAGAAGCTAGAATTACCTCATAGGTTAGGAGACTCTGTAAGACATTTGATATGAAAGTTGTCCTTGCTATCAGAGTTTAGTCATCTAAATAGATACAATTGCTACCAAGCATATAAAAGGTGTGTGTGATAAGTCGCTTCAGTCGTGTCTGACTCTGCAACCCTATGGACTGTAGTCCTCCTCTGTCCATGGGATTCTCCAGGCAGGAATACTGGAGTGGGTTGCTGTGCCCTCCTCCAGGGGGATCTTCTTGAGTCAGGAATCAAGCCTGATCTCCTGCATCACAGGTGGATTCTTTACGATCTGAGCCACCAGGGAGCCCTGCATATAAAAGGGTGTGGCACTAAATCTGAAACGCATGTTCTTCTTTCTCCTCCTCATTCTCTCTGCCTCTGTCACAACTAAGGCTCTCAGCACCTCACGCCTCGCACTTAATTGCTACCAGCTTGTTTCTTGTTCTTGAGCCTTGTCTTCTCAGCTAGACTGGAGGCTGCTTAAGGAAAGGATCATGTCTCAGTCAGTAATCCTCCTCTAGCCACAAGTTCTTCCCATTTGAAATATGAGCATATGTGGACTTATTTCTGTATACCTTCTCTGAAACCACAAGAATTTTGGATCATTATGCATGAATGATTTCAAGTTGCCACCATTTTATCTCTAGTAAAATTCAACACCCTTGGGTTATACGTTTCTACCCCTCTTCTGCTTCTCTATACTATTGGTTACATTCTCTCCAATTTTTGCATAAGTGTATTATCATTTTCTTTATATTGTGGGCATTATGATGTAGTGTAAGAAATGGCACTAGGTGTTAGGAGGCCATACTGCTATAGATAAGGATAGACATGGGCCCTGCCTTCCTGTTTTTTGCTACCCAAGTAGTCTGTACAGTATTGGGTAAAACATTAATTAATCAGTAATACACAGAAACTGCAGCAGCTTCTGGGAATATGTGAAGGCAATACTTGTGATATGCCATGATATTCCCCAATGCAGGATACATTTTTCAATCTGACACCATGCCATAAGTTATATTTCCCACCAAAGAAAACTTTGTAAGATCTTACAACATAGAATGCTTTGTAGGACAGAAAGATGCACTCACATAACATGATGCAAAGAACACAAATGTTGGAGAGACAGAATAGTGCTGTATCTTAAAAGTGGGCAGTTAGCATATTGTCACAGCTAGCATAACTGTCAGAGCATATTGAAGGGAGGAGGTAAGTCCTTAGAAAATAAGTTCTTAAACCTTGGTATTTAAAAATTTTTATTTGAGCAAGTAGTAGATATCAGGGCTTCCCTTGTGGCTCAGCTGGTAAAGAATCCGCCTGCAAAGCGGGAGACCTGGGTTGGGAAGAACCCCTGGAGAAGGGAAAGGCTACTCGCTCCAGTTTTCTGGCCTGGAGAATTCCATGGACTGTATAGTCCATGGGGTCACAAAGAGTTGGACATGACTGAGTGACTTTCACTTATATTAAATGATTCACTACAATTTTATAAAATGACTAACTCCTTCTAATCTGTTAGGTGTCCATTTAAAGTTGTTTCTTCCAAGAATCCTTCATATGTAGTCCAATTGTCCCTGGTCCTATAATTAGCATAATTTAGAGCAACCTAATATTTAATTGTCCGTTTCCATCCAGTATTTTGTGGGCTTTCAATGAAAACAGGGGCCTGTCTTTCTTGATGGACTTTGTGCCTCCAGGCCTTAGCACAGTGTCTCACAGACAGAAAGTGCTCTCAAAACATGTGTGTAGTGAAAAAAATGAGTAAATAAATGGGGGTAAAAGAGGGTTTAAAAAAAAAAGACCAGTTATCATATTTATGCTTTCTACAAAACAGAATATCAAGAAAACCATCAGAAAGACATGAAATCAACATCTAAGGCTATTCAAGTATGTCTGATGATAAACCTGCCAGGAGCACAGTTCAGTTCAGTTCAATTCAGTCGCTCAGCTGTGTCCGACTCTTTGCGACCCCATGAATCGCAGCACGCCAGACCTCCCTGTTCATCACCATCTCCCGGAGGTCACTCAGACTCACGTCCATCGAGTCCGTGATGCCATCCAGCCATCTCATCCTCAGTCGTCCCCTTTTCCTACTGCCCCCAATCCCTCCCAACATTACAGCATCATCTTTCAGGATTTGAAACAGCTCAACTGGAATGCCATCACCTCCACTAGCTTTGTTTGTAGTGATGCTTTCTAAGGCCCACTTGACTTCACATTCCAAGATGTCTGGCTCTAGATTAGTGATCACATCATCATGATTATCTGGGTCATGAAGATCTTTTTTGTACAGTTCTTCCATGTATTCTTGCCACCTCTTCTTAATATCTTCTGCTTCTGTTAGGTCCAGGCCATTTCTGTCCTTTATTGAGCCCATCTTTGCATGAAATGTTCCCTTGGTATCTCTAATTTTTGTTGTTAAATAAAAGTAAATATATTTGTGATAGCTCTTGCCTAGCCCTTTCTGAATTTTGTAAAAATATATTTACAAAAAGTTTGCTTAAAACATATATCTTTTCATTAAAATCTAAGCAAAAGGTGGCAATGTTCTATACAAATGTTCACCAATCCCTTAACTATTACCTGTATAATTTGTAAAATAAAGTGTCTTAAAGAATATATGTCTTAAAGTGCATATAAGAATCAGAAAAACAAGATACCAGGCTTTATTAAGAAAATTTGAAATTTATAAGAAGTCATCTTATAGATGATTAAAATGCAAGACAAGTGTTAGGGTACTTGTATGTCAATTCCTATGATGCACTAGATGTTGGAGTACAGAAACCTGAAGCATTATTTCTACATTTGCTTCATATGGGATCTTCTCCTTGCTTATCATATTGTCTATCTGAACACTCTAAACTTGATTAAAATTTCTTTTTTCAGGACTTCCCTGGTGGTACAGAGGATAAGAATGTGCCTGCCAGTTCAGAGGATGTGGGTTTGATCCCTGGTCTGGGGAAGATCCCACATGCCTTGGGGCAACTAAGTTGTTGCACCACAAATACTGAGCTTATGCTCGAGAGGCTGCAAGTGGAAACTACCGAGTCCACGTGCTGCAGCTACTGAAGCCCAGTGCTCCAGAAGAGATGGCACTGCAATGAGAAGCCGGCGCGCTGCAAGGGAGAGGAGCCCCTGCTCGCTGCAATGAGAAGGCCCACATAGTGACGAAGACTCAGCATAGCCAAAAATAAATAAGGAAATACATGTGCGTGCCCTAAGTTGTGTTTGACTCTTTTGTGACCCTATGGACTATAGCCTGCCAGGCTCCTCCGTCCATGGGATTTTCCAGGCAAGAATACTGGAGCGTGTTGCCATTCCCTTCTCCAGGGGATCTTACCAACTCAGGGATCAAACCCACATCTCCTGAATTGACAGGTGGATTCTTTACCACTGAGTCACTTGGGAAGTCTAAATAAATAAATAAACAAATAAATAAATGTTATTTAAAATTTTTTCTATAGACAAATCTATGTTCTCTAGCCTCTTTCTCAGGATGGCCCTCTAGCTACAGGAAAAGAGTACTGGCCTGCATTTTAAGATATCCAAGTTTTAATTCAAGCTCTATCTTAATCATAAAAATGGAAGAAAGTTAAGTATTAATTGAGCATCTACCATGCTCTAAGCAAGACATATGCAATCTTGCTTAAAAACCAATGAAGTGAATATCATTTAGTCCCACTTTATATATAAAGAGAGGTTCAGAGGAGTTAAATAACCTATCTAAGGTCACTGACTAGAAACTAGAATATAAACATTTAAACTAAATTTACAGGCCCCAATTATTTCAATTTTTTATTTCTCCATTAGGGTACTTTACCAGTTTTTTCCATTATATCAACTCCCATGACTATATCCTATTTATATTTCTTGATTATTACTTGATACTAAATTTAGGGAAAAGCTACTACAAGTTAAGAACTTTTTCTGAGATATCAGGGGAAATTTTTGAAGAGATAATTTGAATAGTACCCAGCATGGGTTAGATGTGAAGTATAGAGATCTGGAAGTACGTTTTCAGTGAGTGCATTTTAATAATATTAGAATAAATTAATTAGCTATGTTGTGACAATGTTTAATTTTATACTTAAAATATGATCAGTATCTTTACCTTCTTTTCATGCATTAATCTGCATTAGTTTTCCTGATGCTGCAGCTGCTGAGTCGCTTCAGTTGTATCCGACTCTGTGTGACCCCATAGATGGCAGCCCACCAGGCTCCCCGGTCCCTGGGATTCTCCAGGCAAGAACACTGGAGTGGGTTGCCATTTCCTTCCTCAGTGCATGAAAGTGAAAAGTGAAAGAGAAGTCACTCAGTTGTGTCTGACTCTTCGAGACCCGACTGCAGCCTACCAGGCTCCTCCGTCCATGGGATTTTCCAGGCAAGAGTTCTGGAGTGGGGTGCCATTGCCTTCTCCGTAGTTTTCCTAGGAACTGTGTTTTCCAGTGCTGTTTAAAAATCTGAGATTCTCTAGTATGTTTTTCCAGTCCAAGTCTTTGACAGTCTCCATCAAAACTCAATTGATGTTGAGGGCTGACTTTTTTCCCCTAATTTTTTGTTGAAATAGTCTATTTCTCTGGAATATTTTAAGGCTGTTCTTACCATTTCCTGCTGGGTGGGACTTTTTTTCTTTTTTTTTACCATGTTGTTTTCTTAAACTATGAAGCCATTTCAAGTAGACATGTTTTATCATCCCTTTTTCCTTTTAGGGGAACCTCCCTATAATTTAAGGTTGTTAATAACCTCACCAAAGTGACATTTCTAATATTTACTTATTTATTTTTTTCACTGGAAAGACAGAGTGAAGGATAGTGTTTTTTCTTTTTTCTTCCAGCAGTGGTTCTAAACCTACTGAAAAACATAGTGACTTGTTGATAACACATCCTTAAAATAAAACTGTGTGTCATAAAAGGGAGATATTTTAAACATAATAGAAATAAACCTAATAATTTTAAAAATACATGAGGGAAATAGCTAATATTAAATAAAGTTAATAATGTCTTAAAATATAGTTCATTCATTAGGGGTTGAAACACATTTCCTGAAGTTGCTTTTGGAGAGCAATAGGCATTGGGTTTAAATCACTTAAATGAGTATTTATGGCATGTGTGTTATTATCTTCCCCACTATTATTGTTATCAAGGCACTTTATTCACAACAAGAATGTGGCATGTGTAGCCATTTATGCTTGTCATATAAGTAAAGCAAGTAGCATGCTTGTTGGGAACTTAATAATAAAACAGAACAAAAATGATAGGAACTATTTTATTAAGCCAACAAATACATTGAATTATTGAAGGTGGAGAAAAGAATGATATTCTTTCTCTTTCACAGATAAAAAACTGGAGTACTGTTTTATAAAATTTTTCCAATTTTTTCTTTGTTAGGAGGGGAGTTTACCCTTTTGAAACTCCCAGGCAACAGCATTTGACTTATTTTTAATAAGTTACCATTAGCTGCACAGCAAAGGAAGCCGATATGAAAAGACAATTGACCGAATGGGAGAAAAGTTCGCAAATGGTATATCTGTTAAGGGGTTAATACCCAAAATATATAATAAGGGGTTAATATGCAAGGAGATCCAACCAGTCCATTCTGAAGGAGATCAACCCTGGGATTTCTTTGGAAGGAATGATGCTAAAGCTGAAACTCCAGTACTTTGGCCACCTCATGCAAAGAGCTGACTCATTGGAAAAGACTCTGATGCTGGGAGGGATTGGGGGCAGGAGGAGAAGGGGACGACCATGGCCACCTCATGCGAAGAGTTGACTCATTGGAAAAGACTCTGATGCTGGGAGGGGATTGGGGGCAGGAGGAGAAGGGGACGACCGAGGATGAGATGGCTGGATGGCATCACTGACTCAACGGATTTGAGTCTGAGTGAACTCCGGGAGATGGTGATGAACAGGGAGGCCTGGCGTGCTGCGATTCACGGGGTCGCAAAGAGTCGGACACGACTGAGTGACTGAACTGAACTCATATGTATATGGGTTGAAATAAAATCAAACTTAAGAAAATTTGTCTTTTGGTGGTCTAATGAGGAAGTTTTACTGCAATAAACAAACTGTTAATGTTTGCACAGGCACTGATTGCCATTAGCCAACTACTCTTTCATACTTATTACTTTTTTATAACTTTTCCTTCCTCAGGATTAACTTTAAATATATTGTAGAATTGGGTATTGTGGATTAGAGTCTAGGAAAAAGTTAAAATCTAGATTGATTGCTCTTGAGAGAGCAACAAATTTGAATGTGATTAAAGATATAATCTTATATACAACTCATCAAGGATTGCAGCTGAAATGAAAAAATAATACCAAATAAAAGAGAACTTGCATAATCTTGGTCTAAACTGAAGAAATTACAAATGCAACTCATTAAAAAGGGAGCTCATCATTTTCTACCATAGACAATGCTTGTACTTGTTCCTCTACCTCATATACACATATAAGCATTTTTAAGATACATTTTATTATTTACTATTTACATATATATATTGGAATAACTAATACAATTATTTCATTAACTTCATGAGAAAAGTAAGAGTAATATCCTGTAGGGAAGACATCTTTCACCTTAAAAATAGCAGAGCTTTATTAGGTTACTATCTAAAATATGAGTTACTATCTAACTCAATGAAACTATGAGCCATGCCATGTAGGACCACCCAAGACTGACAGGACGTGATGGAGAGGTCTGATAAAATGTGGTCCACTGGAGAAGGGAATGGCAAACCACTTCAGCATTCTTTCCTTGAGAACCCCATGAACAGTATGGAGAGGCAAAAAGATGACACTGTAAGATGAACTCCCCAGGTTGGTGGGTGCCCAATATGCTATTGGAGAAACAGCTCCAGAAAAAATCAAGAGGCTGAGCCAAAGCCACAGCAAAGCCTAGTTGTGGATGTGACTGATGATGGAAGTAAAGGCTGATGCTGTAAAGAACAATATTGCATAGGAACCTGGAATATTATGTCCATGAATCAAGGCAAATTGGAAGTGGTCAAACAGGAGATGGCAAGAGTGAACATCAACATTTCAGGAATCAGTGAACTAAAATCAACTGAAATGGGTGAATTTAATTCAGATGATCATTATATTTACTACTGTGGACAAGAATCCCTTAGAAGAAATGGATTAGCCCTCATAGTCAACAAGTGTCTGAAATGCAGTACGTGGGTGCAATCTCAAAAACAACAGAATTGTTTCCAAGGCAAACCATTCAATATCATAGTAATCCAAGTCTATGCCCCAATCACTAATGTCAAAGAAGTTGAAGTTGAATGGTTCAGTGAAGACCTACAAGACCTTCTAGAATTAACACCAAAAGATGTCCTTTTCAACTGATATTAAGAAGAGGTGGCAAGAATATACAGAAGAACTATACAAAAAAGATCTTCATGACCAAGATAACCATGATGATGTGATCACTCACCTAGAGCCAGACATCCTGGAATGTGAAATCTAATGGGCCTTAGGAAGGTCACTACAAACAAAGGTAGTGGAGGGGATGGAATTCCAGTTGAGCTATTTCAAATTCTAAGAGATGATGCTGTTGCACTCAATATGCCAGAAAATTTGCACTCAAAAGATAAAGTGTTGCACTCATTGTGCCAGCAAATTTGGAAAACTCAGCAGTGGCCACATGACTGGAAAAGGTCAGTTTTCATTCCAATCCCAAAGAAAGGCAATGCAAAAAATTGTTCAAAGTGCCGCACAATTGCACTCATCCCACGCACTAGCAAAATAATGCTCAAAATTTTCCAAGCTAGACTTCAACACTACATGAACTGAGAGCTTCCAGATGTTTGAGATGTATTTACAAAAGGCAGAGGAATCAAATTGCGAACATTCATTGCATCATAGAAAAACCAAGATAATTCCAGAAAAACATCTACTTCTGCTTCACTGACTATGTCATAGCCTTTGACTGTCTAGATCATAACAAACTGTGGAAAATTCTTCAAGAGATGAGAATACCAGACCACATAACCTGCCTCCTGAGAAATCTGTATTCAGGTCAAGAAGCAACAGTTAGAACAGGACATGGAACAATAGACTGGTTCCAAATTGAAAAAGAACATCAAACCTGTCTATTGTCACCTTGCTTATTTAGCTTATATACAGAGTACATCATGAGAAATGCTGGGCCTGATGAAGCACAAGATGGAATCAAGATTGCTGGGAGAAATACCAATAACCTGAGAAATGCAGATGACACCACCCTTATGGCAGAAAGCGAAGAAGAACCAAAGTGCCTCTTGATGAAAATGAAAGAGGAAAGTAAAAAAGCTGGCTTGAAACTCAGCATTCAAAAAACTAAGATCATAGCATTTAGTCCCATCACTTAATGGTAAATAGATTGGGAAACAATGGAAACAGTGAGAGACTTTACATTTTTGGGGTCCAAAATCATTGTAGGTAATGACTGCAGCCATGAAATTAAAAGATGCTTACTCCTTGGAAGAAAAGCTATGACCAACCTGGACAGCATATTAAAAAGCAGAGACATTACTTTGCCGACAAAGGTCCACCTAGTCAAAGCTGTGATTTTTCTATTAGTCATGTATGGATGTGAGAGTTGGACCATAAAGAAAGCTGAGTACTGAAGAATTAATGGTTTTGAACTGTGGTGTTGGGAAGACTCTTTAGAGTCCCTTGGACAGCAAGGAGATCCAACTAGTCAATTCTAAAGGAAATCAGTCCTGAATATATTTTGGAAGGATTGATGTTGAAGCTGAAGCTCCAATGGTTTGGCACCTGATGCAAAGAGCTGACTCATTAGAAAGACCCTGATGCTGGGAAAGATTGAAGGTAAAAGGAGAAAGGGACTACAGAAGATGAGATGGTTGGTTGGCATCACCGGCTTGATGAACATGAGTTTGAGCAAGCTCTGGGAGTTGATGGACAGTGAAGCCTGGCGTGCTGCAGTCCATAAGGTCACAAAGAGTTGGACACAACTGCACGCATGAACTGAACTGACTGATCTAAAGTATATGAAGAATTCAAACAACAACAACAAAACACCACAAAAGTCCTAACAACCCACTTAAAAAATGGACAGTGGGTCTAAATAGACATGTTTTTTGGAAGAAGAATTATAGATAGCCAAGAAACACATGAAAGAATGCTTTACATCATTATTAGGGATACGCAAATCAAAACCACAGTAACATATCATCTCAAACCTGTCAGAATGACTATTATAAAAAAAGACAATAAATAACAAGTGTTGGATAAAGGCTTTTTAATTCCTCTTCACTTTCTGCCATAAGGGTGGTGTCATCTGCATATCTGGGGTTACTGATATTTCTCCCGGCAATCTTGATTCCAGCTTGTGTTTCTTCCAGTCCAGCGTTTCTTATGATGTACTCTGCATAGAAGTTAAATAAGCAGGGTGACAATATACAGCCTTGACATACTCCTTTTCCTATTTGGAACCAGTCTGTTGTTCCAGGTCCAGTTCTAACTCTTGCTTCCTGAACTGCATACAGATTTCTCAAGAGGCAGGTTAGGTGGTCTGGCATTCCCATCTCTTTCAGAATTTTCCACAGTTTATTGTGATCCACACAGTCAAAGGCTTTGGCATAGTAAATAAAGCAGAAATAGATGTTTTTCTGAACTCTCTTGCTTTTTCCATGATCCAGCGGGTGTTGGCAATTTGATCTCTGGTTCCTCTGCCTTTTCTAAAGCCAGCTTGAACATCAGGGAGTTCACGGTTCACGTATTGCTGAAGCCTGGCTTGGAGAATTTTGAGCATTACTTTACTAGCATTAGCCATAAAAGGAATGAAATCTTGCCATTTGTGATATGGATGGATTTAGAGGGTATTATATTGATTGAAATAAGTCAGAGAAAGACAAATGCTGTATGATTTCACTTACACATGGAATCTAAATCACAAAACAAATGAACAAACAGAACAAAACACAAAGAAGAGTTACAGATACACAAAACAAATAGGTGGTTGCCAGAGATAAGGGGGCTCAGGGGAGAAGAGAAATAAGAGAGGGAGATTAGAAGGTACAAACTTCTAGTTGTAAAATCAATGACTCATGGGTATGAAATGTACAGTGCGGGGAATATAGTCAATAAATATGTAATACCTTTGTATGGTGGTAGATGGTAACTGGAGATATTGTGGTGGTCATTTAAAAATGTATAGAAATAATGAATCACTATGTCGTATACCAGAAACTAAGATAGTGTGGTACATCAATTATATGTCAAAAACAAACAAACAAATATAAAATTTCACTGAAAAAGAGATCAGATTTGTGGCAACCAGAGGCGAGGGGATGGGAAGAGGGAGGAGGGATTGGATGAAGGTAGTCAAAAGGTATAAACTTTCAGTTACAAGATCAATAACTACAAAGGATATAATGTACAACATGATAAATACAACTAACACTTCTGTATGTTATGCATGAAACTTGTAAAGAGAGTAGATTCTAAGTTTTCATCATGAGGAGAAAATATTTCTTTTCTAATTTAATTTTGTATCTATATAAAATAATGGATGTCACTAAAATTATTGTGGTAATCATTTCATAATGTATGTTAAGTCAAGTCATTGTGCTGTACACCTTGAACTTAAACAATGCTGTATGGCAATCATATCTCAATAAAACTAGAAAAAAATAGAGCTTTAGCTTGCATAAGAATTGAGAAAAAAGCACTCTGGTAAGGTAGTATAAGCTGTAAGTTAAAGGTATCAGATTCAAGGAATGCCCTTTACTAAGAGGCTGAAAAGGATCTTCTGAGGACAGCCCACTAAGCTGGTTGAAGATACTCCTCACCATGGCTGAAGGTAGGGAGGAGAGTGGGAGAACTTAGACTATTCCCCTCAAAATCCTGAATTACATAAAAAACCACCATCAAGTATATAGCACTTACTATGTGTTAGGCATAACTTCAAGCCCTTTGCATGTATGAAATGATTAAGTCCTCACCACCGTCTTATAAGGCAGGTATGGTTATTGTCCCCTTCGACAGATGAAGAAACTGAGGCATAGCTAAATAATTTGTTCAGGTCCCACATTCAACGGCAGAGCAGAATTTAAAACCTAGGCAAAGCTGATACATGATATACCCCAAACCTTCACCTAAACAGTTTTATGTATAGAGTTTGACATGCATCATTGCTTTACTTCTGCCTTTTTGAAAATAGAAGACCAAGGATATGAATACTTCTAAAGAAGAAAGTAGAAAATCTAGGTATTATCTTGGCAACATAAAGGTTTTCTTTTTTAACTCAGAATGACAGAACATAAATTATTTTTGGACTCACATGATTATTTTTAAGGCAACAAATTATAGTATTTGAAAATAATTTTACAGATAGGCTACAAATTTATCTTTGAAGGCAGTATCACGCCTATCATATTTCCAGTCTATTTCCACCCGCCCCCCGCCCTGCCCCCGGGGTGTATTGAAAGCTTTTTATTTTAAAGGTCAAAAGAGAGAAAAACCATTTTAAACAATATTCTTTACAAAGCTTGTTTAGATAAAAATTTAAATTAAATCCCTCAAATGTTAGTTGATACACAATGATCTCGAGATTCATGTGGAATCATTTGAACAGATTCAGGGTCTTTATATCAGTCAAACTTCACTTTTAAGCTCTTTTTTTTTTTTTTTTTCCAAATAGAAAGTGCCCTCTTGGCAGGACTTAATTATAGACTTTTTAGAACATAACATAGTATCACTAGTTGATGACCATATAATTGCAATTGCTGTCATGAAAATGTCTTTGTAATCACCACAAAATAATATGCATTTGATCCCAATAAATGTACATTTATCTCATGTCACTACTGTAATTAAGAAATAAGACAGTATAAGTAGAATTCTCCAGGATAATTATAGTTCCTCAGGACTGAAATTATGAAAAAGCAGGCAGGTTGCAGGCAAATGTCTGAAGAAATATTATAAGTTCCTAGAAATCTATCACCTGCCCTCTAGCACTGTTATTTTAAGATGGAATTTTAAGGCACCTGTCATTGTCTAAAATCCGATGAAACCGTAAATAAAAAATACTACTTGGAGAACATGGTAAAAATTATTTTTATATCATGAGCAGATATATACTATAGAGTGGGCATTGCTATAATGCTCTTAAAAGATTTTGTGGCCTACTAATTTTTTCGTTTATCCAGAATTTCCTTAGGAGAACAAGTTGTGCTTTCTGAAGGAAGTAAAACACGGATGCAAGGCAAATGGAAAATCCACATTTGGAAGAAAGCAGTCTGCAGACTGTGGTTCTAAGCTGAGGCACGCCTCTGCATTTAAATGTCCTATTGCTGAGAAAAAAGGCGAGCAACCTGGACACAACAGTTGCAATAGCTGTGTACCAGGCAGCATGCGTACATGTTTTACTGGTTAGAAATAAATTAGTGCTGGCACGTGGTCAATTGACTGCACTTTAAGAAGAAAAATTCTGTAAGTACAGCTTAACCATGCATATATGAGTTGCTAAAAGCGCCTATTGTGCAGACAGAACATTTTAGTTTTAGGATTTCTGGCCACATGTCTTGCTTATTCAAAAAAAAAAAAAACTATTCAGAGCATGGAGGAAGAGTAAGATAAATTAAGATTGGATGTTGTCAGAAACATAAATAAGGAAAGTCAACAGAAAAAAAAAAATGCAGTATAAAATAGTTGTAAATAATTTTTTACAGGCATAATATATTGCTACTATTTTTTACATGACAATATATGTTCACCACAGGCTTCCCAGATGGTTCAGTGGTAAAGAATCTGCCTGCCAATGCAGGGGATGTGAGTTTGATCCCTGGGTCAGGAGATGGCAATGCACTCCAGTATTTTTGTCTGGGAAATCCCATGGACAGAGCAGCCTGGAGGGCTATAGTCCATGGGGAGTCGAACACGACTTTGCAACTAAACAATATGTTCCTCCACTTATCCTGTGCTTTTATTCTGATTGTTATTTCCTTAAGGATATAGTAAAACTACTTTTGCCCAATACTTCCCAAAGCATCATCTAGAAAAGGTATGACTGTGATACATGCTGCAAATGGTTTACAAATGCAAACCCACTGGATCTGGAAATACTGCAGCTCAGAGATTTGCATGGATTCAGACAAGCAGCGCTTTACCTTTCATAGATATCACGTTCAATGGATGAGTTTAAGAATCAGGTATCCAATGTTAATGTCAGTAGGCCTCCTGTTGGCAAGTCTTCCTGGTCACTGAGGCCAGGCTTCTGTCACCACGCTGGCCTCTGGGCTGCCTCCCCCTTGTCACTGACTCTGAGACATATATCTCTCCCTCACTCTCCACACTCTCAACTCTATTATAACCAAACATGAACAAAATCTAAATTCTTCCTTTAATCTGTTGTAAAAATTAAAATCAAGCTGGAAGGTACTCTCATAGTCTAATTATTCATTAAAAACATAAAACAGAGTTTCTCGATATCAGGTGCAATACACACGCACCAAATTTAGGAAAATCGTGACCTGTGGAATAATCCATTGAAGGAGGTATCTACTGTTCAAAGAAAGAGGAGGTTTTAAATAAAGTGATGTATAAATGTTGGTAACAGGGAATTGGATAAAAATAATGGAACTCTAAAGGATAACCTTTCGTTTCATCATGCACATGCTCAGCTGTGTCTGGTTCTGTGACCATCTGGACTGTAACCCCTGGGGTTCTCTGTCCATGGGATTTCCCAGGCAAGAATACTGAAGGGGCTGTCATTTCCTCCTCCAGGGGATCTTACCCTGAATCCAGGGATCGAATCTGTGTCTCCTGAATTGCAGGTGAATTCTTCCCCTGCTGAGCCATGAGGAGGCTAATTTTTAAATGTGGTAAAAGCACAGCCTGTTGCAGTGACAAGCAAAATATTATTCTGTAAATGTGGGCAAGTGACTGTTCTTCTGAGTCTTTAGCTCCAAGTCATGCAATTATTTTGTATATAATTTTATTTTGCCTCTCTTATTAAGTAGAGAGGATAAGGGGAAAAAAGGAAAAAAAAAAAAAAAAGGCTTTATTTTATCCAGAAAATGAAGCATCAACCTTCTCTAAATTGAGCAAAAATATTTTCAGACTGCCAATACCAGAACAGTTTTCTGGCTTTTCCTACTTGTATGACAAACACAATGGCACCATAAATTGTATGGATGCTAATATCCGTAACCAGAAAATCAAGTGTAGTAGCTTCAATTGGAATTTAAAATCATTTTTAAAGCATATATTCTTATTTAAAGTACACTTGAAATATTTGGATATCAATTCTGTGCCTTATAGTGCCTCTAAAAATGCAATCGTTCACAGAGTTGTCAGATACCTGGTTCACAGGAAAAGCACAGTATTATAACAAACACAGGAAGATACAATAACTTTGCAGAGCAAGAAGAAATGTACCCTGTTTCAAGGCAGCTAGCTCTGTCTTCATGCCACAGCACAGATAAACATTAAACATTAGCAGTTAGTTTCCATTTTTGCCTCTGTGGCCCTGTCAGTGTGCTGCTCTTCAGAAAGAGTTCATTGTGTTTAAAAATATGTCCATTAGTTTGTTAAATAATTGATTAGGCTTTTAGTCCTCATAAAATGTGAAGATAGATGGAATATAGGGGAAGGCATCTCTGATGGTTCATCTGATGGGCTTTGGCATTGTACTCATATATTTCCTATAAAAGGAGATCTTATGTCTTTTCGTTCTGAACATAGGCTGGAACCATCAAGAGATACTAAGAATTAAACTACGCTTAACATTGCCAAGTTTTAAACACTCATTACCAAGTTTTAAGCACTGTACCAACATTACCAGCTTTAAGCACTTATGACATAATTCTTGTATTATAATTAAAGGCACCCCAATACTATCTTTTCAGTCCTGGGCAACTAATAACTTGGTATATGCATATGTCTGTGTTTTCAGATGCCAAAAGTAAGGAACATTTGCCCAAATCTAACACAGTTATATTACTTTGACACTCAGTCTAAAAGCCCATCATTAGCTTGGAATTCACTATTGAATTATACCACTTTATTTTTTTTTAAGTATCATATATTGAAATTTGATCAATGATTGATTTTTTTAAACATACGATGCTGTTGAATCATAATTTATTTATATAACTTTGCCATGGGGCTTTATGTTCAGTTTTGTTGTATTGATTAAGTACTAAGAACTCACCCCATTTTAGAGAAAAGGTTCATGATGATCAAAGGGTTTGAGTGTTCTCTCTGAGATTATAGATGGAATCCCAGCAATTCATTGTAAGTATCATATATTGAAATTTGATCAATGATTGATTTTTTTAAACATATGATGCTGTTGAATCACAATTTATTTATATAACTTTGCCATGGGGCTTTATGTTCAGTTTTGTTGTATTGATTAAGTACTAAGAACTCACCCCGTTTTAGAGAAAAGGTTCATGATGATCAAAGGGTTTGAGTGTTCTCTCTGAGATTATAGATGGAATCCCAGCAATTCATTGCTCAAAGTTGGGTATGCGAATTCAGAATCAGTGCTCACACCCAAGGTTCTGCCAGAGACTTTGGTAACAAGTTTATCTAATTTCTATTTTCTGCTTTTTCTCCTTCTATCATTTTAATTATCTGGTAGATTTTATTTGTAACGACATTAGGTCAAAACTAACATCTCTTTGTGAACTTTTCCTAGAGTTGATCCAACATAAAATCGGATTTATGTATTAAATGTTTTTAGAAGTGAAAGAAATAGGTTACTACTTCAATATTTATATCTCCATACATACACAATTTCAACTGATTATTGACTCTTAACATTTCAAAATAATACACAGTGAAGACAGAAATTGCTATTTCATATGGAAAGATTAGCATATTTCTTAATAGAAATATGTTCTAGAAATTGAAAGTAACTCCAAACTTTCAATATTAAAGAACCATTGATTTCAAAAGACCATTCAAAGTGTCTTTCTCTAAAACTGGTCTTAGAAGGAGAAAGAAAAAGAGGACAAGAACAAGAAGAAAGGAACAAAGAAAGGAAAGAAGGAAAGGAGGGAGGGTGGAAGGAAGGAAGAAGGCAGGAGGGCAGGAAGGAAGAGAGTGAAAGGAAGAAAGAGAAGCAAAGCAAGGTCCAGAGTCAAACATCTTTCACCATCTCTAGGGCAGATGGACGGGAAAGATGTAGGAATGATTTAGTTCACGTCTTTAAATCTCTACTGAGTGCACTCCTGCTATTGATTCAACCCCTCAGCCTCCTTCTCTAAGCAGAGGGAGCTCTTTCGTTCCCTGTGACTTTCAGTGTGGTTTCATGTAAGATGAGCGTCGCATAGGTGTTTATAATTAATCACTGCTCTCAGCTGATGCTTTAACATCCCACACCCTTGACTATTATAATATGAAAGACTTTTCCTGGGTATGTAAAAAACCTTTGTTTTTAATTTGGAGCAGGTTTGATGAAGAAAATAATGCTAATCAAACAGTTAAAAAAAAAAAGAAATAATGATTAACGTATTATCCTGGGAGTCTTTACGGCCTAAGTCAGAAAACATAAAGGATTTTGGGTTGCTGTTATAATTCACATCGGTTTGGTTTGCACACAGTGGGACAGTACCAATATGAAATATGGAACCAAAATGCCTGGGTTTAAGGACTGTCTCTGCCCTACCATATAGATTAACATCTCTGAATCTCAGAATTTTCTACTATAAATGGAAACAATAAATTACAGTTTTATAAAATGTATTACCATTATGCATATTCAATTAAGGTAACTATGGAGTAGTTAACATATCAAATATAGTTTTTAATTAGTTGATATACATCTCAGAGGTAATATCTTTTGTAAGCAAAGTTGGTGTTTCTTTGATTTGCTGAAATAACTGCATATATCATGCTTATGATAGTTACTGTGATTTCTAGTCAAACCAGAAAATGTTGGATATATTTACACCAGAGTAAAAAGCACTGTTTGATATCTAACATATGAAGCTCTTTTGTAGTCTTCATGCAATTTCTTAATAAATGCAAGTTTTATCCCCCAGAATCACTTCTGACAGCTACAGTTAAGAATCAATATAGGACAAGATTGTTAAATGTAATCTTTTGTTTTATTTCACAAAGTGCAATGAGATTTCATAGACAGACAGTACTCAAGGGAAGTAATGCCACGAGCTGATGTCTGCTTTGCTCCACCTTTATGTACCTAAATCAGAGTACCCCTAGACCTTTACCCTTGTCCTTCAAGGCAGTCACCACCTGACATTATGTATCTGTTTGGTTGTTTCTTGCTCCCTCACTCCCATTTTAAAATATAAGCTCTGAGTTCATACACTCTACTCTGGGTTTGCAAGATGTCAGGGAAGACTAGGTGCACAACAAATATTTATTGAATAAACAAATGAGTCCTTGGTATACCATACACTACTTTTGCTAGTAGAAAATGTGAAAAACTTCATTGCTTTCCAATTATTCCCCATATTCTCCAAACGTGAGGGGAAACACAAAACACCCTATCCTAAATCCCTGAAAACAGCTGGTATTTAATAGGAGATAATGAATTGCTAAATTACATTTTTTATTTGTTCCATTTCCATTTATCAGGCTAAACGCAACAGAAATTCCATTCTGCATCTGATTATTTACCAGTGTCCCAGTTTTTCAGTCATAATATTTGGTTAGTGAGTTATTAACAAATCAGAGCTATTTTGATTCAAGACCAACTAGAGTGTAAACACTGATCTTCCTGAATGAAGAAGTTGGGCTGTGACTTCGTCAAAGCCTCTGGGAAGAGGCCAGCTGTCCTAACAGAGAACAGCGGGCGCCAGCTCTATTTCAATGAGCAGGAGCTGTACTCTCCATTTTTCTTGTGCATTAATAGAGGCCTAAGTCATTAAAAGGCAACACATGCTCACAACTATATCACTATTGAATATATTTCTGTTTTGTCTTGCTTTAATAGTCAAGTCAGAATCCAGGTTTTAGATGTTGCTGTAATTGCCTTTTAGCGTGTCCTGATTCTGAACAAAGACGTACCGTTTTTACATGAAGGGAGACAAACAACCAAAGCTGCTTCCCATCTGAGGTACTTAGCATTACTCTCTTTTCAAAAGATTGACTCTCCTTTCCAGCCATGCTTCAATAATGCTATGTAAAAGTCATGGAAGTGCAAATTCATAACCCCAGGAATAATCATGGGCAGTTCAGCCCCTGAGAAGAGGAAACATGTCTTTTAGTGACCAGTGTAAGCTGTGCTAATAGCCTCAGAGTTCAACAGTTTTCAAGGGGGAAAAGAAATAATTTTTATTTCTTCAATCAACCAATTGATTAGTTATTTATTAATTAAATGCTTATTAATATTTTAATTTATTAAATATTAATTGCCTACTGTCAATTAGGAACTGGAGATACAATTATTAATAAGCTATAAATAGTTTGTGCCTAGAAGAGTTGAGGGTTAAGTGGTGATATAGTAAAGAACATAGCAGATTATAATGTAATGTGATGTAGCAATTCCCTACTCTATGATGTCACACAGATGCAGAGAGCTGGGCACTGATCTAAGACTTGGTGTCTTCCTTGGCTGTGCAGTGGTTAAGAGTTCGCCTTCCAACGTAGGGATGCAGGTTCAATCCCTGAAACTTAAAACAGAAGCAATATTATAACAAATTTAAAAAAAAGTGATTCACATTAAAAAAAAAAAAAAAAACTAAAAAAAGGAAT
>SJYT01029741.1:58041-167599 GCA_006410635.1 Cephalophus harveyi
GCTGGACTGGAAGAAACACAAGCTGGAATCAAGATTGCCGGGAGAAATATCAATAACCTCAGATATGCAGATGACACCACCCTTATGGCAGAAAGTGAAGAGGAGCTAAAAGGCCTCTTGATGAAAGTGAAAGAGGAGAGTGAAAAAGTTGGCTTAAAGCTCAACATTCAGAAAACGAAGATCATGGCATCTGGTCCCATCACTTCATGGGAAATAGATGGGGAAACAGTGGAAACAGTGCCAGACTTTATTTTTTTGGGCTCCAAAATCACTGCTGATGGTGACTGCAGCCATGAAATTAGAAGACGCTTACTCCTTGGAAGAAAAGTTATGTCCAACCTAGATAGCATTTTCAAAAGCAGAGACATTACTTTGCCGACTAAGGTCCGTCTAGTCAAGGCTATGGTTTTTCCTGTGGTCATGTATGGATGTGAGAGTTGGACTGTGAAGAAGGCTGATCGCCGAAGAATTGATGCTTTTGAAGTGTGGTGTTGGAGAAGACTCTTGAGAGTCCCTTGGACTGCAAGGAGATCCAACCAGTCCATTCTGAAGGAGATCAACCCTGGGATTCTTTGGAAAGAATAATGCTAAAGCTGAAACTCCAGTACTTTGGCCACCTCATGCGAAGAGTTGACTCATTGGAAAAGACTCTGATGCTGGGAGGGATTGGGGGCAGGAGAAGAAGGGGACGACCGAGGATGAGATGGCTGGATGGCATCACTGACTCAATGGATGTGAGTCTGAGTGAACTCCGAGAGATGGTGATGAACAGGGAGGCCTGGCGTGCTGCGATTCATGGGGTCGCAAAGAGTCGGACACGACTGAGCGACTG
Source organism: Cephalophus harveyi (assembly GCA_006410635.1). Taxonomy (NCBI): domain Eukaryota; kingdom Metazoa; phylum Chordata; class Mammalia; order Artiodactyla; family Bovidae; genus Cephalophus; species Cephalophus harveyi. The sequence continues at coordinate 58,874 of SJYT01029741.1, forward strand.
AACTGAACTGAACTGATACACACACCACATGATAATTATTGAAAATCATGATGATAACCTTACTGTGGTAATCATTTTGTGATTTACGTCCATCAAATCACCTTGTTGTACATCTTAAACTTACATGATATTATATGTCAATTATATCTCTATAAAGACAGGAAAAAATAAAGAATTTCTAATGACCTGTTTGATTATATGTGAAAAGTGAAACAAAGAAGTAATCAAAGATGACATTTAGTTTTCTGGGCTAAGTAACCTGATGGATACTGAAACCATTTTATCGAAAGGAATAAATAGAAGAAGAGATTAAGAGAAACAAAAGCTTTAAAATAGTGGTCATAGAGAACCAGACAGAAAGTTTAAAGGAAAGCACAGTCTCTTGCTGTGGTTGCTCTGAGGGTCCTGTTGAGATCACATCAATTCATAGAGACTTCAAGCTGTATGATATTCTTTAACATTTTGTCAGTTTTAGAAGTCAGTTATAGATCTGAAGGGAGCAGGCAGTTAAATTATTCCAGAATTGGGGACTTGCTAAATTAATGGAATGGAAACAAAGTGGGACAAGGGATTTCTTAGTAATGATTGGCAGACAGAGACTGACATTATCTCAATGTGCTTTCTATAATTAACAATGTATTCAAACTTTAAAGTATATTTTTATACTTTACTCACCTTTTAGCTACAGAACATCATAAGGAATGGGAAGAAAGAACGTGAATACTCTGGTACAAGTCACTTGAACTGCATATGAAGCAGTATAGCATTATTTGAATGTAGTCTCAGGTTAGTTAAAAATGTATGTTGCAAATTCTAGAGCCACCACTAAAAATCTTTTAAAATGAGGTATATTTGACACACTAAAAGAGAAAATAAAATGGGGTAATTTAAAATGTTCAGTTAAAACCAACAAAGGCCAAAAAAGATAGGGTAGGGGGCAAGAGGAAATACAGCAAACAGAATTATAACATGATAGATACTAATCCAACTATCAATAATTGCTCTAACGGTAGATATTTTAAACCCATCAATTAAAAGAAAGATATTACAAGAGTGGATTAAAAAAACCAAGACTCAACTATATGCTGTCTACAAGTAACCCACTTTAAATATGACTCAACTAAGTTAAAAGTAAAAGGGTGGAGACAGATATGTCATCCTGACATGAAACAAAGAAAGCTAGAGTACCTTCATTTCTTTTAGAAAACTTGGCTCCAGAACAGGAAGGCTTTCAAGGATTAAGAGTACACACACTGCCAAAAAGAGACCCCAGACTTTGCACACTCACACAGATGCTCTTCATACACTCATGTGCACTGATGCACATATGCACTCAGATATTAATACATTCCCTTGCACATCCATATGTAGACATGTATGCATACTCACACCATCTGCAAGCTACTGGGGAGACAAGCAGACACAGTCAATATTGGGAGACAGAAAAAACTTTGGGTTGAAAATCACAATTTTCAACTTAAAATATTTATAATGTTCTTATAACTAAAAGTGGCTAGAGAGTTATGGATTCAGGTTAAGATACTCCTACAGAATCCTCTACCTTGTCGGAAGTAGGGTTTAATGTAGCACATGTGAGAGTTCTCAATAAACTTATATAATCATATGTTGTCCAATAATGGTTCTCTAATAGTTCATAGTGATATAGTATCTTTAAAATTACCTTATCTACATATTTTAACAGAGGAAATGCTTATATGTATGTTAAAACTTTTTTTTTAATATGGGTTAAATCTATACCCATTTATAATATTGATTTAAATGAACTCTCAAGATGTATTGTTTCTCATTTAAAAGTATCTGTTGTTTGGTTTTTTAATGTTTTTTTTTTCCTTTGTTGTCTTTTTATGATTGGTTCTCCATCTGATGCTGAATGAAGAGTATCATAATAACTCAGTTGAAACTCATGATGGACAAACAATATCAAAATACATATTAAGATATTTAAAGAGAGGGGTACTAAAATTTTGATTACTATAAGCCAGGTAGCTAAAATGAGTTTGGTTTAGGGACTGACCCTACTGTGGTGAAAATCATCTCGGTGACTTGTGACCTTTGTGGTTTTGCAGTGATCACATACAAAGAAAAATTTTTATCTTTCCATTTCATCATTTTTTTTTAACCTCTGTATACCATTTTTCAGTTTTCCATTCTCTGTTGTATATTGATATAACTATGGGTTTCGTTGGCCTCAGTCTTTTTATTAAACTAGCAAAATGTTCTATAATTTCCAAGCTGTCAACATCTGATCTGCATGCCAGCAGGCTATACTTTTAAATACACGAATAGCATTGTGAACAAAAGCATCCCTGTCATGTGTCCATTTCTCAGTACCCAAACAGTTCCATGCATGGTTATCTGTTACAGTGGTTCTTTGAGATTTGGGTGTTTAACATGTATCATCCTCTGTCAGTCTACCATTACAGATTACAGTCTGCTACTGTAGATTTAACAGTATAATACACTCACTGTTGGACCTCCCGGAACACTTGGATCTGGTAACTCAAAAAACAGCTGCAGTAACACAAAAGAATTGCTGAAACAGAGATTTTTGGATTGACAGAACACTAATTTTAATAATGACAAATTGTCTCTGAATTCAACACTTTTCATATTAATGATCCCTTTGCTCCTGAACCAGAGTAATTTATGCGCCTGAAAATTGTCCCTGTGATTTAATTTGGTACTTCTGTAGATACCATGTGTCTTTATTTCAGCACATCTGACATGAGTTAAATGTTTCCTTTGTAATATTTCTTCAATGAAAGGCCAAAGAGGCAAGATCTGAATGAAAGTTTTTCTCTCTTTTGTGTTCCCACAGCATCTTGAATATGGCTTTATATGCTTATTATATTTTAATTAATTATTTTCCCACTAGATCATAAGCACATCTGGAGCAGGGAAAACATTTTTATACATTTCTCTACCCTGGACTCTGCATAGTTCCTGGTATAAGAAGGATAGGAATCACACACTCAGAAGAACTTATGGCAGTAGTTTAAGTATAATAAAATAGTTTGGATTTATAAAAGCAGAAAAAAAGATGCAAATGGTAGAAAGCTCGAATTCACATTTGAGACAATCAAGGGTGGTGGTATCAGTATTGAACTGAAAAGCTAATTCTTTGCTCTCTACTCTCCAGTAGATAGCCATACTACTTTTTAAAACTTCCTATACATTTTGATAATGTATTTACATTTTAAAATAATAGTGAACAACATTCCTCCCAAACAAAACATGTCTATGAGTTGAATTTAGGTCATGTGTTGAGATTCATAAACTTTGAAGAAGACATTCAACTGAAATGTAAATGCCTAAAAGCAGGGCATGAAAAACAATATATTTTCATAGCCCACTCATTTTGAAGCATAGCTTCACTAGTTGTTTGTATATTAAAAGTGATCATTTATCAAAACATAAATTTATATTAATTAATAAATGGATAACAATTCTACTAATAATGTGTTTAAAGTTGCAAAAATAAAATGCAGTACAATTCATCTTTTTTTTGGCTATACAAGTTTATAAATCAAGAGCATAAAGAGATAGTTTTCAAACTGAATGAGTGCTTGCAAATTTGAAAAGTTGTTTTGCCTTTAATTTAAATATTTTAAGCCACCGTATATTGATCAAACAATTTATACATACTGGGTCAGAAATTTCTAAATTTTAATAATGGGATCTGTGTTGTACGCTAAGCAAATGCATAAAGTTATTACAAGTAAAATAGAATTTCCATTGAGTTTTCTAGAAAGTGAGCCCAAAATATTTTTTTCTTTAAATATCCATACTGAGATTTAGAAAATTGTGAAGAAATAAGTGAAGAATTGCTTGATCAATATGTGGCTATTTAAAATATTTAGAGGAAAAGCAGCCTTTTAAACTCTGCCAGTACTCATGCAATTTGAATTCTCTTTGTGCTCTTAATAAAATTATTATTAACATATAATACTTATATTTTCATGACATCATCATTTAATAGGGAATAACAGATGTAAAAAGAGACTATAGAACACTTCTAACATCTCTCCTAGTTTTACTTAAGTATCTGAAGTTATACTTACCTGGAACCATTAACTATTATTATGCAGAAAGAAAATATAATCCAATGAAAGTATCAACAGAGAAGGAAAGTAAAAAATCACAAAAACAAGCAATGCAAAGCTATTATTTAAAATAATAATCTTATTAAGAGCACAAAGAGAATTTCAAGTTACATGAGTTCTTGCAGAGTTTAGGAGATTGCTTTCCCTTTAATTTAAATATTTTAAGTTACAAGGCAGTTGGATGAACACATTTGCTTTGAAAACAGAGAGGAGGTCTTCAGTTTGTTCCATGGTCCAGGAAGAATTTACAAAATGGGTGGAACTTCAATTAGACTTTGACTGTAAGTAAATTTTGATTACCTTCAGAAGAAAGCATTTAGTATTATTTCACTCTGTATAGAAAGGAAAGCATGAAAATGGGACACATAGGAGAAAAGCAACTTATGAGCTGATTACGTTCCCCTAAAATTCATTTGTTGAAGCCCTAACCCCCAATATGTCAAAACATGACTGTATTTAAAGACAGAGGCTTTAAAGAAGTGATTACATTAAAGTGTGGCCTTTAGTACTGACCCTGTGTCTGCAAGTTCAGTCGTGTCTGACTCTCTGCAATCCCATGGACTGTAGTCTGCCAGGCTCCCCTGTCCATAAGATTATTCAGGCAATAATATTATTCACTCCTGAATCCTGGAGTGGGTAGCCATTTCCTCCTCCAGCAGATCTTCTCCACCCAGGGGTTGCACCTGTGTCTCCTGTGGGTCTTGCATTAGCAGATGGATTCTTTAACCACTGATCCACCTGGGAAGCCCAGTATTGGTCCCAAGACAATTTAACTGGTATCATTATAAGAAGAAAGTGATATCTAGGATGCATGAGCACAGAGAAAAGATCATGGCAGGACCTGTCTGCAAGGTAAGGAGTGAGGGCTCAGGATCATGGACTGCTAGCCTCCAGAGCTGTGACAAGGTAACTGCTGATGAAGCCACTGGTCTGTGGCATTTTGTTTTGGCAGCCCCAGCATACTAACACAGTGAGCACACCGTTTCAGCAGGAGTAGAGGATTTATGTGGCTGGACAGTGAAATATAGCTTATGAAAGCTTGAGGCCAGATGGGGGGGATCACTGAACCATTAGCAATGAGAAAGATATTTACAGGGTGATAAATAAAGGCATACGTGGCTTCGTGGGGGGCTTGTCCACTGTCCTGTGTAGTAGAGAAGTATTGGTCCACGCAGCTCTCCTATTTCATTCTTGGAATCAGACAAACAACTGAATGTCCATCAGGTTCTTCAGAACAGAGATGAGTCCCTGGATTCACTGAGGAGCTCTTTAGACAGATGCAGAAAACACTTTCTCATAGCACTTAACTGTTTTCCTGCGGGTTTTCTCCACTTTGTGTGGAGATTTCACACTGCCAATTCTTGACCAAAAGAAATAAAATATTTGCAACATAAGCAACCAGGTTGTAAACTCTAAAAAAGGGAGCAGGTTGTATACTATCGGGTATTGTCTAACTTGTAAAGTATTACAAACCTTTTTTATGTTTACAGTTTATAGTTTTGCTCATTACCATGTATTTTTTTGGTAGAACTAAACATTTTTGATAGGAAAAATTTATTTCTCTTACTCTTAGATACCATCTGCTGCTTCATTCAATGAGAAAATGAGCAACATGTGATGAAAGATGGAAAGAAAGAAACCCAGCAGCTTACGTGGATATGGATTTTCCACATCTCCTTATCTCTTGCCTGCTTGTTGGCAAATAACAAACAGAACTTTTGAATATTTTTATGTGAGTACAGAGGGCTTAGATTTATGAACCCCTTGCAAACAAAGGAACTCACAGGAGAACTGAGAAAACCAGAAAAGATAAGAAATAGTTATGCATTTTAGTGAGCATGTGATATTATCTGTCACATAGACCTATGTAGGTGCTTTTTAAGAGGTGCATAATAGGAATGAGTCCACTGTGAATTATGCTTAGAAAACAGCGATAGAGCAACCAGAGGCAAATGTGAAACCAAGTATTCCTAAATGTGCTGAAGTTTTTGTTCTCAAAGAATCTGAATTTGAAATCAGTGTCCATAGGAGAAACCAAACAATTTATGAATTAAAAGTTTTAAGAATGGCATGAGTTTGAGCAAACTCCAGGAGAGAGTGAAGGACAGGGAAGCCTAGCGTGCTACAGTCCAAGGAGTCACAAAGAGTCGCATATAAGACAGAGTGACTTAAAAACAACAAAGAATATCAGGATCTAACTTGCCTTACTTTAAGAAACAGCAGCAAACTCTTGGATTACTGTAAATATTAGTTTACTTCAAAAATTAAATGTGATTTTTAATGTAAAGTAAGAGAGAAATAGAAAGCAGCAAATATTGGGACAATGGAATCTGTATCTTTTTAAGAACCGTGCAGGAGGAGATTTCAAACCTGAATGAGAGAGTACAGTGCTTAAGGGAGAACTGTTTAAGGAAATCTCTGCCTGGACATAATTCTACAAGGCTTAGTGTTAAGCTTTAGAGGAAGGGTAACTTGACATTCAGCTGCAGCTGCACAGAAGAGACTCTGTGATTAAAACTTAGAGCCATCTCCTGCCTGCCTGCTGGCACAAAAACAGACATCCATGTGCAGATCTGCTCTGTAATTATTCTATGAAATCCCAAACTATCTAGCTAAATGTAATTTGGCATTTAAAATCCCTGAAATGTTAGATAGTATATTTGTTCACCTGGAATACATTCATCTACTAATTAGTTTATTTTCCCCATGCAATTTACCTTTTTCAATTTTTGGACTACAGGTCAGCAACGGACACTGATAATATACCTATGGATTTCCCACTTGCTGTCATTAGGTAATCTCAGATTTCCTTTATTGTCTTCACTGTGGTGGAAAGGGAGGAAGATTCTCATATAATTGGTTGTCTCAGTTCAGTTCAGTTCAGTTGCTCAGTCGTGTCCGACTCTTTGCGACCCCATGAATCACAGCAGTCTGGATCCTAACAAATTTTACTGGAGTCTGGACATTGATTCTGCTGCTTTCCCCCTTATTCATTATGGCTAGTACTATCTTAGAATGCAAGTATACTCCACTGAAAGTGATGGAAATTACAGGTAGAAATAATACACCTGAGAAGTAGAATCAGTTCAGTGTCAACCTGCTTACTTATTAAGGCTCAAGCTTAAAAGCATTTATTTGCCTAGTCATTGAGTAAGAGGAGAGAGCTGAAGCTTAAAAATGTCTAATCACAAGTACGTACAAACCTAAATTCTAGGCGTTGCAACTGCCCTAATATGCTCATTTAATTTCTGAAGAAACTAAAACTTAAGAGACATACCTACACACAATTACACAGATTGGATTTAAAATGCAAGGAGTTTATGATTCTCAAACCCTCTTAATATTCTATGTGTAATATATCATTTTCTTGTTAATTCACTATTTTTTTTTTAACATTTGATAAACATTTCTTCCTTAATCCCTTAATTTTGTTGGCCTTGTTACTACTTTCCTGACCAGTGAGAAACCCTTGACTTTGGCCCTAAGAAAAACAATTGGTCCCTATTTCTTCTGTAGAGATCATGATAGTTAGCTATTGAATCTTACATTCCATATTTGTTTGGATTTGTTTTCCCATTCCACATTTTTGGTACTCTGAAGATCAGAACCACTAATTTATTCCTATTTTGAATTTATTTTCCTTTATTTTTCCCCCTTTCCTCCCTTCCCTCCCTCCCTTCTTCCTCTTTCTTTCTTTTTCCCTTCTTCTTTTTTTAAATGTCATGTCCACCTCCTGGTTCTCATCCACACATCTCTGCTGTGTCTTCACATTTAGGCAGGCTGGATATTATCATACTTTCTTAAATAATATCCTCCATGGTATAAAAGATGCACATCTACATTTTCAAACCAATTTTCATAGATTTTTATATCTCAAAAAAGCACATGTTTTTGAGCAAAAGAACAACTGTCCCCTTTGCCACCAAAGTGAATATTTCAATTTGTAGTCCTTTCTTTGGAAAATAGGGATACTTTTTCAGATGGCCTTTGCAAGAAGTGGCTCGTTTTAGTACATCTTACACTAAATGGATTTTGGTTCTGTTTACTTTAGGCAGGTGATGAATATACAGATCATAGAATTGGCTATTTCTTATCAAATATTAAGAAGTCTAAGGGAGTAGGTGGACAATGACCTTGAAGAATACACTAAGTCAAATATTAAGACTGTGCTGAATGAGATGTCTGGCAGAGATAATAAAACCTGTGTTCACTTTAGGTAATAAAGTGTTTAAAGTTAAACCATACTTGGAACAAAGCATAAAACTCAAGAGAGGTGCAGCAAATTGATAATCCTCTTAGAGGTTTACAAAGACCTTTAGAAAATGTCAAAGCAAACATCAATTATAAACTTCTTTAAAAAATGTTATGTGATGTCTTCAAATGGAACAGCTGCACTTTCCAGGGAGACTGGATGAGGGAAAAAAGCACAGAGCTTGGTACCAGATGCAACCGTCTATGACTTCTGACTTCATCATTTTCTAACTACTGGCCTTGGGGAAGTTATTTATCCTCTCAGAACCTCAGTGACTCCATCTGCAAACTGGGGATAATCATACCCACATCATAAGGTTATTGTGAGAAGAAAAGTACTTTGGTTCATAGTGAACAGAAAACTGTGTTTTTGAATGTTCACTGAGAGTACAATAATAACCAGAGATGGAGCTTAAGAAATCTTAGTAACTTTCTGAAGCAATTCTTCAATAACTCCAATGTTAAAGCACCAAATTTTTATACACTGATAGTTCTTTTAATCATTGTTTAGCAAGTATATACAAACTGAATAGTTGAATGTGGAAAGTTCTGATTTCTTTCTAAAGTCTCTTGGCATCTCTTTTTATAGAGTCTACATTTGTACCATTTTCCAGGTTATAGTTCAGGTGGTAACAATATTTGCAAATCTAATATATTTTATTGGGAAGACTGTAAGTCAAAATATAAATAAAGTGTGTGCTTGTGCGTTCAGTCGCTAAGTCCTGGCCATATGACCCCAAGTGTCAGAGCCCTTTTAAGTAAATAACAACAGGAAGTTAGGGGCATTCTAATAAAACTTCATTAACACACAAAGCCTTGCCTATAGAATCACCTTACGAGTAATGAGACGCTACCCATTCATGAACATCCTGGGAGAAGCCCCCAAACATTTTTTCCTTAAGAGTCATCACCACCAATATTTTCAGTAAAATTATGGAAGTTGACTACTGCAGAAATTTTCTCCGAACAGATATTAACAGTTGTTACTCCTATCTTAGTATAAAAGCAGTGCTAACAGATAGTTAAGCATTCCTGCAAAGTCTTTCCCAATATCTCTGAAAATCTTTAATTTTATCTTCTTTTTCACTCCTGCTTCCTCAGAAGAACCAGATTAGGCTGGCCTGCCCAAGGTTAATCCCCTGCGTTCTTGGTGGCACTCTCTTCTCTCCTCAGGGCATTTTTTCCCACTAATTACCCATTCTCTTCTGTTCTAAGTCAAACTCCTGCAATTTATTCTACCTACTTCTCCACTACCACTTTGCCTACAATCATCTAGGTTTCTTTTCTTTAAAAAAAAAAAAAAAATTCTAAAATAGCCTTCAATTTACTTCTACCCTGGAGCAGCTATGCAAACTTTCTGCTAGGTCCCCTGACTGAATTTGTCAAATTCTTTCATATTTGTCCCTAGGCACTGACTCATTAGTACTTTAAATTTGGCTTTGGTTTTGACCTCCATGCCAGAAACTCTCTTTTGAAAGTCACTAATAACTTTCTTGTTGCCAACTCTAGAGGATTTCATCAAACCTGACATCTTCACCCCACTTGAGGTATCAACCTCTTGACAATGTTGACTTTTTTCTTTGCCTCTGCAGTGCTCATCTTTCACCATAATAACAAACTCAGGTCATACTTTGTTTTCTGTTATAGATTCTTTCTCTCTTTTTGAAAAGTCCTCTGAGTCCTGTATACAATCATTTATTTCCTTTCCTCTTGCTATACCATATCCTCTCTCAATACTATCAAAGGTCTTGTTATACAACTGCCTTAAAGTAAGGGAATCAGAAATACCTTCAAGATCAGAAAAGTTTACTGCCACATGTACAGTCTGAGATGTGGCTCTCCCAGGTTTTTCTTAACTCCTTATTTGCTTCTCCAAGTCAATTTCTCTTTACCATTTCTATCAGTGTAGAATCTTTTTGTCATTTGACTATTGAGTCTACCTCTGCCACTAGTCTTGCTGCAAATTTTTCCATTCTATTTGCATTTTCACCATTTTAATTTAGAGTCTATCTACCTCTCCTTAGCTTTATTGCAAGACTCTCCTCCCTGGTCTGAATTTCTATCCTTGCCCCCATAGTTCATTCAGCATCAGCCACCACTTTATTTACCATAAGGCATAACTTTGTCTTTCTCCCTCAGAAATGTTCACTGCTTTCAGTACCTGTTAATTAATGCTGAAGCTACTTCAACACTATTTGAGACCATTTGCAATGTAATCCCAACCTCGCGTCTCAGGTCTTGACTCTGATGTAACTGCATGCCATTGCCATTTCTCAAACATAACAATTATTTCCCCATATCTTTATATATATACTCTTGTTTATGTGTTCTGCGTTTCACTTTTGGAAATTCTAGTCCTTCTTCAAACTTACCTTCTGAATAATTATAGCACTCCATCCTTTTCTTACTGCCTATATCAAACATAACATGTGAGTTTTTCGCTATGCTAGGTAATCCATAAGAAATTGGCCTTTTCTAGGCCAAAAATGGTTGAGTACATGTAATTTTACCTAGCATAACCTAACATCTATCTTATTAAATTAGAAGCTCCTTAAAGATAGCAATGGATTTTAGATGTTTTTGAATTTTTTCCAGCATATTTATATCTATGATCACTCAATTAATATTAACTTACTGAATTTATGAGTTGATAATGAATACTATATATATAGTTGGATATATTTTGAATAATTAACTTAGTACTATTAGCCTACTTGTATTTTTCTACCTTAAATTTTTTTCATCCTGTGCTTTGAAATATAACTCATATACAGAAAGATACATAATATATTTTTAAAATAAGCTTTGGTATCTAGTTGTGCGAGTTTTCCTACATTCTTTTTCCAAAAGAGTCATAAAGTCTATCCTTCTTTTGTATAAGAATGATGTCTTAAAGGTAGAAGTAGAAGTGTTAGTCACTCAGTCGTGTCCAGTTCTTTTTGACCCCACGGACTGTAGCCCACCACACTCCTCTGTCCATGGGATTCTTCAGGCAAGAATACTAGAGTGGGTAGCCATTCTCTTCTCCAGAGGATCTTCCCAACTCAGACATTCAACCTGCTTCTCCTGCATTGCCTGTGGATTCTTTATTGCTGAGCCACCAGGGAAGCTGTGAAAGTATCACTCAGTTCAGTTCAGTTCAGTTCAGTTGCTCAGTTGCGACCCCATGAACTGAAGCACGCCAGGCCTCCCTGTCCATCACCAACTCCTGGAGTTCACTCATACTCATGTCCATTGAGTTGGTGATGCCATCTAGCCATCTCATCCTCTGTTGTCCCCTTCTCCTCCTGCCCCCAATCCTTCCCAGCATCAGGGTCTTTTCCAATGAGTCAACTCTTCGCATGAGGTGGCCAAAGTATTGGAGTTTCAGCTTCAGCATCAGTCCTTCCAATGAACACCTGGGACTGATCTCCTTTAGGATGTACTGGTTGGATCTCCTTACAGTCCAAGAGACTCTCAAGATTCTTCTCCACAGTTCAAAAGCATCAATTCATCGGCACTCAGGTGGCCAAAGTATTGGAGTTTCAGCTTCAGCATCAGTCCTTCCAATGAACACCTGGGACTGATCTCCTTTAGGATGTACTGGTTGGATCTCCTTACAGTCCAAGAGACTCTCAAGATTCTTCTCCACAGTTCAAAAGCATCAATTCATCGGCACTCAGCTTTCTTCACAGTCCAGCTCTCACATCCATAGCCTTGACTAGACTGACCTTTGTTGGCAAAGTAATACCTCTGCTTTTCAATATGCTATTGAGGTTGATCATAACTTTCCTTCCAAGGAGTAAGCGTCTTTTAATTTCATGCCTGCAATCACCATTTGCAGTGATTTTGGAGACCCAAAAAAGAAAGCCTGACACTGTTTCCACTGGTTCCCCATCTATTTCCCATGAAGTGATGGGCCCAGATGCAATGATCTTAGTTTTCTGAATGTTGAGCTTTAAACCAACTTTCTCACTCTTCTCTTTCACTTTCATCAAGAGGCTTTTTAGTTCTTCTTTGCTTTCTGCCATAAGGGTGGTGTCATCTGCATATCTGAGGTTATNAAAAATAAAGTCTGACACTGTTTCCACTGTTTCCCCATCTACTTCCCATGAAGTGATGGGACCAGATGCCGTGATCTTTGTTTTCTGAATGTTGACCTTTAAGCCAACTTTTTAACTCTCCTCTTTCACTTTCATCAAGAGGCTTTTTAGTTCTTCTTCACTTTCTGCCATAAGGGTGGTGTCATCTGCATATCTGAGGTTATTGATATTTCTCCTGGCAATCTTGATTCCAGCTTGTGCTTCTTCCAGCCCAGCGTTTCTCATGATGTACTCAGCATATAAGTTAAATAAGCAGGATGACAATATACAGCCTTGACATACTCCTTTTCCTATTTGAAACCAGTTTGTTGTTCCCCTCCTTTTTGGACTTCCTTCCCATTCAGTCACCACAGAGCATTAAGTAGAGTTCTCTGTGCTATACAGTAGGTTCTCATTAGTTATCTATTTATCTATAGTATCAATAGTGTATATGTGTCAATTCCAATCTCCCAATTCCTCCTGCCCCCATTCTGTTCTGATTTTAAGGATGACGTGGTTAAGAGCACAGAATTTGAGCCATGCTTTTCCTAGTTACTAGCTATGTTACCCTACTTTTCTCTGTCTCCATTCTTTGATCAGAAAAATGGGGCAAAAATTTATATTTACTCCATAGCATCTGTATGAGGATTAAATGAACAAAGTGCTTAGAACAGACCCTAACTATTAATTATTATTATTGCTTCAGTTATTAAAGGTCAGTATATCATATCCTCTGTGAGATCTGAGGGAGAGCTGACCGATGTCTCCTTTGTTTGCAGGAATACTGAAGATTTACATGATGGAGCTCACAGCAGGGAGAAAGTGCCTGGGCTCATGGCACAGATTTCCCATGGGCTCCCTGGGTGCGGTGGGCTGGTTCCAGGGCAACTTTGGGATGAAGCCAGAAATCTCTCTTGTCTCTGCTATCCTGGATGGGCATGGGGCACAAGACCAAACTGATGAATGCAAATAAAATAACTATGCTCATAAAAACCTCATGGTGAAGTACCATCAAAGGAAAGGGATCTGTCTTATTTTAAGAAAACATGTGGATATGGATCAGCTATGAAATCATTTAGACAGTGACCATGGCATGACCTTCAGAAAACTCTCTGTCTGCAACAAAAGCAATGATGATGAAACAGGGACTGATCAGAGGCATAATTCTCTCTCTACCTGTTATTTGAAAGCCAGACTGGCTGTTCTAGAATAGAGAAACTTCCAGAGTTCTTCCACAGTTCCTGGAAAGTGGGTATTTGAGCAGTTAATTTGAAAATTACAGAGGTATAACCCTATTTGCCACCTTAAGCTGGCAACGTAGTCATACTACTAAAAATATTTTTTGATGGATATTGTAATTAATTCACATTCTATCTTAGAAGTGATACACAAACTGGGGAATAAAGGAGGACTCCAATTGAAGATTTAAAATATAATTGAGATTTGTTTTACAAATAATTTTGTGTTTTCCATTGTTTTGAAATACTGCAAACCATTTTCTTGTCCTTTGCAGCAGTACCAATAATCCAAAATTAATTCCAGTTCTCCCCTGCAACTTTCAGAAACAGATGCAGAAATTCAAACCATAATAGATACTTTCCAAAGTGTCAGTGAGTCATATCGGAAGGGCAACAATCAGGAGAGGTAGGCTGAAAAAAATGTATAGTCATTCATCCGATGGACTGTGGGTCTGATTACATTGAACCTTGTCCTCTAAAGGGCATCCTTGTTTTCAGGTTTATTTTAAAGCATATGGAAAAAAAACTGTCTTCTTTTGACTAGTCTGTAAATTGTCAGCCTCCTTTATAGAGCTTGCATGACTAACCTGGTTAGCTGGTGATCAATGACTTCACTTCTGCATTTCCCCCAGCAGGCTGTGTCCTCTTGTTACACCAATGCTAAGAGGATGGCAGGTACTTCCCTGTGGTCTGGTGGTTAAGACTTCTTTGCCTTTCAATGTAGGAGTGCCGGTTCGATCCCTCATTGGGGAGCTAAGATCCCCCATGCTTTGGTGTCAAAAAACCAAAACATAGAGCAGGGGCAATATTGTAAAGAATTCAACAAAGACTTTAAAAAATGGTCCACACATTAAAAAAAAGTTTTATAAAAAGAGGATGGCATCATGCCGTAGGGCTCTTCCCAGGTGGTGCTGGTGGTAAAGAACCCACCTGCCAATGCTGGAGATGTAAGAGACATGAGTTTGATCCCTGGATTGGGAAGATCCCCTGAAGCAGGGTGTGGCAAACCACTCCAGTACTTTTGCCTGGAAAATCCCATGGATAGAGGGGCCTGGTAGGTTGCAAAGGGGGTCCATGGGGTCACAAAGATAATGGAACATGTAGAAGGAAGATATAGGTCTTGTTTACTTTCTACCACTTTGTGGCTATGTGATCTGAGAAAGTTACTTACCCTTACTGGGGAAAAATTGCTTTAGGTATTCAAAGTAGAACTGGATCAGATAATCTTAAGTTTCTTCCAAAAAGGATATTTTTGCACAGCTGTTAAATTTCTGTACCATGTTTCTGGGTATGATTATTGTCTTTTAAATTTTTTTCTGGTTTTTGAGTGTTATGCAATGAGTGCTAATTAAAACCATTAAAAAGGATTTGCACTATTAGTATTTTCATTTTCCCAGTTCATAAATTGTCAAAATGTTAAACATTTAAGAAATTTTCCTGATGTAACTCTCATCTCTGTTATTTTTAAATTGTAACGGAAGCATGATCTTCATCTTAAATCTTTAGTGGCACTATCAACCTGGTTCTCCTGGATAGGAAAGAGGAAATTGTCTCTGGTGTTGCAAAAGCCATCAAAATTCTTTTTGGGTTTATACTGTGAGGATTAGCTATGGGATCCCTCATTCCTTGTTGGTTGTGAGAACATGAGTTGATGTCTTTCTCTTTATTGCCATCTGTGAAATAGAAGTTGCTGTACGGATTAAATAGTGACCACAATACTTTGTAGATAGCATCATTCTTTAAAGAGTAGATGATTATTAGCATTTCATAAGTTAACTGTGCTAACAGAAGGAAATTCTGCTCTTCAGTAATTTTTGTTTAAAAGTATCTTTTTTGTTTTCCAATTGCAGTGTCTGACATTGAATTACCAAACATAAGGTATTATTTAATATGTAAAAATGTTTGAGTTGCCTTAAACTCATATCACAATATCATGTTTTTGTTTTGTTTTTATGTAATTATAAATAATTTTTATTTATCTTTTAAGAGTAGGATATAAACATTTTCTAAGATCATAGGAAACACTCAATGCACATATCATTCACTGTCATATTCTGTTGGACAGATAGGCCATAATTTAATCACCTCCATTGTTTATTATTCTATTTCCAAATTGTTACTACTATATTACTTTGATGAATATCTTTTTAAAATTTTATTTATTTTAATTGGAGGCTAATATTACTCAGCCATTAAAAAGAAGGCAATGGCAACCCACTCCAGTACTCTTGCCTGGAAAATCCCATGGATGGAGGAGTCTGGTAGGCTGCAGTCCACGGGGTCGCTAAGAGTTGAGCACGACTGAGCATCTTCACTTTCACTTTTCACTTTCATGCATTGGAGAAGGAAATGGCAACCCACTCCAGTATTCTTGCCTGGAGAATTCCAGGGACAGAGGAGCCTAGTGGGCTGCCATCTATGGGGTCACACAGAGTTGGACACAACTGAAGTGACTTAGCAGCATTAAAAAGAATACATTTGAATAAGTTCTAATGAAGTGGATGAATATCTTTTTATTGAAGTATGAAGTGAAGTGAAGTGAAGTTGCTCAGTCGTGTCTGGCTCTTTGCGACCCCATGGACTGTAGCCTACCAGGCTTCCCCGTCCATGGGATTTTCCAGGCAAGAATACTGGAGTGGGTTACCATTTCCTTCTCCAGGGGATCTTCCCGACCCAGGGATCGAACCTGGGTCTCCTGCATTGGAGGCAGGCACTTTAACCTCTGAGCCACCAGGGAAGCCCTAGTCGATGTATAACACTGTATTAGTTTCAGGTGTACAATATAATAATTCAAATATTTGTATATACTGTGAAATGATCATCACAGTAGGTCTAGTTAACATCTATCACTGTACATAGTTACAAGATTTTATTTTCTTGTGGTAAGAACTTATTATTTTTAGTCAATGTATTTTTGTTTTTGGCTGCCCCAGGTCTTCATTTCTGTACATGGGCTTTCTCTAGTTGTCTCGAATTGGGGCTACTCTCTATTTGCGGTGCTTGGGCTTCCTATTGAGGTAGCTTCTCTTGTTGTGGAACATGGGCTCAAGGGCACAGGGGCTTGCAGCTCAAGGGCTCAATAGTTGCAGCTTGCAGACTCTAGGGTGCAGGCTCACTTGTTGTGGCACACAGGCTTAGTTGCTTTGCAGCACATGAAATCTTCCTGGACCAGGGATTGAACCTGTGTTCCCTGCATTGGCAGGTGGATTCCTAAGCACTGAACAGGCATGGAAGTCCATAATGAGAACTTTTAATATCCTCTCTTAGAATATCCCCTGGTAGCTCAGACAGTAAACAGTCTGCCTGTAATGTGGGAGACCTGGGTTCGATCCCTGGGTGGGAAGATCTGCTGGAGGAGGAAATGGCAACCTACTCTAATATTCTTGCCTGGAGAATCCCACCATCAGAGGAGCCTGGTGGGCTACAGTCCATAGGGTTGCAAAGAGTTGGACAAGACTGAGAGACTTTCACTTTCACTTATCAACATTAAAATATGCAAGACAGTGTTATTAACTATAGTCACCATGCTGTACATTACATCCCATGACTTATTTTACAACTGGAGGTTTATTCCTTTTAACTATGAGCTCCGGTTTTTTGTTGTTGTTGATTTTTTAGACTCTACATATAAGTAGGATTATATGGTATTTGTCTTTTTCTGTCTGAATTATTTCACTTAGCATAATGCCCTCAAGATCCATTTATACAGTCTACCACATTTTTTTCATTACTGATGGACACTTAGGTTGCTTCCATATCTTGGCTATTGTAAATAATACGGCAACAAACATGGGGACACATATGTCTTTTTGAATTAGTGCTTTCTGTTTTCTTTGGATAAATACCCAGAGTGGAATTGATGGACCATATGAAAGAAAGTGAAAGTGAAGTTACTCAGTCGTGTCCGACTCTTTGTGACCCCGTGGACTCTAGCCCACCAGGATTCTCCAGGCAAGAATACTGGAGTGGGTTGCCATTTCCTTCTCCAGGGGATCGTCCCAACCCAGGGATCGCACCTGGGTCTCCCACATTGCAGGCAGATGCTTTAACCTCTGAGCTACCAGGGAAGCCCATATAGTAGTTCTTTTTTTAATTTTTTGAGGAACCTTCATATTGTTTTCCATAGAGATTTCCCCCAATTTATATTCCCACTAAGAGTGCACAAAGTCTTCTTTGCATCATGTCCAACACTTGTAATTTCTTATCTTTTTTAAGAAATAATAACCAGTATAATAGGTGTAAGGTGATATCTCATTGTGCTTTTGATTTATATTTCCCTGGTGATTAGTGATTTGAACACCTTTTCATGTACCTGTTGATCATTAGTATGTCTTCTTTGGGAAAGTGTCTGTTCAGATCCTCTCAGTTCAGTTCAGTTCAGTTGCTCAGTTGTGTCCGAGTCTTTGTGACCCCAGGAACTTCTCACGCCAGGCCTCCCTGTCCATCACCAACTCCCGGAGTTTACCCAAACTCATGTCCATTGAGTCAGTGATGCCATTCAACCATCTCATCCTCTGTTGTCCCCTTTTTCTCCTGCCTTCAATCTTTCCTAACATCAGGGTCTTTTCAAATGAGTCAACTCTTCGCATCAGGTGGCCGAAATATTGGAGTTTCAGCTTCAACATCAGTCCTTCCAATGAACACCCAGGACTGATCTCCTTTAGGATGGACTGGTTGGATCTCCTTGCTGTCCAAGGGACTCTCAAGAATCTTCGCCAACACCACTGTTCAAAAGCATCAATTCTTCAGCACTCAGCTTTCTTCACAGTCCAACTATCACATCCATAAATGACCACTGGAAAAACCATAGCCTTGACTAGACAGACCTTTGCTGGCAAAGTAATGTCTCTGCTTTTCAATATGCTATCTAGGTTGGTCATAACTTTCCTTCCAAGGAGTAAGCGTCTTTTCATTTCATGGCTGCAATCACCATCTGCAGTGATTCGGTTTTTTGCTGTTAAGTTGTATGAGTTCCTTATATATTGTGAATATTACCCCTTTATCAGGTATATGCTTTACAAATATTTTCTCCCATTCAGTAGGTTGCCTTTTCATTTTGTTGATGGTTTCCTTTGCTGTGCAGAAGCTTCTCTTTTTGATGTAGTCCCAATTGTTTATTTTTGCCTTGGGTATATGATTCAGAAACGTCATTGCCAAGATCAACGTCAAGGAGTTTACTACCTATGTTTTCTCCTAGGAGTTTTATGCTTTCAGGTCTTATGTTCAACTATTTAATTCATTTTGAGTTGATTTCTCTGTGTGGTTTAAGATACACATTCATTCTTTTCATGTGGCTGTCCAGTTTTCCCAACACCATTTATTGAAGAGACTGTCCTTTCTCCATTTTTATCTTCTTGGCTCCCTTAGAATAAACTAGTTGACTGTATAGGTGTGGCTTTATTTCTTGGCTGTCTATTCTGTACTATTGATCTTTCTGTATTTTTATGCCAATATTATACTATTTTGATTACTATAGCTTTTGTAATATACTTTGAAATTAGAGAAGGTGATGACTCCAGCTTGTTTTTTTTTTTTTCTCAAGATTGCTTTGGCTAGTCAGGGTCTTTTGTGGTTTCACAGAAATTTTAGGATTATTTATTTCTGTAAAAAATGAAATAGGAATTTTGATATGTGTTTTTATTTTGATTTCTTAGACTAGGACATTTTTATTAGAATAACCATACTGTAGAAACAATAAGAATGAAAAATTGAAGATTAAGAACAAAGTAGTCATTACTGTTTATCTTATTTAATTATAATACATACTTTTATCACTCCTCTACTATACACATCTATAGTTTAGCAGTGGGAATAACTAAAAATCATGAGCAATTTAATAGGCTAATGTTTAAGTGTCTATATTTTAATAAATACCAGGTACATAAACAGTTAAATTGATTTATGAAAAAGCTGATCAAGATACAAAAATCAGAAAGCAGAAATGCCAATCTGATTTTTTCTTTCATTTTATTCAGTTGCTTAATATTTTACTATAGTTGCTTAATATGCAATTTTTCTCTGTGATTATCACTTTGAAGATTTCTGCCATGAAAATAATAATTCATTTGTGTGACATTTTGAAATAGCAGCCTTCTCAGTTATTATATTTTATCTCATTACTGAATAAAATTTATGTTCTCATGAGATACAGTTTTTATTAGTGGTGTCGAGCTGATCACTTGGCTGCCTATAGAAAGTTATGACATAAAGGAAGGAGTCATGACTTTCTGACTGCCAGGCCTCTGATATATTTCATTTGTGGTTATCTTTTCTGTGGAGGAATTCCTTTGGATTCTGAGATGAGATTGCTGCTTGTCTAGCTCCTAATGTGGCAAAGATCACAGGCAGTGAGTTCTTTTTCACAAGGATTGTCTGTGGATTCCACTGTTAGCATCAATCAATGTATCTGTTACTTTGTCTTTCTCCAGGAAATTAGTTTCCTGGAATATATTAGGAAGCATTTTCCACTCCCTTTTCCAGCAATCTTGGAAACCTATCTGTGTATCTATCATCTGTGTATCAACTTGCTTCTTTCCTCCTTTCTTCCTCCCTCCAAGTCTCCCTCCCTTCCTCTCTCCCTCTCTTTCTCTCTTCCTTCTTTTCTTTCATCTGTTTCTCCTGTCTATCTATCAATGTGTCTATCATCTATTTATCAACTATCTAATCTATCTGTCTATCTACCTACCTACATATCATCTGTCTGTCTATTATCAATAGACGAACGTATTCGTTCAGCTCTCTCACTGCTGGGCATGCACCTGAGGTGTTTATTCTGCATCACTTCCCAGAGACTCCCAGTCTCCAGCTCCCATAACTAACTTACTAACTTTGGTTGCCTTCATTCTCTGTATCAATTTTCTCCCTCACCTGTCTTTGTTCCTTTTACCTCCAGACAAACTGCTTTCATTCAAATCCTTGGCTCAGGGTCTTCTGAGAAAATCTAAAGTAAGAGATCCTATAACTGCTTTTTTTTTTTTTCAGGTTGGCATGGGAAACCTTGGAAAGGACTCTTTCTGTTTTGTATCACTTAGACTTCTGGGACTCCACCATGTGGTCTGAATTTAAAAATGTCCAGGAAGCTTAATCCCAGTTTATCCGCCCTTTGTTCATCCTGGCAGAGCTGATGTCAGTGTTGTTATTGCTTAAATTGTTACTTTTTATTTTTCTTTCTCCAGAAACCCACTTGCTTACCCAAAAGTTGTTCACCTAGGTAGTTTACTCATCAGTCAAGGCATATATATCTCTTCATTGTCACTGGGGACCAAGAATCTGTCTTGGTCATCTACTTATTACTCAAAGCTATCTTCAAACAACAGCCACTTATAATTTCTCAATGCTGTGGGTGCTCTGAGCTTCATTGGGATGCTCTTTTGCTCCACTTGGTCTTGGCTATATTCAACTGGGAGCTCTGCTGGATATTTTTTTTTATATTCAAGATGGCTTTGTTCATGTCTATTTCCTCAGCTGAATTGGAAAGTCTGGGCTGATTGGCCTCTCTTTCTCCATCTGGTCCCTCATCCTGTGGTAGTCTAGCCCAAGCTTCTTTATATAGTAGCTGGCTTCTGAGAAGGTGAAAGTAGAAGCTACAAGATCTCTAAAAGTCTTGACTCAGAAGTCCCAGTGAATATATGTGGATCTAGAAGAGTGGCATAGATGGTCTTATTTGCAAAGCAGAAGTAGAGACACAGACATAGGAAACAAATGTATAGATACCAGGAAGAACTGGGAGATTGGGATTAACATATATATACTATTGATACTACATATAAAATAGATAACTAATGAGAACCTACCATAATAGCATAGGGAACTCTACTCAGTGCTCTGTGGTGACCTAAATGGGAAGGGGGTCCAAAAGAGAGGGGATATATGTGTGCATATAGCTGATTCACTTTGCTGTACAGTAGAAACTAACATAACATTGTAAAGCAACTATACTCCAGTCCCATCACTTCCATTGTTTTCTTCTGGTCAGACCAAGCCATTAGGCCAGCCCAGATTCAAGGGGGAGGGAAATACAGTCCACCTCCTGATGGAAGAAACGGAATGTACATGCACGGCTGCTGCTGCTAAGTTGCGTCAGTTGTGTCTGATTCTGTGCGATGCCATAGACAGCACCCCACTGGTCTCCCCTGTCCCTGGAATTCTCCAGGCAAGAACACTGGAGTGGGTTGCTATTTCCTTCTCCAATGCATGAAAGTGAAAAGTGAAAGTGAAATTACTCAGTTGTGTCCGACTTTAAGCGACCCCATGGACTGCAGCCTACCAGGCTCCCCCATCCCTGGGATTCTCCAGGCAAGAGTACTGGAGTGGGTCACCAGTGCCTTCTCTGATGTACATCACAGATGGGAGGATTTGTTGGCCGCCATTACAGGAAATGATGTACATGGCACTTCATCACTTTCATGGCAATGCCATGAAACTATAGTCAACACTATGTTTCTCTTTCTCTACCAATGGTTCAGCCTTACTTGGCCAGAGATGTTCTTCTCATTTTCACTGGTCCTTCAATCCACCAGTGCCAATCCTTTCTAAATAATGTGCCTCCCTACACATATTCCACAAGGCACAGCAGAACCACCAGGTACAACTGCAGAGATCTCTCTCATGAAACACCTTGGTAACACTTGCAGTAGTACTTTCTGTCCTTAACAGTCAAATTAATTATTTGAAAACAAACCCTTGCAAACATCTCAAGATGACATTTATCTTCCAAATCTTTCTGAGTAACTGGAAAAACTGGCATGGCTGTTCAAGTGTTCTTGTCATGCAGTCTTCTTGTTATTTTATAGGAGGCACATGTAACAGGAAGTTTGAGTTGGCTACTTGCAAATTTAGCCTCCTTTTCTTGGAATTTTAATCGGTGAGAAATCTAAGAAACTTACAGTTGTGCTTTTGAACTGCCACTCGAAGCTTGTTGGCCTTGTCCTTGGGGATCCCTGTCAAGCAATTCTGTCTTATTATCTTCCAGACTTTCTCCCCATGGAAAAGGACCACAGATTGTAACCGTTTACACTTCTTCCCCACCCGCACTCCTCGGAGAGTACTCCTTGAATCAAAAACAAGTGTGAGACCAGTCTTTGGGTTAAAGGCGTTCCTTTGTCATTTATTATCCTCCTCCTTTTTGTTATTAAAAAATTTTTTTTATTCTATTAAAAGATTGTCTTAGAGCCAAGAGAATTTGTGGACAGTGTTTTGGAGATTAATTAAAAAGTCACAGTTTCTGTATCTTTAGTAGTCAATGAAATGAAAGTATTTACTGTTTGCCCTTTTCTCAGCAGGGAAATCATTACTCAGATGACTGAAACCTGTCCTTTCACCTCATTTTACAGATATTGTGAAGTGCTCTTTTTACTCAATTCAAGGAACAAAGGAATTTGCATATTTAATTTGTCGTGTTATAACTGTAAAATAGAACCATCTACAAGACTGAGAAGGTATTCTCCCTCACATTACTATTAGTGTACTAATGCTGGGGCAGATGCTGGGGAAACTCCACATAGGGCAGAATACAATATTCAGAGGGGATATCAACCAAGCGGCAGGCAAGCTACCAGTTGGGGGTGGTCTGACAAAAGTGTGTTACAGTGCTCCAAAGGCTAGCTAGTTCAGTGAGGAAGAACTCTAACACAAGTAATGTTGGAAGCCTAATTGTGAACTCTTAGACTTAGGGAAGTCTATTAGCGCTTGTAAGACCTCCAGCTGCTTCTCGGGGATTTAAGAGGGAGATTGGAATTTCCCGAGCAGTTGATTAGCAACAGCAAGGCAGGTTTCTTGTTGTTATTTTGTCACTAAGTCGTGTCTGACTCTTTTGTGACCCCGTGGGCGGTAGCCTGCCAGACTCCTCTGTCCCTGGGATTTCCCAGGGAAGAATACTGGAGTGGGATGACATTCCCTTCTCCAGGGAATCTTCCCAATCCAAGGAGTGAACCAGATCCTGTATTTCAGTTGTATTCTTTACCACTGAGCCACCAGGGAAACGTAACAAGGCAATACCTTGGTCCCAAAACACCTAAGATTATAGGTAAGTTTTCTAACTGGAAAAGGAGGTGAAGACCATTGATCAGACACAGAACATAGGCATTAGGATGTTGTCATTGATTGGACTAGCACTCTTCAGATTCCTTCTAAGTAAGATGCCTGTAGTGGTCACTTTGCTTCATCCATGGGGAGGTTAAGACTTCACAGGTTAGAATTTAGGCAAGCCACACCCAGTTATTTTGTACCATCTCTTGCACCAATTGTAACAAGGTAGATGAGAAATGAGGGTTTGTTTTATTCCAAAGAGATTTTGTAATCAAAGGAGCCTTTCTTATTTGTGATCCATATATCCCACAATTCTAAGTGGGGTTCTGTCTCCAGGAAAAAAAATTTTTTTCTTAAAATGATTTAGGTACAAAATTTCTTTGGAACTCCTTTGACTCTATACAATGAGAAGTAGTAAATGACAGTAATGGAAAGAGGATGACAGTGACAAGGCTGGATTGTGGAGAGGGTTTGAGGGTATAAAAGAAAAAATGAGAAAGGAAAAAACCTCCCTTACTTCAGAGCTGCAGTGAAGGTTGGGAAAGATGTGGACCATGGCCTTATTCATATCCCATATTTGCTAGCTAGTGTCTGTTGCTTCCCAAGTTAACTAATTTTTTAAGTTTATTTATTGGTTTATTTATTTAATTGAAGCATAGTTTATATAATTGAAGTATAATTGATGGCAAACCACTTCAGTATTCTTGCCTTGAGAACCACATGAACAGTATGAAAAGGCAAAAAGATATCACACCAGAAGATGAGCCCCACAGGTCAGTAGGTATGTTAGGTCCATGAATCAAGGTAAATTGGACATGGTCAAACAGGAGATGGCAAGAGTGAACATTGACATTTTAGGAACCAGCGAACTAAAATGGACTGGAGTGGGTGAATTTAATTCAGGTGACCATTATATTTACTACTGTGGGCAAGAATCCCTTAGAAGAAATGGAGTAGCTGTCAAGGTCAACAAAAGAGTCCAAAATGCAGTACTTGGATGCAATCTCAAAAACAACAGAGTTTTATTGATTCCTTTCCAAGGCAGACCATTCAATATCACAGTAATCCAAGTATATGCCCCAACCACCAATCCTGATTAAGCTGAAGTTGAACAGTTCTATGAAGGCCTACAATAACTTCTAGAACTAACACCAAAAAAATATGTTCTTTTCATCGTAAGGGATTGGAATTTGAAAGTAGGAAGTCAAGAGATACCTGGAGTAACAGGCAAGTTTGGCCTTGGAGTACAAAATGAAGCAGGGCAAAGGCTAACAGAATACACAGACCAAGAGAGCATGCTGGTCATAGCAGACACCCTCTTCCAACAACTGAAGAGATGACTCTACACATGGACATCACCAGGTGGTCAATACAGAAATCAGATTGATTATATTCTTTGCAGCCAAAGATGGAGAAGCTCTATACAGTCAGCAAAAATAAGACTGGGAGCTAACTGTAGCTCAGATCATGAGCTCCTTATTGTAAAATTCATACTAAGTTGAAGAAAGTAAGGAAAACCACTAGGCCATTCAGGTATGACTTAAATAAAATCCCTATGATTATACAGTGGAAGTGACAAGTAGATTCAAGGGATTAGATCTGATAGAATGCCTGAAGAACTATGGATGGAGGTTCATAATATTGTACAGGAGGCGGTGACCAAAACCATCCCCATGAAAAAGAAACACAAAATGACAAAATGGTTCTCTGAGGAGGCCTTACAAATAGCTGAGAAAAGAAGAGAAGTGAAAGGCAAAGGAGAAAGGGAAAGATATATCCAACTGAATGCAGAGTTCCAAAAATAGCAAGGAGAGATAAAGCCTTCCTCAGTGATTAATGCAAAGAAGTAGAGGGAAACAATAGAATGGGAAAGACTAGAGACCTCTTCAAGAAAATTAGAGATACCAGGGGAACATTTCATCCAAAGATGGGCACAATAAAGGACAGAAATGGCAAGGACTTAACAGAGCAGAAGATATTAAGAAGAGGTGGCAAGAATACACAGAAAAACTGTACCAAAAAAAGTCTTAATGACCTAGATAACCACAATGGTGTGTTCACTCACCTTGAGGCAGACATCCTGGAATGTGAAGTCAAGTGGGCCTTAGAATCATTACTATGAACAAAGCTAGTGGAGGTGATGTAATTCCAGCTGAGCTATTTCAAATTCTCAAAGATGATGCTGTGAAAGTGCTGCACTCAATATGCCTGCAAATTTGGGAAACTCAGCAATTGCCACAGGACTGGAAAAGTTCAGTTTTCATTCCAATCCCAAAGTAGGGCAGAGCCAAAGAATGTTCAACTACTGTATAATTGCACTCATTTCACATGCTAGCAAGGTAATGCTCAAAATCCTTCAAGCTGTGCTTCAGCAACATGTGAACAAAGAAATTCCAGATATTCAAGCTGGATTTAGAAAAGGCAGAGGAACCAGAGATCAAGTTGCCAGCATCCACTGAATCATGGAAAAAGGAAAGGAATTCCAAAAAATACCTACTGCTATCTCATTGACTATACTAAAGTGGATCACAACAAACTGTGTGGATTACAACAAACTGTGGAAAATTCTTAAGGAATGGGACTACCAGATCACCTTACCTGCCTCCTGAGAAACCTGTATGTAGGTCAAGAAGCAACAGTTAGAACCAGATATGGAACAATGGCTGCTGTTGCTGCTAAGTCACTTCAGTCGTGTCCGACTCTTTGCGACCCCATGGACTGCAGCCTACCAGGCTCCTCCATCCACGGGATTTTCCAGGCAAGCGTACTGAGTGGGGTGCCATTGCCTTCTCCCTGGAACAACAGAGTGGTTCCAAATTGAGAAAGAAGTAAGTCAAGGCTATATATTGTCACCCTACTTATGTAACTTCTATGCAAAGTGCATAATGCAAAATGCCAGACTGGATGAAGCTCAAGCTGGAATCAAGATTGCCAGGAGTAATATCAATAACCTCAGATATGCAGATGACACCACCCTTATGGCAGAAAACTAAGAGAAACTAAAGAGCCTTTTGATGAAGGTAAAAGAGGAGAGTGAAAAAGCTGGCTTAAAACTCAACATTCATGGCATCTGATCCTATCACTTTATGGCAAATAGACGGGGAAAGTGGAAACAGTGAGAGACTTTATTTTGGGGGGCTCCAATATCACTCCAGATGGTGATGCAGCCATGAAAT
Source organism: Cephalophus harveyi (assembly GCA_006410635.1). NCBI lineage: Eukaryota > Metazoa > Chordata > Mammalia > Artiodactyla > Bovidae > Cephalophus > Cephalophus harveyi. The sequence continues at coordinate 85,750 of SJYT01029741.1, forward strand.
GAAAAGACACTTGCTCCTTGGAAGAAAAGCTATGACAAAGCTAGACAACATACAAAGATCTGTATAGTTAGAGCTATGATTTTTCCAGTAGTCATGTAACAGATGTGAGAGTTGGACCATCAAAAAGGCTGAGTGCCAAAGACCCGATGCTTTTGAACTATGGTACTGGAGAAGACTCTTGAGAGTCCCTTGGACAGCAAGGAGATCAAACCAGGCAATCCTAAAGGAAATCAACCCTGCATATTCATTGAAAGGACTGTTGCTGAAGCTGAAGCTCTGATACTTTGGCCACCTGATGCAAAGAGCCAATTCACTGGGAAAGACCCTGATTCTGGGAAAGATGGAGGGCAGAGGAGAAGAGGGTGGCGTAGCATACAATGGTTGGATGGCATCATCTACTCAATTGACATGAGTTTGAACAAGTTCCAGAATGCTGAAGGACACGGAAGCCTGGAGTGCTACAGTCCATGGGGTCACAAAGAATCGGACACAACTTAGTGACTGAACAGCAACAACAATAATTGATTTTCAATGTTGTGTTAATTACTGTTGTACAGTGAAGTGACTCAGTTATACACATATATACATTCTTTTTAAAAATATTCTTTTCCATTATGGTTTATTAGAGGATACTGGATATATTTCACTATGCTATACAGTAGGACCTTGTTATCCAATCTATATGTAATAGCTTACATCTGGTAACCCCAACCTCTCACTCCTTTCCTCCCCCTCCCCCCTCCCCCTTGGACATCACCAGTCTGTTCTTTATGCCTGTGATTCTGTTTTTGTTTCATAGATAGGTTCACTTGTGTTGTATTTTAGATTCTACATATAAGTGATAATCATATGATACCAAATCAACTATTATTCTCTGAATGCAAATACTTAATAATTTTGTTTACCTTAGACTTAGAGGAGAAGACAATAATTGAATGAATTGTACAATCTGGTCTTTTGCCAAGATAAATTTTAGAATTTGATGGATTGCTAAAGGAAGAATTGTTTCCTTTAATAGCATTAAAAAAATTCCTCTCAGGTCAGAAAAATGAAATTGTGATTTCTCTGCAACTTCATCTTTTCTGTCCTCAAATCTGTAATCACTTCAAGTCAATGAATATATATTAGGTATCTCTTATATCCTAAATATTTTGAGCAAAGCCAAATGCATTGAAGAGTTAGCCCTTGTTAAGTCCCATCCACTGAGGGTTTATTTTGCTAAACAACAAGCTCATCACTTTATGTACTTCTCATTTAATCCTCATAATAATCCTTTGAGGTGTTGTTGTGCAACAAATAATCCCCAAACTTGGCAGCTTGAGACAACAATTTTATTGTGCTGACAGATTCTGGGTCAACAATTTAGACAGAGCACAGAGGAGATGGCTTTCTAAGATTCATGAAGACTCAGGTCTTAGCAGTGAGAGCATGAAATCTAGGGCTGGAATCATCTAGAAATGTTCTCACTCACATATCTTGAAGCTGATGCTAGCTGTCAGTTGGGGCTGTTGACTGGGGCACCTACATTTGGCTTTGGCATGAATAGCCTCTAATGTCATTCATCATTATTTGAAATGCATTCTATTGATTACCATTGAATTTCAGGTCTGCTCTGTATTCTATGGTACATAGACTGTGCTTCTGACTGGAGAGTTGTCTAAGAATTTGTGGACATTCTTAATAATTTTAATGAGTATTGTCATCTTATTTTACAAATGAAATTTAAGTTGCTGAACCCAAATCCAGTTGACTCCAAAGGCAAACCTTTTGATCATCAAGGTAGATTGCTTCTGTGTATTCTACAATGTAAGCGTTAATCACAGAAGGGACATAATGTGGGGCTAAAAGATACAGTTCTGGAGCTGAACTTGAGAAGGAGTGATGAAACAAGAACTTTCTATGTTAATAAAAAAATAAGAAAATCAAGGATTTTTGTTGTTATAAAAATAAAACACTCATAATAATAATCACTAACAATTTGACTTTTTCCATATTAATCTAGGCTGGGAAGCATGTTAGAAAAAAAGGGCAACAAGAATTATTTTTTGTGTGGTTTAGAAAGAGGGGAGGGGGAAAGGCTTGAAGGTGGGGAGGGAAGGGAAGGGTTTGTCCAGAAATGCATTGTTCATATTTACATGAGTGCAGGATACATTGGAGACAGGCTGGGAGATAAGCCTAGACAGATAAGATGGTGGTATGTTGTGAAGGACTTTGAAAGCCATGCTTAGGAATTTGAGCTTTAATCAGTGAGTAGTACTTCTAAGGTATCGGAACAGAAAAGTGGTATGATGTGATCTGTGTTTTGGAGAGATAATTTCAAAATATTTTAGATGGGGACTTCCCTGGTGGTAGTGGTTAAGAATCTGCCTTGCAATGTAGGGGATCCAGGTTTGATCCCTGATCAGAGAACTGAGATCCCACACACCTTAAGGCAACTAAGCAATGCAACAAAAGACTCCACCTGCCACAGTGAAGACCCAATGCGGCCAAATAAATAACTATTTAAAAAATTTAGCTGTATAATATTGTGGTGAGGTTGGAGGCAGATAGCTGGAGAATAACTATTAGGCATGATGGTATTGTATTTAGATATATTTTTCTGAAGAAACATTATTCTTTTGTCCTAATTATCCCCTCCTTAAAAAAACAAACACTCTAAACTGCATTCTATTACTGAATTTATTTATAAGCTTATATCCTTATTTATTCTATGAAGATTATAGTATGGTTTATAGGCAATATAGACTGTGAGAATAATTTTTTAAAAAGATCAAAGTCAGAGAAAATACAGGTACCTTAGTCAAATAAGAGACTGTAGAATATTTTGGAGCAATGTAAGACATCTGACCTGGGACTTCCCTGGAGGTCCAGTGGTTAAGGCTCCATGCTTAAAAATATATATATATATATTAAAATAAAACAAAACAAAAAACTCATCTTTTACATTAGGGATTAGCACCTTTTTATGTAAGAGGCCAGATAGTAAATATTTCACAAATTGTGGGCCATATGATTTCTGCCATAACTAGTCAATCCTGTAATTATAACACAAAAACAACTATAAATAATAGGTAAACAAATATTTTTTTGTTCATTGACTACACCAAAGCCTTTGACTGTGTGGATCACAACAAACTGGAAAATTCTTAAAGAGATGGGAACAAGACCACCTTACCTGCCTCCTGAGAAATATGTATGCAGGTCAAGAAGCAACAGTTAGAACTAGACATGGAACAACAGACTGGTTCCAAATTGGGAAAGGAGTATGTCAAGGCTGTATATTGCATGTTACCCTGCAGAGTATATCATGCGAAATGCTGGGCTGAATGAAGCACAAGCTGGAATCAAGATTGCCAGGAGAAATATCAATAACCTCAGATACACAGATGACACCACCCTTATGGCAAAAAGTGAAGAAGAACGAAAGAGTCTGTTGATGAAAGTGAAAGAGGAGAATGAAAAAGTTGGCTTAAAACTCACCATTCAGAAAACTAAGATCATGGCATCTGAGCCCATCACTTCTTGGCAAATAGATGGGGAAAGAGTGGAAACAGTGAAAACAGTGAGAGACTTTATTTTGGGGGGCTCCAAAATCACTGCAGATGGTGACTGCAGCCTTGAAATTAAAAGACACTTGCTCCTTGGAAGAAAAGCTATAACCAACCTAGACAGCATATTAAAAAGCAGAGACATTATTATGTCAACAAATGTCCATCTGCTGCTGCTAACTGCTAACTCGCTTCAGTTGTGTCCGACTCTGTGCGACCCCATAGACGGCAGCCCACCAGGCTCCTCCGTCCCTGGGATTCTCCAGGCAAGAACACTGGAGTGGGTTGCCATGTCCTTCTCCAATGCATGAAAGTGAAAAGTGAAAGTGAAGTCGCTCAGTCGTGTCCGACTGTTCGAGACCCCATGGACTGCAGCCTACCAGGCTCCTCCGTCCATGGGATTTTCCAGGCAAGAGTACTGGAGTGGGGTGCCATCGCCTTCTCCGAATGTCCATCTAGTCTATGGTTTTTCCAGTAGTCATGTATGGATGTGAGAGTTGGACTACAAAGAAAGCTGAGTGCCGAAGAATTGATGCTTTTGAACTGTGGTGTTGGAGAAGACTCTGGAGAGTCCCTTGGACTGCAAGGAGATCCGACCAGTCCATTCTGAAGGAGATCAACCCTGGGATTTCTTTGGAAGGAATGATGCTAAAGCTGAAACTCCAATACTTTGGCTGCCTGATGTGAAGAAATGATTCATTGGAAAAGACCTTGATGCTGGAAAAGACTGAAGGCAGGAGAAGAAGGGGATGACAGAGGATGAGATGGTTGGATGGCATCACTGACTTGATGGACATGAGTTTGAGCAAGCTCTGGGAGTTGATGATGGACAGGGAAGCCTGGTGTGTTGGAATCCATGGTGTCACAAAGAGTCAACCCTACTGAGCGACTGAACTGAACTGAACTGAAACAAATATTCCAATAAAATCTTATTTTTAAAAATGGCTCCGTGCTTCCACTGCAGGTGGCGCAGTTTCCATCCTTGTTTGGGAACTAAGATCCCACATGCTGCCTGGTGTGGCTGGGAAAAAAAAAGACATTAGACTATGAGTTGGCTACATTGAACTACCAAGTGGGTTCTGAGCATCCATGCTGCTGCTGCTAAGTCGCTTCAGTCGTGTCCAACTCTGTGCGACCCCATCCATGAAGCCAAGACAAAAAGGAAAACACAAAGTACTACAAAACATATCATCCATGAGCTATGATCCAGATGGCCCATGTCAATTCCTAGGGAGAAACAGAGCAACTGGTAGTAATGTGAATTTGAAGGCAGTTATCACATAGAAGTTGAAGGAAATTCATCACTTGATTCTCATTTTAATAACAGAAGGAGGACAATTGTGTAGATTTTGATGAGAAACTCTCCACTGAAGATAGCAGAAACAGCAGCATATTTCAAGCATCATAAGGACAATGCAGTAAATGAAGTCCAAAGTCAAGGATTAGAGAAAAAATGAACCTGTCAGTCCTGGCTGGTCCTTCTCAGGGTCCAGTGAGAGGTTGGGAGAGACAAGGAGAGTCTCATTGTCATTCTGCACAGAAAGCCTTTCTACAAACTGATGAACCATCTGTTTTAAAACATTTCAGTAGGTATTTCATGCGAGTTTGTCACTCTTTAGTTCTGCAGCATATTTAATTTGTAATTTAAGAAATTAAAGGGTGTTGATTTATTAATTGACTTGTAGCATAGAATCCTATTAATGATGGCATCCTAGCTGCAGATTTGACTTTATAGTAGAAATCATTGCAAAGTCTATGGAAAGAGACAGGGCTTTTTTGCTGCTGCTGCTAAGTCGCTTCAGTCGTGTCCAACTCTGTGCGACCCCATCCATGAAGCCAAGACAAAAAGGAAAACACAAAGTACTACAAAACATATCATCCATGAGCTATGATCCAGATGGCCCATGTCAATTCCTAGGGAGAAACAGAGCAACTGGTAGTAATGTGAATTTGAAGGCAGTTATCACATAGAAGTTGAAGGAAATTCATCACTTGATTCTCATTTTAATAACAGAAGGAGGACAATTGTGTAGATTTTGATGAGAAACTCTCCACTGAAGATAGCAGAAACAGCAGCATATTTCAAGCATCATAAGGACAATGCAGTAAATGAAGTCCAAAGTCAAGGATTAGAGAAAAAATGAACCTGTCAGTCCTGGCTGGTCCTTCTCAGGGTCCAGTGAGAGGTTGGGAGAGACAAGGAGAGTCTCATTGTCATTCTGCACAGAAAGCCTTTCTACAAACTGATGAACCATCTGTTTTAAAACATTTCAGTAGGTATTTCATGCGAGTTTGTCACTCTTTAGTTCTGCAGCATATTTAATTTGTAATTTAAGAAATTAAAGGGTGTTGATTTATTAATTGACTTGTAGCATAGAATCCTATTAATGATGGCATCCTAGCTGCAGATTTGACTTTATAGTAGAAATCATTGCAAGGTCTATGGAAAGAGACAGGGCTTTTTACAAAACCAAGTGTGTTTCTGTGCCTGTTCTGTGAGTCTTTGCCAGTGGGATAGCTTTCATTAGCATTCATGCCTGCTTGCTTTTGTCTTTACTTTTTTCAATAAACATCTTATTTTTGAAATATAGTTTTTTAAGGCAAATGATCAGGGCTAATTTTCAGAGAAACATGCTTAAAACAAGACCTTTGACGGCCCTGTACTGAGTGGTAATGATTATGCAGCAGACAGAACTTTGAGTCTCTTGATAGACAGATTTCTTTCATCAAAAAAATAACCAATATCATCAGCATCCAACCCAAACTTCATCCACTTTTTCCATTTGTAGCAAGAACGATTTGATGCCTAAATTTCTGGCTTGTATTAAAAGCTTATGAATCTGAGATCCATAAATTGAAGCCTACTACATCATTGTTAATATCTTTTTTTTCCCCAAAGACTTCAAAGGAATGCTTCGCCCTTACCCCCTGTCATTTTTCTGGTACATAAAGAACTTCAGTTTTAAGATAGGAGACTTCAGTTCTAACCGTGCATTTCCTGGATTCCTACCCGCTATGTGAGGAAGTCACAGACATTAAAGCTGAGATAACAAAGACCTAGTTCAGGAAATGGATAGTCTAGGTAAGGGCTGTGACAAGGACACAAACGGCCAGAACTCAGGGGAGGTACAGATGACAATGATGATGGATTGTGGAGAAGTGGGGGTTGTTACTTGCATTCTAGACAAGATCCTATCTGATTGGGAGTGGGGAGAATCAGGAAAAGCTCTTTTTTTTCGTTAACGTTTGCTTAGTTATTTATCTGTGTCAGGTCTTAGTTGCAGCATGCAGGATCTTCATTGTGTCATATGGAATTTTTCATTGATGTGCATGGGCTCTAGTTGTGTCTCAAGGGCTCAGTAGTTGAGGCACGTTGGCTTAGTTGCTCTATAGCATGTGAGATCTTAGTTCCCTGACCAGGGATTGAACCTGCATCCCCTGCACTGGAAGGAGGATTCTTAACCACTGGACCACCAGGGAAGTCTCAGGAAAAGCTTTTTAAAGGAGGTGAGAAGTTTGGTATATAGAAACAGGGTGACAACTTGAGGAAATTTAACTTATCACACTCAACATGCTCAAAATGGGTATCTAGTATTTGGAACACATCTTTAGCTCTACTACAGATTTAACACCCAAATTTTAGGTGAGTAGCAGAAGAAATATTTCCTTGATAGAGTTATGCAAGTCAGGAAATGGAGTGTCCCTTCAGGTTGTTATCGGGAAGAGAAGGTCTCATTCCTTTTCCAAGATCAACTCATAACTGTGCTTGAAGGAGAGTTCAGTTGGAGTCATTGTATCTGCACCTCCAACTGTCTGTTCATGAGAGGCACTACCCTTGAGTCACCTTGGAATAGTAGGTCAGTGTTAAAGTGTTTAAAAGTAAGGAAGAGTGTTGCAATGTGTTCCTTGGTGTCCATCTTCCTCCTGCCTCCTCTTTTCCCAATATACAGTTGTGGTAGCTTTGATGTGTTTCTTTTTTTTTTCTTTTAAAAAAAAATCAATGTGTTCATTTTAATTGGACGCTAATTACTTTACAGTATTGTAGTGGTTTTTGCCATACATTGACACAAATCAGCCATGGGTGTACATGTGTTCCCCATCCCGAACCCCGCTCCCACCTCCCTCCCCCTCAGATGTGTATAAGAGACAGGTGTGTTGGAGTCCATGGTGTCACAAAGAGTCAACCCTACTGAGCGACTGAACTGAACTGAACTGAAACAAATATTCCAATAAAATCTTATTTTTAAAAATGGCTCCGTGCTTCCACTGCAGGTGGCGCAGTTTCCATCCTTGTTTGGGAACTAAGATCCCACATGCTGCCTGGTGTGGCTGGGAAAAAAAAAGACATTAGACTATGAGTTGGCTACATTGAACTACCAAGTGGGTTCTGAGCATCCATGCTGCTGCTGCTAAGTCGCTTCAGTCGTGTCCAACTCTGTGCGACCCCATCCATGAAGCCAAGACAAAAAGGAAAACACAAAGTACTACAAAACATATCATCCATGAGCTATGATCCAGATGGCCCATGTCAATTCCTAGGGAGAAACAGAGCAACTGGTAGTGATGTGAATTTGAAGGCAGTTATCACATAGAAGTTGAAGGAAATTCATCACTTGATTCTCATTTTAATAACAGAAGGAGGACAATTGTGTAGATTTTGATGAGAAACTCTCCACTGAAGATAGCAGAAACAGCAGCATATTTCAAGCATCATAAGGACAATGCAGTAAATGAAGTCCAAAGTCAAGGATTAGAGAAAAAATGAACCTGTCAGTCCTGGCTGGTCCTTCTCAGGGTCCAGTGAGAGGTTGGGAGAGACAAGGAGAGTCTCATTGTCATTCTGCACAGAAAGCCTTTCTACAAACTGATGAACCATCTGTTTTAAAACATTTCAGTAGGTATTTCATGTGAGTTTGTCACTCTTTAGTTCTGCAGCATATTTAATTTGTAATTTAAGAAATTAAAGGGTGTTGATTTATTAATTGACTTGTAGCATAGAATCCTATTAATGATGGCATCCTAGCTGCAGATTTGACTTTATAGTAGAAATCATTGCAAAGTNGTGTGAGATAATCTGCAATTCAAGTAATGACCATGCTAGGAATGACCCTACTTCAACTGAATTTTCAAGGGAAGATGAACTCACCATTTCAAATATGTCATTCAATTAAGGCATAGCTAATGGAAGCTTTACTGATTTCTTGAGAAATAGCTTATAAAGAAAGCTTTAGCTCATAGATCCAAAGTAATGGAAGGATGACAAAGAAGAGAGTATGGTGTATATAAAAATGATTTAAAACCCTGGCTGGTCTTCATTTTAATAAGTCNCACCATTTCAAATATGTCATTCAATTAAGGCATAGCTAATGGAAGCTTTACTGATTTCTTGAGAAATAGCTTATAAAGAAAGCTTTAGCTCATAGATCCAAAGTAATGGAAGGATGACAAAGAAGAGAGTATGGTGTATATAAAAATGATTTAAAACCCTGGCTGGTCTTCATTTTAATAAGTCATTGACTGACAGGACATTCATAACCTTAACACTCCAAAAAGAAGGCTGAGCATGAGAGGAATAGCTTCTGTACAAGATCGATCTGTTGGAATAATAGGAAAAACCCAAAGGAAAACCTGAAATATTAAACTGTAAGATAAACAGATCTGGAACAAGTCCCCAGTTTGTGTTAAGAGTCCTTATTTGTTTGAAGAGAAGCTGAAATGATCAGATGAAGATTATGTGATGTGAAAAGGAAGGTTGAGCAGGGAGCCAGGAGACTGTTTTCTTCCATTCATTTCTTTTGCCACTCTTTGAATTTAAGCTTTTTCATTTGTAAAAAAATCATCTACTGCCATAAATCTCACAAATCTCTCCTAGGGCTTTTGTTGGAATAAAATCAGATAAAAGATGCAGGAACTTCTTGGAGAAGGGCAAAGAATAAGCCAGTAATATGGAGAAGGAAATGGCAACCCACTCCAGTGTTCTTGCCTGGAGAATCCCAGGGATGGGGGAGCCTGCTGGGCTGCCGTCTCTGGGGTCGCACAGAGTCGGATACGACTGAAGTGACTTAAGAGCATTCATTACTATTTATATACAGAATGCTTCACATATACCAGACACAGTCTTTCAGTATATTATCTTAGCCCCAGAACAATCTTGACGCAGGTGTATAAATATATATACATCACTATTCTATCAATTAGGACACTAAGGGTAAGAAATGCTAAGAATTTGCATATAATCATGGCAGTAAATGATAAAGCCACGGTTCTCTGATTCCATTGCTAACCAATTATATAAGCATTTAGAACTGGTAGGATCTAATGGGCTACTTTGTTCAATTCTACTATTTACAAGGTGCACCTGTTTTCTTACCTTTCTCTCTCATTCCAAATCACGTTTCTCCATTTCACACCAGTTCCTTTCCTCAGCACCACTGAACTTTATCTTGGTCTAAACACTCTCCCACTGATAATTCTTACAACTCAGATAGTTCTTAAACATCTTTCCAGTCTCAATTCAAACACACCATCGTAAAAATGTGATACTACACTTACCTCTGTATTCCTAGAATTAGCACAAAGCTGGTCACTTAGTAGGTGTGTAAATATGCCATTCAATGTTTATATTCAATGAAAGATTGAATGAAGGAAACAGAGAATAATAAAATGTTCAGGTCAATGCCATGTGGCACAGCAGACATCCAAACATTCAAATCTACTGTTCTTCCTACTTTCCCACTGGGTAAGTTGATTTCCTGTCAAAAATAATGGATTTTGAAGCTGAATACTTTAATCATAATCCATTAATTAAAACCTCAGTGATTCCCTAAATTAGTCATGCACTGTAAAAATAGAATGATATATTATTTTGGTTAAGAAGAAAAATCAGCTGATAGGAATGTGGAAAAAGCTAAAACAAGATTTGGGACCAATTAATGACATGAGAATGAGAAGCTAGAAGCAATATGCAGATATTAGAGAGAAGGCTCAAGGCTACTTTATATTAATTTTTGCAGCATATGGGATACTTTGTGTCAACCCAGTTTGAAGAATATAAAATTCTTCCTCCTACTTAACTAGGCAATGTTCAGTTTCTTTCTGACAGGGTGCAGCACTGTTAAACTGAAAGGTGGAAAAATGCAAGAATGAAAATTACTATATATGAAGAGAGTTTTTTAAAAACTATATTTAGGTGAGCTTGTAGTGCAGAGGCAGAATAAACATTTTAAACAAGATAAGATATTTCTGTCCATTAAGAAATGGGGTAATTTCAAAAAGTGACATCCCCATGTCATAGCACTGATAGCATGATGTATTATCCATGTCAGGCTTCCCTGGTGGCTCAGTGGTAAAGAACCTGCCTGCCAGTGCAGGAGACGCAGGTTTGATCCCTGGGTCGGGAAGTTAATCTAGAAAAGGAAATGGCAATACAGTCCAGTATTCTTGGCTGGAAAATCCTATGGACAGAGGAGCCTGGTGAGCTACAGTCCATGGGGTTGCAAGAGGGTTGGCCATGACTTAGCGACCAAACAATAACAAAAACAATTATCCATGTCAGTGGGACAATCCATTTTCTTCTTTCTCTCTTTAGTATGAAGCAATCATTATGCCATCTAGTGTTTATTAAAACCATTGACAAGAGATATATACCAATATCAAAAGAAATGTGTCACATTTACTGTAAGATTCATTTTTTCAACTTAGAGCCCATTTTTCAGTGGCTTGGTAAACTGGAAGGTTAATCTAATATGCTCGCTGTAGAAGGATCAGTTCAGATAAAGTTGGAATGAAAAGAAACCATGTATGTTTTTAAAATTTTTCATGATGGAAGGTTTCAAACACATAAAAGGTATAGAGAATTACACAGGAAACCACAGGTTTCATTTGTTTGCGGTTTGAACAATTTGAACTCAGTTTGAACAATTATCAGCTCAAAGCCTATTTACACTGTCCTCTCTCAGTAGATTATTTTGAGGCAAGTTTCATTAAAAAAAAAAAAAACATTTACAATGTTGTGTTAGTTTCAGAGGCATGGCAAAGTGATTCAATTATACATATATTAATTCTTTTTCAGATTCTTTTCCTATATAAGCTATTACAAAATATTGAGTAGAGTTCCCTGTGCTATACAGTAGGTCCTTGTTGGTTATTTCATATATAGTAGTGTGAATGTTAATCCCAAACTCCTGACTTATCCCTCCTCTCCATGTTTCCCTTTGGTAACCATAAGTTTGTTTTTAAAATTTGTGTATCTGTTTCTGTTTTTTAAATAAGTTCATTTATATAATTTTAAAATTAAATTCCATGTATGGGAGATATCATATATTTGTCTTTCTCCGTCTGACTTACTTCACTTAGTATGATAAACTCTGAGTCCATACATATTGCTGCAAATGGCATTATTTCATTCTTTTTTATGACCATTGTGTATATGCAGCACATCTTCTTTATTCATTCCTCTGATGATTGACATTTAGGTTACTTCTGTGTTTTGGCTTTTGTAAATAGTGGTGCAGTGAGCATTGGGGTGCATGTATCTTTTTGAATTATGGTTTTGCTTGGTTCTATTTTTAGTGCTTTAAGGAACCCCCATATTGTTTTCCATAGTAGTCATACCAACTCACATTCCCACCAGCAGGGTAGGAGCCTTTCTTTTTCACCATACTCTCTCCAACATTTATTGTTCATAGGCTTCTGACCAGTTTGAGGTGATACCAAACAACCCAATCAAAAAATGGACAAAAGATCTAAATAGAGATTTCTCCAAAAAAAAAAAAAAATACATGAAAAGATGCTCAGTGTCACTAGTTATCAGAGAAATGCAAATCACAACTAAAATGAGTCAGTTCATTTTTTTACTGATATTATGATATTCTTGATATTCTTATGATATTCTTGATATTCTTTGATCCAAAAATATGTTAGTGTGCATCCCTGAAGCATAAGGGGCCTTTTAAAATACAACCAGAACATCATTATTAAGCTTAAAATTATTAACAATAATTTTTTCATAGTATCAACTATTCAATGAGTGTTCAAATTTGTCTGAGTCATAATTTTTCTACAGTGGGTTTGTATGAATTAAGAGCCAAATAAGGTCCATACATTGCAACTTGTTGATATATTTTTTAAAGTTTTTTTTTAACCCAGAGGTGGTTCTCCTTTCTTTAATTTTTCATTATAATTGATTTCTTAAGGAAACTAGGGTACTTGTCTGCTAAACTTTACATATTTTGAAAATTTCTAATTGCATCCCAGTAGTATATGGTTTCCGGAGAAGGCAATGGCATCCCACTCCAGTACTCTTGCCTGGAAACTCCCATGGACAGAGGAGCCTGGTAGGCTGCAGTCCATGGGGTCGCTGAGTCAGACACGACTGAGCGACTTCACTTTCTCTTTTCACTTTCATGCACTGGAGAAGGAAATGGCAACCCACTCCAGTGTTCTTGCCTGGAGAATCCCAGGGATGGCGGATCTCAACGGGCTGCCATCTGTGGGGTCTCACAGAGTCGGACACGACTGAAGCGACTTAGCAGCAGCAACAGCAGCAGTATATGGTTTCATGTCTTTCTTTTTTCTTTTTCCTGTTAACTGGTTATTGAGATTTAGAGGTTTGATCATTCAGGTTTAAGGTTTTGATGGTAATAGTTCTTAAGTGGCTTTGTGTGCTTCCATCAGAAGGCAGCTTATCTGGTTGGTGTTCTATGATATCTATAATCATTTCCTAGATCAATGATCAATAACTAATGATCATTGCCTAGATCTAGATTCATTATCTCATTACGGTTTGCAAATATGGTGATATTCTATCACTCTCTCATTTCTTATCTAAAATATTGTCAAATTTCCCATCTTCAATGATTGTCCTGAGGCATATTCAAGTGCATAGGCAAGATAACTACTTGACTTCATAATTTAACCTCATCAGTTTTCAAAATGACTAATTGATTCTTTCCAAATGTGACTGGCTTCCAAATATGACCAGTGAGATTTTTTTTTTTAGTTTCATTACTAGCTAATGAATTTAAACATATTTGATGTCTTTGAATTCATTGCAGTCAGCTGTTCTTTCATGCTCAAATTGTTCCGTTGTTGGCCAGTTAAAGACTCTTCAACTCGTTTGATTTGATGCTTTAGGCTCATTTTTGCATTACAAGGTATTTTAGGCTCATCTTGTACATTTCTTGCTCGAGACCTGGAATCAGCCATTTACCCAAGAAACCCTGATTTCTTTTAGTACAAAGTAGTGTTTATAGGGTATAACCTGGACTCTAGGAATGCTGTTTGCTAACGTATTGTTATTAAACCCTTTTAATGGATAGAACTAAGACATATATATGCATATGTATATATTTTAAAACTATATTGATAGTACATGTTAGTGCATTTTCAATAAAATTTTAGATTATAGAGTTTTGATTCCTTGATTTTATCTTTTTTCTTCAGGCTGAAAATCTTAACAATATTCATATAATTACTTATTAGATTTTTCCTATAGAATACATGATAGCTACAGAATATCAGTACCAGTATTATTACTAAAAATAATTTAAAATTTATTTTGCTTGTTTATAGAGTATATACCACAAGAGATGTATCACCAGATTACCATAGTTTAAAGTCACTTGAAATACTTCCTTACCTTCAACTGGATGAATAGGTAGGCCTCGTTTTATTTTGCTTTGATTTACAGGGATTGCTTTTTAAAGAAAGTTTGAATTATAAGTATTAAGTAAAGTTGTGTTGTATCATGTAACAGTTATAATCTACACTTCCTTATGCTGTCACTTAGTGTTAGTTTTACATATAATCATATATTCAATTCTCACAGTCAATAATTATGCCAATTCTTTGGATATTTGGTCATCTGAGTCATTTTTTAATGGATCCTTCAGGAAGGGCATATGAGCACCACACTCCCGAGTGCTTGCATGTTCATAATAGTTTGTGCTGCTGCTGCTGCTGCTAAGTCGCTTCAGTCATGTCCGACTCTGTGCGACCCCATAGACGGCAGCCCATCAGGCTCCACCGTCCCTGGGATTCTCCAGGCAAGAATATTGGAGTGGGTTGCCATTTCCTTCTCCAATGCATGAAAGTGAAAAGTGAAAGTGAAGTTGCTCAGTCATGTCCGACTCTTAGTGACCCCATGGACTGCAGCCTACCAGGCTCCTCCGTCCATGGGATTTTCCAGGCAAGAGTACTGGAGTGGGGTGCTGTTTGTATATGACTTTAAACTTGAATGTTTTACTGCATATGAAATACTTTGTCACCTTTTCATAGCTTTTGTAATATAATTGTTACTCTATTGTCCTGTGGCATAAAATGTTGCTATTGAGAAGTCTAATGTCACTTTATTTTCTTTTACTAATGAGGGCTTGGTCATTTTGCTTTGATGTTCAAAGGCCTTTTTTTCCTTTTAAGTTTGATAGATTTACTAAATTATGTCTTGTTTTGGCCACTGTGGGTTGATTGTCCAGGGTCCTCATGTGCCCTTTAAATATATAGGTTCAGATCTTTATATCAGGAGCATTTTCCAGAATAAGCTATTGCTTTCTCTCCAGTCCTTTTATCTTTTTCTTTATTTCATTTCTATTTTAAAATTTTCTTCCTGTTCTTTCTTATGATATTATTTGTCCTTGTGTTCTTCTTACTTTTGTTCATTTCTGAAATTATTTTTTTTCTTTTAGTTCTAATTCTTAACCTCTCTCAGACCACTTTCCATACTTTCTTTTGCCCAATCACGTCATTTTCTAATCCTGATTTATGGCATTCTTCCATAGCTTCTATAATTATGTCAAATTCTCTCAGCTCATTTGGAAGTATTAGGTTAAGATATTTATTATTTTATGGTCATGTCTTTATGTTATGATTTCATTGTCTATAGCACGGATCCCCAACCTCCAAGATCTAGTGCCTGATGATCTGAGGTGGAACTCAGAAATAAAGTCCACAGTAAATGTAATGTGCTTGAATTATCCCCAAACCATTGCCCCCACTGTTTATGGAAAAACTGTCTTCCATGAAATGGGTCCCTGGTGCCAAAAAGGTTGGGGACTTCTGATATAGAAATAGTTATCTGCCCATTATTGCTTTCTTCTTAAAATAATATTATATGGATTCAACCACAATCACTGCTGAGGTCATGGTGTTTTGTGCTCTTCCAGGGGAGGATGTCTGAAATATCTTTCCTAGATTGAATGCTCTAGGGCTCCATTTTCCCTTGTTGTTATGGCATGTACAGCTCTTTCTGAGATATGTTGTCTCCACCCCGACCACCCCCACCCTCTCTACCTTAGTCTGGCTCTTCTTTTCCTTTTGCCTTTGATGTCCTGATGTGTTCTGTTCCCGTGCAATGCCCAGCGGTTTCTCTTCTGTCTGGGGATTTATCCTGTAGTCTCCGCTTTATGAAAGTTACATGGAGTATTTTAGTGCAGAATTATCCATACTCATCATATATTCATTGTGAATGTTGGCTTTTAGAATTACAAAGATTTCTTTGTAAATCTTTGTAATTTACTTTTTCTAGACTTGCCTGTTCATAGTAGCTTTATTATTTTTAAATTAATTTTTATTAGAGTATATAGTCACTTTACAATGCTGTTAGTTTCTGCTGTACATCAAAGAGAATCACCTTTATGTATACATATATCCCATCTGTTTTGGATTTCCTTTCTTTATCTTTTTCAAATGCATTGTGATCTGAGCTATCTGAGAGTTGGCAGGGCGTCTGGAGCCTGCAAAGGCCATTACCAGTTTTAGCAGCTCTTGTCCAATGGACCTGCCGAGCTTTCCATGCTGAGAGGAGACTTCCTTTTGGGAGTGGGTACCCGATGGTGATCCAGTTTCTGAGATGACCCCTTGTGTTTTTCTTCCTACTGTAGTTGTCATTACATGTCTTGTTGCTGCTAGTGTCCTGGCCACTCCTGCTTGTGGTTGTAGGTATTGTCTTTAGGATTTTGTTGTTGTTGCTGACTCAATTGTATTTTTGTTGGGGGTGATCTGGGGAAATGGAGAAACTGTGTGATTGCCACCACTGCTAGCCTTCTATCTCTGGGTGATTTGGGAGCAAATGTGCTGCTGTGGATATTTTAAAACATGTGAAACCTGAGATGAGATTGTACTTGTTTTTCTTTGTAACAGTTCTGTTCCTCCCCAACCCCCACCCCCAAACATATAAGATAGTATACACAATCTTGTTTGAAAATACAATGAAAAGCATTGAATGGGATTTGGAAAATATCAAGGATCTCAGGAGAAAATGCTGTTTTGTCTATGCTTGTCATATTATGGAATAAATCATTCCAATCCCCTTCAAAATACAGAGAATTATGACCTTTTTTCCTAAGATAAGCCTCTCAGAAATTCATGCTTACTGAATGTATGAATAATAAGCCAAGAAACACAAACTGGAGGAAGTAAAAGGAAATGAACTTCCACATTTTAAAAATCTGTCTATTGTTATTCTGTTGCTGTGTAGTGTGGGATTTGCCAAAAATCTTATATCATTTATTTTTATTCAAAGTGATTAATGACAACTAATTTCTTATGATAGTATAACAATCAACTTATATAACTTTTTTTGTCTAAAAAAGATCTGATTCATTTCAGGGAATAAATAAGTACAATATGCAACACACAGAACCACATCAACCTAAATCTCTGTTGTGTATACAGCTAGTGCCAAAGTCTCTTTGACCTGTCCAAGCTTCCTTAATTTCTAAACCAGGAAGACTCCTTCAGGTGTTTTTTTTTCCAATTAAAATTCTATTTCCACCAAAATACACGGGCAAATGGTTCCCCCAACATGCACTGATTAGCCTGCACTCTTTCCTAAAAAAAAAAAAAAAAACCTACTGATTTCTTTTCACATATCAATCATATATTTATTTATTTATTTGGCTTAACAATTCTTAGCTGTGGTATGCGAGATCTAGTTCCCTGACCACCGTTTGAACCTGGGCCTCCTGCATTAGGAGCATGGATTCTTACCCACTAGACCACCGGGGACGGAGAAGGCAATGGCACCCCACTCCAGTACTCTTGCCTGTAAAATCCCATGGACGGAGGAGCCTGGAGGGCTGCAGTCCATGGGGTCACTGAGGGTCAGACACGACTGAGCGACTTCACTTCCACTTTTCACTTTCATGCATTGGAGATGGAAATGGCAACCCACTCCAGTGTTCTTGCCTGGAGAATCCCAGGGACCGGGGAGCCTAGTAGGCTGCTGTCTGTGGGGTCGCACAGAGTCGGACACGACTGAAGTGACTTAGCAGACCACCGGGGAAGTCCCTCATTCTTACATTTATTAATGGCTTACTCCTTGAAAGGCAGTATACCAGATACATTTCAGCTATTTTTATTCATTTTCTGTGGTCACAACTATGCAATATAAGTATTACTATCTCCATTTTATAGATGAGACACTTGAGGTTCAGAGACTTGCGGCATTTTGTTCAAGAACTAATAATAAGTTGGTGAAAAAAATTGAATTCCGTTCTAACTTCCAAATCTGGCCACTTGACATTGGACTGAGTTGGGTCATTTAATTTAGTGTTTCTTTACTTTCTTCCCCTCTCACTTTCTCCTTTCCTCTCTTTCTCTCCCTCCCTCTATGTCTCCCTTCCTCTCTCCCATCCTCCCTTCTTTCCTTCCTCCCACATTTTCTCTAAGTCTGGCACTGTTTTAGGTGATGGGAAAACAGTGAGAAGTACACCATTTCTGCCTTCAGGAATCTTGCATTTGAGGTTGGATTGTGTTTAGAGACAAACAAATAAACAAATTTGTGTAATGTATTTCTGTTCAGTATATCAGATAATGATCAGTACTAACTCCCCACGACTTCCCTCCCTACCATCAAAAAAGACAGAAGGATATGAGACTAGAGAATGCTTTGCATTAGAAGGCTGTTACTTTGAGTAAAGTATACCTAACTCAATGAAGCATAAGACCCATACATTTGTTGGGGTGGCCAAAAAGCTCATTTGGATCTTTCAAAAACAATTTAAAATTCTTCCCACAAGTTTCTCTTCCAGATAAATCTTTACAAAAGTGAAAAATAAATTGTCATTTACATCGTTCTTTTCTCTGTAAGTTCTAAATGGTTGTAATTAACATGTAGCAATAATATACTATCTTCTGTCCAATGCTCCCTAAACATTGCCTTGGCAACCTGTTGATAAGACAAAATTGAATGATGACCACAGTTAGGGGCAACAGCATCTCAACAGAGTTTTGACTGGATTTCAAGGGAGAAAGGCAAGTCAGATTTTATTAAGAGTTTGCAACTTGGTTTAAAGTGGGGGCTTGATGAGGATTGTGACTTAACAGTTTGGATTGGTGGAAGCAGCAAAGCAAAAAATTTGAGGCAAGGAATTTAAAGAGTCTCAAGGAAGCATAAACAAATAGTAATGCTTCATATGGAAGCCCTTCCTGAGTCTTTCCAGAGTTTCCTGTATTGATCAATCAAGTCATATGCAGGCAAGAGTGTCCTGGAATAGTAAAATTATGCTAATACAGTTATGAAGACCAGTGGGTGAAAGAAGGTGAAAGAAAGTGAAAGTAAAGTTGCTTAGTCCTCTCTGACTCTTTGCAGCCCAATGGGCTGTAGCCTACTAGGCTCTTCCATCCATGGGATTTTCCAGGCAAGAGGACTGGAGTGGGTTGCCGTTTCCTTCTCCAGGGGATCTTCTCAACTCAGGGACTGAACCTGGGTCTCCCGCACTGCAGACAGACACTTTACCGTCTGAGCCACCAGTGAAGCCAACAGAACAGTGGGTAGTGAAGTCATATTAATGCAGATCCTTTGATTGTATACATTAAATACATAAAATCTGGGTTGAAAATCTTTATGTGATTCTCACACATCATAATATGGATACCTTTTTTAATTTCTGAGAAGATGGATTTGAAAATTATATGAAATGTCCTGATTAGAAATGATGGTCTGTGTCATAGAGAACAGACTCATGGACATGGAGAGAGGGGAGGAGAGGGTGAGATATATGGAGAGAGTAACATAGAAACTTACATTACCATATGTAAAATAGACAGTGGGAATCTGCTGTATGTCTCAGGGAACTCAAACAGGGGCTCTGTATCAACCTAGAGGGGTGGGACGTGGAGGGAGATGGGAGGGAGGTTCAAGGAGGGGGGACATATGTATAGCTCATGATTGATTCATGTTGAGGTTTGACAGAAAACAATAAAATTATGTAAAGCAATTATCTTTCAATTAAAAATTAATTAATTAAAAAAGAAATGATGGTCTGTTTCAAATTTATTTCCTCTATATTCTGTTTTGAAATTGCAGTGGCATTTAAAAAATATTTGTTTATTTGGCTACACTGGGTCTTAGTTATGGCTCACGGAATCTTTAGTCTTTGTGGTGGCATGTGAACTCCTTCAGTTGTGACATGTGGAATCTAGTTCCTTGACATGGATCTAACCTGGCCCCCCTGCATTGGGAGCCTGGAGTCTTAGCCACTAGAACATCAAGGAAGTCCCTTCAGCAGTGTTTTGGCATCCCTTCTTTTCCTCATCTGGCCCCACCATCTGAAATAGGATATGAAATTTTGTTTCTGACCCATCTTAAATCTGTACACATAGATTACATGAAACTATATTGTTCAGCTTGCCAACATTGGCTCTGGTTCATGCAACAGAGATTCTAGGCCAACCTGTATTTTCCTTTGCTACATTGTCATTTGGTTCTTGATCCCCAGGTCTTTGCTTCTCGTCACCCCTTTGTAAACGTGCCCCCAATTTTACACACTGCTTCCTACAGATGTGGTCCCTTTATGGCATCAGTGGTGGTTAGAATGGGGGTGAGGAGGGGGAATGGAAAAGAATTGGTTGGCAAGTTCCCCGAAATATTTTTTTAAGATGCTTTGGCCAATTTGGAGAAGTGGGTCATAATTTATGTGTCATAGACTGGCTCATTCATCCTCTTTGATGCATTTCAGCTACAGCAAAGTTGTCACAATAAGGAAGTTATAAATCTTTCTACATGTTAACATTCAAATTTAATTAATACTAATGGGCAAAGCTGTCTTTAGGGGCAGATGACATGATAAAGAATGAAGTCTGAGAAGCAGATAATAAAGGTAGGGTGTCAAAGTATTGTTTCAGAATCAATCCAGGTTTACTGCCAACAGTATTACCCTGTGTTTATCCTGTCCAGATTTTGCTGTTTAGAATGGCCCTGCCACGGTTTGGATTTGGGGTTTTCTAATGTTTATTTTTAATTTATTTATTTTTATTTTGTACAGTTCTTCTGTATATTCTTACCACCTCTTAATATCTTCTGCTTCTGTTAGGTCCCTACCATTTCTGTCCTTTACTGAGCCCATCTTTGCATGAAATGTTCCCTTGATATCTCTAATTTTCTTGAGGAGATCTCTAGTCTTTCCCATTCTATTATTTTACTCTATTTCTTTGCATTGATCGCTGAGGAAGGCTTTCTTATCTTTCCTTGCTATTCTTTGGAACTCAGCATTCAAATGGGTATATCTTTCCTTTTCTCATTTGCTTTTCACTTCTCTTCTTTTCACAGCTATTTGTAAGGCCTCCTCAGACAGCTGTTTTGCTTTTTTGCATTTCTTTTTCTTGGGGATGGTTTTGATTCCTGTCTCCTGTACAATGTCATGAACCTCAGTCCATAGTTCATCAGGCACTCTATCAGATCTAGTCCCTTAAATCTATTTCTTACTTCCACTGTTTAGTCATAAGGGATTTGATTTAGGTCATACCTGAATGGTCTAGCAGTTTTCTCTACTTTCTTCAATTTAAGTCTGAATTTGGCAATAAGGAGTTCATGATTTGAGCTACAGTCAGCTCCCAGTCTTGTTTTTGCTGACTGTATAGAGCTTCTCCGTCTTTGGCTGCATAGAATATAATCAGTGTTGGCCATCTGGTGATGTCCATGTGTAGAGTCTTCTCTTGTGTTGTTGGAAGAGGGTGTTTGCTATGACCAACGCATTCTCTTGGCGGAACGCTATTAGACTTTGCCCTGCTTCACTCTGTACTCCAAGGCCAAATTTGCTTGTTACTCCAGGTGTTTCTTGACTTCCTACTTTTGCATTCCAGTCCACTATAATGAAAAGGACATCTTTTTTGGGTGTTAGTTCTAGAAGGTCTTGTAGGTCTTCATAGAACCATTCAACATCAGTTTCTTCCGTGTTACTGGTAGGGGCATAGACTTGGATTGCCGTGATATTGAATGGTTTGCCTTGGAAACGAACAGAGATCATTCTGTCGTTTTTGAGATTGCATCCATGTACTGCATTTTGGACTCTTTTTGTTGACCATGATGGCTACTCCATTTCTTCTAAGGGATTCCTGCCCACAGTAGTAGATATAATGGTCATCTGAATTAAATTCACCCATTCCAATCCATCTTAGTTCGCTGATTCCTAGAATGTCGATGTTCACTCTTGCCATCTCCTGTTTGACCACTTCCAATTTGCCTTGATTCATGGACCTAACATTCCAGGTTCCTATACAATATTGCTCTTCACAGCATCCAACCTTGCTTCTATCACTAGTCCTATCCACAAAGAAGGATGAGAGCCAAAGAATTGTGGCTTTCCAATTGCTGGAGAAGACTCTTGAGAATCCCTTGGACTGCAAGGAGATCAAACCAGTCAATCCTAAAGGAAATAACTCCTAAATATTTATTGGAAGGACTATTGCTGAAGCTGAAGCTCCAATACTTTGGCCACCTGATATGAAACGCTGATTGGAAAAGACCCTGATGCTGCAAGAGATTGAAGGAAAAAGGAGAAAGGAGTGGCAGAGGATGAGATAGATAGTATCACCAACTCAAGGGACTGGAATTCAAACAAACTGTGGGAGATAGTGGAGCACAGAGAAGCCTGGCATGCTACAGTCCATTGGGTTGCAAAGAGTTGGATGCAACTTAATAATTTAACAACAACAACAATCTTCCTAAGGCCATTAAAAAATTCTGGTATCTGATTTTGGCTTCCCATTAAGATGATGAGCTAGGATGGGTTGCTAGCTTTCTCTTTTCAAATCAACTGTAGGGAAACTAGAAGTGAGAAGAAAGCATGGATTTGAGAACTAACAACAATAGCATGAACTTTCTGGTAAGAGTGAATGGTGTGGTGACTGCTGTGTGTGGATGGGGTCAAGGTGGAGGGCAGATTGGAGGTACCAGGGTTAGTTTGAGGAGGACACTTCAGGGGCAGTAAGAGTACAGTCTGGAGAAGAGCTTTTATGTTTTATTCTTGCTTCTTCCTTGTGTGACTTTGAGTCAATAGTTGATGGATCCTTCACCACAGAAATCAACTATTAGCACCCTGGTCTCTGGTGCCGGGGCCTTTGGAGTAATGTGAGGGCAGAGTGAACTGCTCACAGAAGTGAGGAACTTATCAAAATAGACAAGGAGTGCCAGACACAGTGTGGCACTGTCTTCACTTCTGTGCTTCTGAACCCCCATGGCTAGTAGATTACAACTGATGGAGATGAATTACTAACAATGCCTATTTTTTTTTTGACAAAAGATTTACTTAGTAGTTATATAGAAAATAATAACTATGTATTGCTCAAAGATGAACCCTATCGTACACATGATTACCTAAAAGAAATAGAAGTCTTAACAAAGATAATCTAAAGATCATACAATTTCCAAAATGTTTTAGCAATAACTACTGATCCTGTAAAAACTTGAAGTAAAAGCTCATTGTTAAAATATCAGATGTTAACTGGAGTTTTCATTTTGCTTGCCATTGTTGTCATCATTTTAATTTAATGAAGGTATTCTAGTAAGGCTAAACTGAGTAATGTTATACTATATTGAAATTTATCTGTTGGTCATAATTAGAGGTTTTCTTTCTAATTTCTAAAAAAATGCCTATTTTTTTTTTTTTTTTTTACAATGCCTACTTTTAAAAGGTGTTAAAGATGAATCCCTGACCAGCACAGAGGCCTCATTAAGTGCCAAGTATGATGTATATCATAAAAAACAAACCAAAAAAAGAAAAAAAAAACCTCACACCTAGATGGTGGAGTAAACTTTAAGAACACCAAAGACAGAGTGAATGATAACAGTTTCTAGAGATAAACAGATTCCTGCAAGGAATCAACAAGCAAATACTGAAATAGTAGTCCCAGATACAAGAAAACAATGGCTTAACATTTAAAAGTATTGGAGAGAAATGAACTTTGAGCCAAGAAGTTTATATTTAATTATACTGACATTTAAACATGAGGGTATAAATAAGAAATTAAGTGCTTCTTTCAAGGATATTGTTTGGCACAGCAGTTCAGGACTAATAGGGCAGTTTCATGCTTGCTGGGGACTCAGACTCCTTCCATCATGTTGGTGGGATATCCATCTAGGGTTCTGGCCTCAACTGTGTGATCCATGGTGGCTACTCCAGCCATCACCATTATGTCCATATTTTAGCCATCAAAAATGAGATAGAGAAAGCTGTGCCACTTCCTTTTTTAAAAAGTTACAACTAGGACTTCCCTGTTAGTCCATTGGTTAAGAATATGCCTGCTGATGCAGGGGACACAGGTTCAATCCTTGGTCTGGGAAGATTCCACATGCAGCAGGGCAACAAATTCCATGCTCCACAACTACTGAGCCCTCGGGCTCTTGGGCCCGTGCCTCACAAGAAAAGAAGCCATTGCAATGAGAAGCCTGCACACCACAACTAGAGAAAGCACACACAACTAGAGAAAGCAATGAAGACACACAGTGCAACCAAAAGAAAAAAAGTTACAACTAAAAGATGAGCACATCGCTTCCACTCATATTCCATTGACTAGAACTTAGTCACTGCTACTGCTACTGCTAAGTCACTTCAATCGTGTCCGACTCTGTGCGACCCCATAGACGGCAGCCCACCAGGCTCCCCCCGTCCCTGGGATTCTCCAGGCAAGAACACTGGAGTGGGTTGCCATTTCCTTCTCCAATGCATGAAAATGAAAAGTGAAAGTGAAGTCGCTCAGTCTATCTGACTCTTAGCGACCCCATGGACTGCAGCCCACCAGGCTCCTCCGTCCATAGGATTTTCCAGGCAAGAGGACTGGAGTGGGGAGCCATTGCCTTCTCCAGAACTTAGTCACAAAGTCATGTCTAGTTGCCAGAGAGGCTGGGGAAGGCAGTCTTAATTCTGGCTGTATGTGAGTCCAGCCAAAAATTCAGAGGTTCTGCAATGAATTAGAAAAGGGGGAAAAATGGAGAATTTTTTTTAACCACCATTATATATCCCAAACCAACAATATTCTCTTTAAGGTAAGGAAAAGACAAGAATGTCGACTAGTACCACTACTGTTTAACATAATTCTAGTGAATGCTATAAAGAAAGAAAAAGAAGTTATTAAGAAAGAGATGAAACTTTCATTATTATAGATAATATAATCTACCTAGGGAAAAAACAACAGAATCAGTCTATAAGCTACTAGAGCAATTAAGGGATTTTTAGGATTATTGTTGGATATTTCAGTTTACAAAAACTGATTTTTATATGCTTGTATTAACTGTCTAGAAAAATACAATAAAATAAGATGTGATTCTTAATTCCAATAAAATTTGAAGATATTTAGGTTTTAATAAAGAATGTGTGAGTGTGTTCAGTCACTTTAGTCATATCTGATTCTTTGCGATCCTGTAGATTGTAGCCCAACAGGTTCTTCTGTCCAGGGGATTCTCCAGGCAAGAATACTGGAGTGGGTTGCCATGCCCTCCTCCAGGGGATCTTCCCAACCCAGGGATTAAACTCGTGTCTTCTGTTTCTCCTGCATTGCCATGGAAACTTTACCACTGAGCCCCCGGGGAATCCCTAGTAAAAAATACACAAAACTTTTCTTGAGAAAAAAATTAAACTGAATAAAATACAAAGAAATACATTCAAATAAACAATTCAGTGTCTCTGGGGGGATATTAATATTGTAAAGATGTCCTCCCAAATTAATTCTGTAATTCTTCTCAAATTTACATATTCAAGGAATCTCAATCGAGGTTCTTGGTTGAACTAATTATAAAGTTTAAGTGAAAGATTAAAGGTCTATGAATGGCTTAATCTGTCTCTAGAAAAGACAATTTAGAGAGGGTTTTTGTCTGACCAGATATTGATATATTGTGAAGCCACTGTAATTTTTTAAAATTCAAAAATTTTAAAGGTGATAAAAGCAAGCAAATAGATTATTGGAATAGAATAGATAATTCAATGACTTAATATATGATAAAGGTACTAAAAATAAGTGAAAGACTGCATCTTAGATGATAGTGGGAAAGCAGACTCTCCATATAAAGAAAAATGAAAATAATACCTATCTAACACCACATGCAATGGTGGACTCCAGATGGGTTAAAGATCTCAGTGTGAAAAGTATGCATTAAAATGTAATAGAAGATAATGTAGGAGAATATCTTCTTTTATAAAAAAGTTTATTTTATTGAATAAAAGCTGGACAGGAGGGTATCTGCCTTTAGCTCCTTTTCCTGACTTAAAAAAAAAACAACTTTATTTTATTTTGTGTTGGGGTATAGTCTGTTAACAATGTTGTGATAGTTTCAGGTGAACAGCAAGGGACTCAGCCATATTTATACATGTATCCATTCTCCCCCTTGTATAGTTGAGTTACATTGTTGTGTTAATTTCTGCTGTACAGCAAAGTGATTAAATTAGACTCATTGGAAAAGACCTTGATATTGGTAAAGACTGAAGGCAGGAGGAGAAGGGAATGAAAGAGAAAGACGGTTGGATGGCATCACCAACTTGATGAGTTTGAGCACGTTCTGGGAGTTGGTACTGGACAGAGAAGCCTGGCGTGCTGCAGTCCATGGGGTCACAAAGAGTCAGACACGACTGAGTGACTGAACTGAGCTGATATATTCTTTATTATATTCTCTTCCATTATGGTTTATCCCAGGATATTGAATATAGTTCCCTGTGCTACACTGTAGGACCTTGTTTATTTATTTATTTTTTAATACATTTATTTATTTTAGTTGAAGGCTAATAACAATATTGTAGTGGTTTTGCCATACATTGACATGAATCTGCCCTGGGTGTACATGTGTTCCCCATCCTGACCCTCTCTCCCACCTCCCTCCCTCCCCATCCTATCCGTCTGGGTCATCCCAGTGCACCAGCCCCAAGCACCCTGTCTCATGCATCAAACCTGGACTGCCGATCCATTTCACATATGATAATATACATGTTTCAATGCCATTCTCCCAAATCATCCCACCCTTGCCCTCTCCCACAGAGTCCAAGACACAGATGTTTATTTATCCTATATATAATAGTCTGTATCTACTAATCCCAACTTCCCAGTCCATCCCTACTGTACTGTACCCTCCTCCCCATTAGCAACCACAAGTCCATTCTCTATGTCTGTGAGTCTGTTTCATAGATAGGTTCAGTTCAGTTCAGTCGCTCAGGTTCACTTGTGCCATATTTTAGATTCCACATGTAAATGACATCATATGGTATTTGTCTTTCTCTTTCTGACTAACTGCACTTAGTATGATAATCTCTATATTCCTGCAAATGGCATTATTTCATTCATTTTTATGACTAATAGTCCAATGTATATATGAACCATGTCTTCTTTATCCATTCATCTGCCAGTAGATTTTTGAGTTGTTTCCATGTGTAGCTACTGTGAATAGTGCTGCTATGAACATAGGGGCACACATATCTTTTTGAATTATAGTTTTGTCCAGATTTATGCCCAAGAGTAGGATTGATGGCCATATGGTATTTCTATTTTTAGTTTTTTAAGGAACCTCCATAACTGTTCCCTGGGCTTCCCAGGTGTCACTAGTGGTAAAGAACCCGCCTGCCAATGCAAAGACAGAAGAGACGTGGGTTCGATTTCTGGGCTGGGAAGATTCCCTGGAGGAGGGCTTCGCAGCCCATTCCAGTATTCTTGCCTGGAGAATCCCATCCATGGACAGAAGAGCCTGGTGGGCTACAGTCCCTAAGGTCACAAACAGTCAGACATGACTGAAGTAACTTAACACAGCACATACTGATCTCCACAGTGACTGCACCAACCTCTGTTCCCACCAAGAGTGTAAGAGAGTTTCCTGTAGGAGAATGTCTTCTTACAATGGGAATCAAAAGAACTTCTTACACCTTCACAAATAAATACCATAAAGCATAACTAAGGATTTACATTCAGTGAAAGATGCTGTAGACAAAGTTACAAGTGACAGATATGGAGAAATTATGTAACAGTGCCTAAGGATGAAAACCTAGAACTTGTAAGGAACTGGAAAGGAAGTGGAAAGTGAAGTCAGTCATGTCTGACTCTGTGACCCTATGGACTGTAGCCACCTAGGTTCCTACATCCATGGGATTTTTCAGGCAAAAATACTGGTGTGAGTTGCCATATCCTTCTCCAGGGGATCTTTCTGATCCAGGGATTGAACTTGGATCTCCCGCATTGCAGGCAGACTCTTTACCGTCTGGGCCACCAGGGAATCAAGGAACTGGGGATATCTGTAAATGAATCAGAAAAAGCTCGGAATCCCAGCATGAAACACGAGTCAAGAATGTGAATTGTCAGTTAGCCTACCCTGTGACTCACTGGTGAAGAATCCACCTGCCAGTGCAGGAAACATAGGTTCAGTCCTTCATCTAGAAAGATCCCACATGCTTCAGAGCAGCTAAGTCCATGCACCACAACTGTTGACCCAGTGCTCTAGAGCCCAGGAGCTTTAACTACTGAACCCAAGTGCCCTAGAGCCTGTGCTCTGCAACAAAGAAGCCACTGCAATGAGAAGGCTTTGTACCACAACTAGAGAGTAGCCCATGCTCACTGCAGCTGGAGAAAGCCCTTGCACCAACGAAGACCCAGCACAGCCAAAAATAAATAAATAAAATAAAATAATTATGAACCTTCGGTTTACAAAAGGGAAACCCCCAAACTTAGGAAACACGGTTCAGTTCAGTCACTAAGTCGTGTCCAACTCTTTGCAACCCCATGAATCACAGCACGCCAGACCTCTCTGTCCATCACCAACTCCTGGAGTTCACTCAGACTCAGGTCCATCGAGTCAGTGATGCCATCCAGCCATCTAATCCTCTGTCATCCCTTTCTCCTCCTGCCCCCAATCCCTCCCAGCATCAGAGTCTCCTCCAATGAGTCAACTCTTCGCATGAGGTGTCCAAAGTACTGGAGTTTCAGCTTTAGCATCATTCCTTCCAAAGAAATCCCAGGGCTGATCTCCTTCAGAATGGACTGGTTGGATCTCCTTGCAGTCCAAGGGACTCTCAAGAGTCTTCTCCAACACCACAGTTCAAAAGCATCAATTCTTCAGCGCTCAGCCTTCTTCACAGTCCAACTCTCACATCCATACATGACTACTGGAAAAACCATAGCCTTGACTAGACAGACCTTTGTTGGCAAAATAATGTCTCTGCTTTTCAATATGCTATCGAGGTTGGTCATAACTTTCCTTCCAAGGAGTAAGCGTCTTTTAATTTCATGGCTGCAGTCACCATCTGCAGTGATTTTGGAACCCCAAAAACTAAAGTCTGACACTGTTTCCACTGTTTCCCCATCTATTTCCCATGAAGTGATGGGACCAGATGTAGAGTTACCCAAATGCTTTATTCATCATAAATGCAAATTAACATTACAATGAAATATCCCTTCACACACATTAGCTTGGTAGAATGACAGGGAAGTGAAGTTATAAGCACCCTCATGCATGGCTGATAGGAATATAGATTGGTGTAGATATTCTGGAGAGTATTTAGGTAGAAAATGATCAAATAAAATATACATATATCCTAAAATCCAGGAATTCTCTTCCTTGGCATTTCTCAAAGGAATTCACACACAGGCCCACAATAGAACGCATACACAGTTGAAAATAATCCAAGGCCAAGTACCATACCACATGGGGGCATTTTTCTTTCAGTAAAAGTGAAGATCCACCATCTGAGAAAATGAAGCCTAAAGTGGGGTGCACGGTGGGGATGCTCAGCCTTATTTCATGGGGGAGTTTCTGACTCAACTGTTAATTGGCTGCAGCTGGACTAATTTCCTCAGGAGTAATTTGTCTCCACCAGAGGCTAACCTTTAAAACCTCACAGTGTATCAAATACAGCAGAAAAAGTGAAGTGGAAGGGAAAAAAGTCATCCAAATTTTAAAATCATCTGTGAAATTATGGTAAATGGTATAATACTGACATAATGCTTTCCCTTCTTCAGATTCCTCAGAAATGCTTTGGGTTTATACTTCAAAAATATTTTAAATCTTTTCTTTTAAAAACCTCCCTAAACCCTAAGACGTTATGCTTTTTAGAAAGCTCTAATTTATTTCTTCCTAAAGCTAGGTTTTTTTCTGGTTTTGTTATTGAAAAATACTGTAAATTCTAAGTCGCAAACAAATGGGATAAAATAACATGATAAAAAAACTTGGAGTATGGCTGCAATAGAGGATAAATTTAATCAAAATGATTCTTTACTATATATAGTTATATACTACACACACACACACACACACAATTTATCTGTACTACATATAGATCAGTTGGTCATTCATGTCTGACTCTTTGTGACCCCGTGGACTCTAGCCTGCCAGGCTCCTCTGTTTATGGGATTCTTTAGGCAAAAATACTAGAGTGGGTTGCCATTTCCTTCTCCAGGGGATCTTTCTGATCGAGGGATCGAAATTGCATCTCCTATATCTCCTGCATTGCAGGCGAAATCTTTACTGCTGAGCCACTAGGGAAGCCTATAGATTCTATAGGATACATCTTATAAAGAGATTGAAAAATACTAAAATCTGTATTATTCCATTTACTATGAGTAAAGATAGGATGACCTGTCAGCAAACACTGCAGGATTTCACTCCAGTGGCAGCCTTTGAGTCAACAACTCCTGCACTGAAATGGACATAAGAGGGGCAATGGGAGGGGGTAGGGAGTGAGACTTTCATGGTTGTGGAATTTTGGTTATATAAGATGCAAAGTTCTAGGGATGGTGGTGATGGCTCCACAAGAAGGTGAATATGTCAGATTCCTCAGAACTGTGCACTTAAAGAGGTGATAATGGTAAAGGGTATGTGACTTGTGTTTTATTTCACTTAAAATGAAAAACTGAAAAAAGAAATAAAAGGGGAGATATCCAATGGGATTCCAGAAAGAGGCATTTTCTCCTGTTTATTAATAGAAAAGGAAAGCAGCCATCAAATTTAGGAGTTAGTTAAGGAGCAGTGGAGCTATTCTATGCCTGTGGATGTTCCTTGAGGATCAGAATCCAGGGGAAAGGACCAAGGACTGAACATTAGGAGGAAAATGCCTGGATTTTTCAATGGTTTTCAACCTTTCTCCCATCCCCAAAGCCTGAGACACAAAACACACTAATGTCACTTAAGAGCCTTTAATTGATTGTCATGAGACTCACATTGGGTTTAGGATAGGTAGCAAAACCAGGGCCACCGCTAAGGCCACTCTTGGGTGTTGATAATGAAACCTTCTTTTTTCTGATAAGAATCATTCCTTGTCTGCCTCCTTCCACTCAGTCCTAAGGTGTGGCTGAGCGTGGATTCAATGGTGCATCCATTTCTTCCAGCAGTGGCTCTTCATCCACAAGCTTCTATTTAATACTTTGTGGCTTTCCTGTTACTGAAGGGACACTGCTAGTATTCGTGCCACCACTTCTAAAACAGATCTTGTCTTGTTTCCCCAATAAAAATGACTTTTTCATCTAGGTTGCCAATGACCTCAGAAGAAAATGTTTTGCTCTGTGTATTTGCTGCTCTAGTGAATTCCACAGATCTACCATTTCATATTCAAGAAGTCACTGGTTTTTTTTTTAAAGCTCAAGGTAGAATGAAATTTATGTATACTTGGAAGACATCATAATAATGCATATTTTGCAGATAAACTCTTGAGCTATGTTTTATATATATCCTCTCATGTCATTCATTGTACAAACATTTGCTGTCACCTACTTAAGTCTCAGTGTGGTTCTCAGTACCAGGGCAGCAGGTGAACAAGGCTGGTAACACCCCTGCCTTCAGGGGGCTTGGCCTTCCAACCAGAAAAACTATAGGTTTTATATATTTTCTTAAATGAAAAGCACTTTTAAAAAGGAAATAAGAAATATTGGAAAATTTAAAAAAAATTTTAAGATTTTTTTTTTTAATGTGGACCATTTTTTAAATTATTTTATTATACTGTATTTGGAGAAGGAAATGACGACCCACTCCAGTGTTCTAGCCTGGAGAATCCCAGGGACAGGGGAGCCTGGTGGGCTGCCGTCTGTGGGGTAGCACAGAGTCGGACACGACTGAAGCGACTTAGCAGCAGCATACTGTATTGGTGTTTTTCTTTCTGGCTTACTTCACTCTGTATAATAGGCTCCAGTTTCATCCACCTCATTAGAACTGATTCAAATGTATTCTTTTTAATGGCTGAGTAATACTCCATTGTGTATATGTACACAATGTATATATGTTTGTTAGCCATCCATATGTCTTCTTTGGAGAAATGTCTATTTAGTTCTTTGGCCCATTTTTTGATTGGGTCATTTATTTTTCTGGAGTTGAGCTGCATAAGTTGCTTGTATATTTTTGAGATTAGTTGTTTGTCAGTTGCTTCATTTGCTATTGTTTTCTCCCATTCAGAAGGCTGTCTTTTCATCTCGCTTATAGTTTCCTTTGTTGTGCAGAAGCTTTTAACTTTAATTAGATCCCATTTGTTTATTTTTGCTTTTATTTCCACATATATATGGAATTTAGAAAGATGGTAATGATAACCCTGTATGCGAGACAGCAAAAGAGGCACAGATGTTTAGAACGGACTTTTGGACTCTGTGGGAGAGGCAGAGGGTGGGATGATTTGGGAGAATGGCATTGAAACATGTATACTATCATGTAAGAAACGAATCACCAGTCTATGTTCGGTACAGGATAACAGGATGCTTGGGGCTGGTGCACGGGGATGATCCAGAGAGATGATATGGGGTGGGAGGTGGGAGGAGGGTTCAGGATTGGGAACTCATGTACACCCGTGGCTGATTCATGTCAATGTATGGCAAAACCAATACAGTATTGTAAAGCAAAATAAAGTAAAAATAAAAATAAAAAAAAGTATTTTATTGAATTTGTTTCAGATTGCTTCTGTTTTGTGTTTTGGTTTTCTGACCATGAGGCATGTGGGATCTTCACTCCCTGACCAAAGAATGAACCCAAACCTCCTGCATAGGAAGGTGAAGTCTTAACCAGTGGACCACCAGGGAAGTCCCTAAATTTCTTAAATATCTAAAAGCATAAAAATCAGTGAGACATGGTTAATTGGTTATTCCTAGAAAAAAAAAAAAAAGTGTGTGAGAACTCTTATTTACTGTTATGTTTGGTTTAAATTGCTTCCCTAGTGGTTCAGATGATAAAGAATATGCCTGCAACGCAGGAGATTTGTGTTGCATTGCTGGGTTGGGCAGATCCCCTGGAGAAGAGAATGGCAACCCACTCCAATATTCTTGCCAGGAGAATCCCATGGACAGAGGAGCCCCGCAGGCTACAGTCCATGGGGTTTCAAAAAGTTGGACACGACTGAGTGACTAACACTTCAGTTCAAGTTAATTCATGTTAGTCCAATATCTGAATAGAAACACTATACATTCTGAAAGTGTGCTTTATTAAAAATTAGCTGATCTGGGAATTCCCTGGCAGTCCAGTGGTTAGGAGTAGGCACTTTCACTGCTCAGGTCCAGGTTCAATCCTTGGTTGGGAAACTGAGATCCCACAAGCCACATGGGATCTCAAAAAAAAAAAAAAAAAAAGCTGATGAGAAAATGGCATGAGGAATTTTTTTTTCCCTCAAGTGTGTGTTGTATAGTCTTGTTTCACAGCAGAGGAATCTTTCCTACCTGTGTTGGATGATATTCATCTGTTCAGCTCTGTTTAAACTTGATGACTGTCTATAAAAAAGTGTGTTTTTAAAATGGCAACTCATCCTTAATCTGTAATTTTAGATTTTGCAATCTCTTGTATTAAACTTTCTCTAGCCACCCTTGCTTTTAATTAAATATCTAAACAACTTTTTGGAGACACTGACCTATTTCTGTATCTTTAGCCCTGTATCACTGACAAATTCTTATAAATTAGACCTATTTAAAAAAAGAGCTCAGAGTAAAAATCTTTTAATTTTTAAGGTATTTTCACTGGAAACATAAGTCCTAGTTATAGCCCTAATGTTTTTGAACGTATTTAACCTATTTTCTGGAACAGACTTAAAATAATTAGGGAAAAATCAGTCGTTTTAAGGCAGAATATAATCAGTAACTGCAGCAACATACAGCTGATTTCAGTAAGAAGCATGGAAAAATATCTGCTTCCAACTCTGTGGCACAAGGGGTAATATTTGATGGGCACCCACGAAGGCAGTAGAGATTCCTTGGTCCACAGCTGCTAATAACTTGCTTTGGGACTAGGGAAAAATCATTTCACTTTCCACTGGCTGGGCTTTCACAGCTGGAAGAGGAAGGATAATTAGGCTGTTATTTGGATAAAGCAGAAAAGAAAATTCTGGCTCTGCTGGCCTGACTCCAATAATCCAAACACAAAGCATGGTATTGGCTCCAATGATCTGAATAGCTCCTTCAAACTTTTATTTTATGTGCAGGTTGGGACTTTAACTGCACAGACAAAAGGTCAAAGAAAACTGTTAAAGAGAAACAAATAAAAGTGCCTGTGGAAGAAAAACAGTGAGGTTAATTGACTGAAAGGGTCAGTGTTCATTAGTAACACAAGCTTCTCAGAGAAACCACAAAAAGAAGATCAAGTTGTTTCAACTCCATAATTTTAGTTATAATACACATTTGGTTAAATTTATATCTTTTAATTACACATTCATAAATGTCATTGAAAAGTCTTAATTGATATAATGAAGTGATAAAATCACATAAAATGTTAATGATGTGGAACATGTAAGGTCCCTGATCAAAATAAATGGAATATAAGGATATCCTGGGACTTCCCTGGTGGTCCAGTGGTTACGAATCTGCCTTTCAGTGTTGGGGATTTAGGTTCAGTCCCTGCTTATGCCACAGTTAGAGTCCACGTGCCACATGGGAAGATCCCTCCAGCATGATGCAATGAAGATCCTGCATGCCACAACTAAGATCCAATGCAGCCAAATAAATAAATAAAATATTAAAGAAAAAAATACAGATTATTTCTCTAACCCAGGTAATCAACCCATCAGCATCAGGTGTCTTTGAACATAGGTGGTAAATGGGACTCATTCAAATATGAAAACATCATTAAAGGAACATTTTCCAAGGGAAAATTAACTAAGGTGGGTTAACGTATGGTTATCTTCTAATTTCAAAGTGAAATTACCACCTCTTAGAGGAGGTCACAATTAGCCCCAGCATAGAGCCACTGAGCAGAGGGCCCACAAACTATAGAACAATTATACTAAAGAAATTCTTGCACTGTTAAGAAAGTTCTAGGACCCACAACAGATTTCCCAACCTGGGAATCTGGCAAAGGGACTGAGAACCCCCAGGGAATTTGACTTTGGAGGCCAGTGGGATTTGATTAAGAACCTCCACAGGACTGGGGAAACAGACTCTTGGAGGGCACAAACAAACCCTTGTGAGCACCAGGAGCCAGGAAAGAGGCATGGTGTCCCCACAAGAGACTGAACCAGGCTTGCCTGTGAGTGTCCAGGAGTCTCTGGTGTGGACAGTTTTGGCCTCAGGCCAAACAGGAGGGAACTCAACCCCATACATCAACAGAAAATTGGATTAAAGATTTACTGAGCATGGCTCTGCCCATCAGAACAAGACCCAGTTTCCCCCTCAGTCAGTCTCTCCCATGAGGAAGCTTCCATAAACCTCTTATCCTTATTGATCAGAGGACAGACAAAATGAAAGCCACATCACAGAAAACTAACCAAATTGATCACATGGACAACAGTCTTGTCTAACTCAATAAAACTATGAGCCATGCTCTGTAGGGCCACCCAAGATGGATGGATCATGGTGGAGAGGTCTGACAAAACGTGGTCCACTGGAGAAGGGAATAGCAAACCACTTCAGTATTCTTGCCTTGACAACCCCATGAACAGTATGAAAAGGCAAAAAGATAGGACACTAAAAGATTAACTCCTCAGGTCAGTAGGTGCCCAATATGCTATTGGAGAAGAGTGGAGAAATAACTCCAGAAAAAATGAAGAGACAGAACTGAAGTGAAAACAGCACCCAGTTGTGGATGCTGGTGATGGAAGTAAAGTCCAATGTTGTAAAGAGCAATACTGCATAGGACCCTGGAATGTTAGGTCCATAAATCAAGGCAATTGGAAGTGGTCAAACAGGAGATGGCAAGAGTGAACATCAACATTTTAGGAATCAGTGAACTAAAATGGACTGGAGTGGGCAAATTTAATTCAGATGACCCTTATATCTACTACTGTGGGCAAGAATCACTTAGAAGAAATGGAGTAGCCCTTATAGTCAACAAAAGAATCTGAAATGCAGTACTTGGATGCAGTCTCAAAAATGACAGAATGATCTCTGTTCTTTTCCAAGGCAAACCATTCAGTATCACAGTAATCCAAGTCTGCCCCAACCGCTAATGCCGAAGGAGCTTACGTTAAATGGTTCTATGAAGACCTACAAAACCTTCTAGCTGCTACTGCTAAGTTGCTTCAGTCATGTCTGACTCTGTGTGATCCCATAGATGACAGCTCACCAGGCTCCCCCATCTCTGGGATTTTCCAGGCAAGGACACTGGAGTGGGTTGCCATTTCCTTCTCCAATGGATGAAAGTGAAAAGTGAAAGTGAAGTCGCTCAGTTGTGTCCGACTCTTTGCAACCCCATGGACTGCAGCCTACCAGGCTCCTCCATCCATGGGATTTTCCAGGCAAAAACTAACACCAAAAAAAAAAAAAAAAAGATGTCCTTTTCACCATAGGGGACTGGAGTGCAAAAGTAGGAAGTTAAGCGATACCTGGAGTAACAGGCAAATTTGGCCCTGGAGTACAACATAAAGCAGGGCAAAGGCTAACAGAATTTTGCTAAGAGAACGCACTGGTCATAGCAAACACCCTTTTCCAACAATACAACAGACAACTCTACACATGGACATCGCCAGATTGTCAGTACTAATTCAGATGGCCTATATTCTTTGCAGCCAAAGATGGAGAAGTTCTATACAGTCAGCAAAAACAAGACTGGGACTGCTTATTGCCAAATTCAGACTTAAATTGAAGAAAGTAGGGAAAACCAGTAGACCATTCGGGTATGACCTCAATCAAACCCCTTAGGATTATACAGTGGAAGTGACAAATAGATTCAAGGGATTAGATCTGATAGAGTGCCTGAAGAACTATGGATGGAGCTTTGTGATATGGTGCAGGAGGTAGTGATCAAGACCATCCCCAAGAAAAAGAAATGCAAAAAGGCAAAATGGTTGTCTGAGGAGGCCTTACAAATAACTGTGAAAAAAAGAGATGCAAAAGGCAAAGGAGAAAAGGAAAGATATACCCATTTGAATGCTGAGTTCCAAAGAATAGCAAGGAAAGAAAAGAAAGCCTTCCTCAGTGATCAGTGCAAAGAAATAGAGGAAAATAATAGAATGGGAAAGACTAGAGATCGCTTCAAGAAAATTAGGGATATGGAGAAGGCAATGACAACCCACTCCAGTACTCTTGCCTGGAAAATCCCATGGACAAAGGAGCCTGGTAGGCTGCAGTCCATGGGGTCGATAAAAGTCGGAAACGACTGAGCAACTTCGCTTTCACTTTTCACTTTTATGCATTGGAGAAGGAAATGGCAACCCACTCCAGTGTTCTTGCCTGGAGAATCCCAGGGATGGGGGAACCTGGTGGGCTGCCAGCTATGGGGCCGCAGAGTTCGACATGACTGAAGCAACCTAGTAGCAGCAGCAAGGGAACATTCATCCAAAGATGGGTACAATAAAGGACAGAAATGGTATGGACCTAACAGAAGCAGAAGATATCAAGAAAAGGTGGCAAGAATACACAGAAGTGTACAAAAAAGATCTTAATGACCCAGATAACCACAATGGTGTGATCAATCACCTACAGCCATACATCCTGAAGTTTGAAGTCAGGTGGGCCTTACGAAACATCACTATGAACAAAGCTAGGGGAGGTGATGGAATTCCAGATGTGTTATTTCAAGTTCTAAAAGATGCTGCTGTGAAAGTGCTGNGACCCAGATAACCACAATGGTGTGATCAATCACCTACAGCCATACATCCTGAAGTTTGAAGTCAGGTGGGCCTTACGAAACATCACTATGAACAAAGCTAGGGGAGGTGATGGAATTCCAGATGTGTTATTTCAAGTTCTAAAAGATGCTGCTGTGAAAGTGCTGCACTCACTATGCCAGCAAATTTGGA
This sequence comes from Cephalophus harveyi, assembly GCA_006410635.1. Lineage (NCBI taxonomy): Eukaryota > Metazoa > Chordata > Mammalia > Artiodactyla > Bovidae > Cephalophus > Cephalophus harveyi. The sequence continues at coordinate 123,671 of SJYT01029741.1, forward strand.
AAATTCAGCAGTGGCCACAGGACTGGAAAAGGTCAGTTTTCATTACAATCTCAAAGAAAGGCAATGCCAAAGAATGTTCAAACTCCTGCACAATTGGATGCATCTCACATGCTAGCAAAGTATTGCTCAAAATTCTCCAAGAGAGGCTTTAAGAGTATGTGAACTGAGAATTTCCATATGTTTAAGCTGAATTTAGAAAAGGCAGAGGAACCAGACATCAAATTGCCAAAATCTGTTGGATCATAGGAAAAACAAGAGAATTCCAGAAAAACATCTATTTCTGCTTTATTGACTATGCCAAAGTCTTTGGCTATGTGGATCACAACAAACTGTGGAAAATTCTTCAAGAGAGGAATACCAGACCACCTGACCTGCCTCCTGAGAAATCTGTATTCAGGTCAAGAAGTAGCAGTTAGAACTGGACATGGAACAACAGATGAATTCAAAATTGGGAAAAGAGCATTTAAAGGCTGTATTTTGTTACCCTGCTTATTTAGCTTATATGTGGAGTACATCATGGGAAATGCCAGGCTGGATGAAGCACAAGCTGGAACCAACATTGCCAGGAGAAATGTCAGTAACCTCAGATATGCAGATGACACCACCCTTATGGCAGAAAGTGAAAAGGAACTAAAGAGCCTCTTGATGAAAGTGAAAGAAGAGAGTGAAAAAGCAGGCTTAAAACTCAACATTCAAAAAACTAAGATCATGGCATCGGGTCCTATCACTTCATGGCAATTAGATGGGGAAACAATAGAAACAGTGACAGACTTTATTTTCTTGGGCTCCAAAATCACTGCAGATGGTGACTGCAGCCATGAATTTAAAAGACGCTTGCTCCTTGGAATAAAAGCTGTGACCAACCTAGACAGCATAATAAAAAGCAGAGACATTCTTTTACTGACAAAAGTCCATCTAATCAAAGCTCTGGTTTTTCCAGTAGTTGTGTATGGATGTGAGAGTTGGACTATAAAGAAAACTGAGAGCCGAAGAGTAGATGCTTTTGAACTGTGGTGTTGGAGAAGACTCTTGAGAGACCCTTGGACTTGCAAGGAGATCCAACCATGCAATCCTACAGGAAATCAACCCTGAATATTGATTGAAAGCACTGATGCTGAAACTGAAGCTCCAATACTTTGGCCACCTGTTGCAAAGAACTGACTCACTTTGGAAAAGACCCTGATGCTGGTAAAGATTGAAGGCAGGAGGGAAGGGGACGACAGGGGATGAGATGGTTGGATAGCATCACCGACTTGATGTACATGAGCTTTAGCAAGCTCCAGGAGTTGGTGATGGACAGGGAAGCCTGTCATGGTGCAGTCCATGGGTTTGCAAGGAGTCGGACACAAGTGAGCTCCTGAACTGAACTAAACTGATCCTTTATATGCAGAATCTAAAAAGAAAGGATACCAAAGAACAATGCAGCAGTCCATATGTTTGACCTGGACTCTTGCTAAGTCATTCTGTGAATGTAAGAGTATAAGAAAATAATCTCTTAAAGGATGGTGACTTAGAGATGAAATAATAAGGTTGGGTCTCCTTACCAATAGTTCTCCTGAAGGATTACTATTTCCATATCCATGGAAAATGGTTCAGGAATACAGTGACTGAAAAAATAGTTTGTAATGAAGCATTTCATCAAAGATTTTCTTTGTTATGGGGATGGTTTTGATGTAGAAACTCCAGTGCTCTTCCTATTACTAGATCACAAGATCAAAAATCCTTCCAAATGGTAATTTTTCATCCTCTACCCTAGTAGAGTACAGAAGAATAAATATTTAATTTCTGCGCTATTGTCTAATCATACTAGTGCTATTTGCTAATCCCTAAGTGACTACCATTGATTTTCCATAGAGACGTCCAATTTTTCATATATAGCTTTTCGATCAATTAGGTCTCCTGCGTGAGTGTTGGCTTTTACTGAGCTTTGCTTTTCTGGGACCTCAGGATTGCTTTTTCAAGACATTGCTAGTGATCCAAAAAACCTGTTTTACCTGCAGAAAGAAATGGTGAAATGTACTGGATTTTGAATAATTTATAGTATCTTTTTAGAAAAAAAGTAAGTATTTTATATATTTTATGGTAAATAAAACATGTATTTAGAAGAACAACATAAATACTTGATGGGTTCCTGGGTCTCTTACTTTGGAAGACCTTTGCACAGAATGAGTTTTATATTTATATCCACAATAGTTCATGTGTTTAAGTACTTTGGCCACCTCATGCGAAGAGTTGACTCATTGGAAAAGACTCTGATGCTGGGAGGGATTGGGGGCAGGAGGAGAAGGGGACGACCGAGGATGAGATGGCTGGATGGCATCACTGTCTCGATGGATGTGAGTCTGAGTGAACTCCGAGAGATGGTGATGAACAGGGAGGCCTGGCGTGCTGCGATTCATGGGGTCGCAAAGAGTCGGACACGACTGAGCGACTGAACTGAACTGAACTGAACTCTAGGTGAATAGATTTGTCTTTTCAAGGAGCTTTGCTTTCCAGGCCATGTTCAAGTTTTTCTTTCCTCTTCTGGTATTGGAGAAATGAGCAGGCAGACATTTGATGTGGAGATTGAGTTGGTGAAAGGGCTTGTGGGGGAAAAGCATGGAGAATGGTGGGCCGGTATAAAGCAGGTGATGGTTAATGAGTTAGAGAAGCTGTCACAGGTAGCAGTTACTTAATATGTAAAAATGAGAGCTATTCTCTAAAGTACTACCAATTGTTTCTAGGACTTCCTGCGTGGTCCAGTGGTTAAGACTCTGGGTTCCAACGCAGAGAGCACAGGTTTGATCTCTGGTCAGGAAACTAAGATCCCACATGCCATGTGGCAGGGATAAAAGATTTAAAAAAAAAATCAATTCCAACTTTTAGAATCATTAGCTCAGATTGGACTACCTTCCCCTAGTCAATCATATTCAGAAATGGAAATGGTCCAGGTCTCTTGTTCACTGTTTAATATTCATTTTGTACTTATCAAAAGTTAAATTGTTATAGATCAAGGTATAAACCTAAGCATCTTCATACTTGACAACTTTTCTTAAAAAAATTTTTTTTTATTGGAGTCAAGTTGATTTGCAATCTTGTGTTACTTTCCCCTGTACAGCAAAGTGAATCAGTTATGCATATGCATATATTCACTCTTTTAAATTCTTTTCCCTTGTAGGCCATTACAGAGTATTGAGTAGAGTTCCCTGTGCTGTACAGTGGGTTCTTATTAGTTATCTATTTTATGTATAGTAGTGTGTTTATATCAGTCCCAATCTCCCAGTTTATCCCCTTCCATAACTTTTCTTAAAAATGATTTAAATAGTCCAGCAGCCTCAACCCAATAGGTTCAAGTTTTCTGACTCCCATTTACTACAGAGTTTACTCACACACACACACACACACACTCATACTGAAACACACATGTGGGCTCTCACACATAGACCAGAAAGGTTTATACTAGTCAACCTCTAGCTTCCATACAAAAGCTATGCTGCAGATCGGTGATTTTTGTCTACTTGCAAAGGGGAAGGGGACAGTGTTCATTAGAAATCTATCATATGGTGGGTTTTCTTTGAAACGACTTTGTGAGATAGATGTTTTATGCAATTAATTAATTAACAAGAATAGTTATAACATATACTTAGTGTTTAACTCCAAAAAATACAAAAGAATGCATGGTAGAAAAAACTCCCACTCCACTCCATTTTGTCTCCCAGAGATAAGCACTGTTTCCACCTCATACAGATACAGTGACACTGATTTTGCTAAAAAAGACAGATAGGGCTACTATCCACATAGTTGTGCACCTTGCTTTGGGCATTTAATCTTGAGAATGATACTTTATCCTTCTGTTATAACTGAGGATATCGGAGCTGCAAGATGGCAGGTCAGCTGACTTAGCAGTTGCAGAACGGACAATTCCAAGTCTGTCTGATTTTCATCTCAGGTACATTTTACTTGTTACTGCCACTTAAAGCACTGGAGAGATGTTTCATCCGTGAAAGGTGGTGGCTGCACCAAGCCTAGGTAGGTTTACAACGCACCTGAAGTCAGTCTTCACTCCCTGCATGAATCCTCCTCCCACTCTTAGGATCTTCTTCAGGCTTCAGCTTCCAGTGGCTTCCTGTGACTCACCATTCCTTGCTTCAGCTGTGTTCCCGAGAGCACTCTACTGTTACTGTTATCTCCAGAAAAGCTTGATGTCCCGCCCCCTCCAACTCTTTCTCTTTTTAATGCGCCTCACTCATAATTAGAAATTCTTTTTCTAAGTGCAGTTGACCCTTGAACAACATGGTGTGTGTCGGGGGGTGGTGGGTGGGTAGTTAAAAACACTAACCTTGGCACAGTCAAAAATCTGTACCCAGCTTAAAGTCACAACGCTGTGTCCAAGCTTCCTCTGTGTCCAATGGTCTACACCCATAAATTCAGCAAGCACCAGATGATTTAGCATTTACTATTGAAAACAATTCATGGATTAGTGGATCCATGAATGTTTAAACTACTCATCTCACACATCAGCAAAGTAATGGTCAAAATTCTCCAAACTAGGCTTCAATAGTATGTGAACTGAGAACTTCCAGATGTTCAAGCTGGATTTAGGAAAGGCAGAGGAACCAGAGATCAAATTGCAAACATCCATTGGATCATATAAATAGCAAGAGAATTCCAGAAAAACATCTACTTCTGCTTTATTGACTATGCCAAAACCTTTGACTGTGTGGATCACAACAAACTGTGGAACATTCTTCAAGAGATGGGAATACCAGACCACCTTACCTGCCTCCTGAGAAATCGGTATGCAGGTCAAGAAGCAACAGTTAGAACTGGACATGGAGCAATAGACCGATTTCAAATTGGGAAAGGATTTAACTTATATGCAGAGTACATCATACTGAATGACTGTGTGAAGCACAAGCTGGAATCAAGATTTCGGGGAGAAATATCAATAACCTCAGATATGCAGATGAACATCACCCTTATGGCAGAAAGCAAAGAGGAACTAAAGAGCCTCTTGATGAAAGTGAAAGAGGAGAGTGAAAAAGCTGGCTTAAAACTCAGCATTCAAAAAACTAAGATCATGGCATCCGGTCCCATCACTTCACAGCAAATAGATGGGGAAACAATGGAAACAGTGACAGACTTTATTTTGGGGGGCTCCAAAATCACTGCAGATGGTGACTGCAGCCATGAATTTAAAAGACACTTGCTCCTTGGAATAAAAGCTATGAACAACCTAGACAGCATAATAAAAAGTAGAGACATTCCTTTGCCAACAAAGGTCTGCTTAGTCAAAGCTCTGGTTTTTCCAGTAGTCGTGTATGGATGTGAGAGTTGGACTATAAAGAAAACTGAGAGCCGAAGAGTAGATGCTTTTGAACTGTGGTATTGGAGAAGACTCTTGAGAACCCTTGGACTTGCAAGGAGATCCAACCATTTAATCCTACAGGAAATCAACCCTGAATATTGATTGGAAGCACTGATGCTGAAGTTGAAGCTCTAATAATTTGGCTACCTGATGTGAGGAGCTGACTCATTAGAAAAGACCCTGATGCTGGGAAAAAGTTAATCAGGAGGAGAAGGGGACAACAGAGGATGAGATGGTTGGATGACATCACCAACTTGATGGACATGAGTTTCAGCAATCTACGGGAGTTGGTGCTAGACAGGGAAACCTGGTGTGCTCCAGTCCATGGGGTTGCAAAGAGTCGGACATGACTGAGTGACTGAACTGAACTGAAGTTCAAATTCATGTTGTTCAAGGTATACTACAAAAAAAGCCAAATTTGGGGCAATGTGTTTGGGGAAAGTATATCTGCTAAGTCACTTCAGTCGTGTCCGACTCTGTGCGACCCCATAGACAGCAGCCCACCGGGCTCCCCGTCCCTGGGATTCTCCAGGCAAGAACACTGGAGTGGGTTGCCATTTCCTTCTCCAATGCATGAAAGTGAAAAGTGAAAGTGAAGTCGCTCAGTTGTATCTGACTCTTATCGACCCCATGGACTGCAGCCTACCAGGCTCCTTTGTCCCTGGGATTTTCCAGGCAAGAGTACTGGAGTGGGGTGCCATTGCCTTCTCTGGAAAGTATACCACTAGGGGGCAAAAGAAGGACCAAGACCCTGCCCCACCCCCACACCCCCACTTCCAGAGCCACACAGGTGTGTGTTGGATCATCAGAGCATCTTATCTGTCTTATGAGAAAGGTGAGCTTATGGCTTAACCTGGGTCCCACCCAAGGATTTCTCCAACTGCAGCTAATGTCAAAAGGGTTCCTTCATGAGCTGTAAAAAGGCAGACAAGAAACCGCCTCTGTGTTCTCTGCTAATTCAGTCGAGTCCTCTGGCAATAAAGAGTAGGAAGTTTGTATGCAAATAGGGAGGATTTTAGGCATAGACAATAAAGCATGTCCAGAAACAAGAGAACAGGCTGTGTTAGTCCAACAGCAGGAGTCTAAGTGTGACTGGAGCATACAATGGTAAGAGGAAGCTGGTTTGTTGAGTGAGCTGGATCCCAAAGCAGTGAGGGTGGTTGTTTACAGGAGGCCACCGAAAGTGGGGGGAGGACTTGTAGGGGCTGGAGTGGGTGGGCGTTTCATGATGTGCCAGGCAGTGCTGTGGGTTGCCAGAATGAGTAATTGACAGGGCAGGGGTGGAATTTAGTGCAAGGATTTTTATCAGCTAGTTCTGGAAGTATCAGGACTAGAGAACAGACTTTGGAAACTGGATGTGAACCAAGGGAGACCAGTCAAATGGGACAGTCTGCTAGGGTTTTGCCATCAACACTGCTCCCCACAGATGCCACTGCCACCATGCTGAGTAATTTCCCAAGCTTCTGGGCAGCTTGGTATGACTTTTTCAATATTCAAACTCTTGGAGGTGAATGTGTAATGGGCCAACCCTGGATCACAGACCCATAAAAGGGTCCTGTGATAATCTAGTTAAAGAGAGGTGGTGGTGACAGGCTCACAAAGTGGCTGGTGATAGGCTAAATGGAGAGGGAATAGTGGATTCAAGAGATGTCCATACAGTAGAATTGAATGGTCTACTGATCAGGAAAATGTAAGGTGGAGGTGTGGAAGAGAAGTGTGAAGAATACACTTATTTTCTGGCTTGAGTGACTTGCTGACTGATGATCCCCTCTTCTTGGAGAACCTCGGAAGAGGAATAGATTCTATGTTAGCTTCATTTACCATACTTCCAGATGAAGAAAGTCAAAGTGGTTAAGTATTCTGCTGAGAGTCATCCCCAGTGAGTGGCAGAACCAGGATACATATCGAATTGGTTAGAATAAAAGCTTCATGCTCCTATTTACAATAGCCAGCACATGAAAGCAACCTAAATATTGAATGATGGATGTATGGTTAAAGATGTGGTTCATCTACACAATGGAATGTTCCTCAGCCATGAAAAAGAAGGGAATAATGCCATTTGCAGCAACATTGATGGACCTAGAGATTGTCATACTGAGTGAAGTAAGTCAGACAAATATGATAGTGCTTATATGTAGAATCTTAAAAAAGGGTACAGATAAACTTATCTACAAAACAGAACTAGTGTTATGGATATAGAAAATAAACTTATGGTTACCTGGGGGTGAGAGAGGGAGAGGGATAAATTGGGAGATTGAGATTGACATATAGATACTGTTGTGTATAAACTAAATAACTAAATAGGACATAGTGTATAACACAGGGAACGCTACTCAATACTCTGTAATGACCTATATGGGAAAATGATCTAAAAAAGAGTAGATACATGTATATGTATAACTGATTCAGGACTTCCCTGGTAGCTCAGATGGTAAAGCATCTGCCTATAATGCGGGAGACCCAGGTTCAATCCCTGGGTCGGGAAGATCCTCTGGAGAAGGAAATGACAATCCACTCCAGTACTCTTGCCTGGAAAACCCCAGGGATGGAGCAGCGTGGTAGGCTACAGTTCAGTTCAGTTCAGTTGCTCCATTGTGTCCAACTCTTTGCGACCCCATGAACCGCTGTACGCCAGGCCTCCTTGTCCATCACCAACTCCCAGAGTTTACCCAAACCCATGTCCATTGAGTCGGTGATGCCATCCAGTCATTTCATCCTGTGTCGTCCCCTTCTCCTCTTGCCTTCAGTCTTTCCCAACATCAGGGTCTTTTCCAATGAGTCAGCTCTTTACATCAGGTCTCCAAAGTATTGGAGTTGCAGCAGGTGGTTGTTTACAGGAGGCCACCGGAAGTGGGGGGAGGACTTGTAGGGGCTGGAGTGGGTGGGCGTTTCATGATGTGCCAGGCAGTGCTGTGGGTTGCCAGAATGAGTAATTGACAGGGCAGGGGTGGAATTTAGTGCAAGGATTTTTATCAGCTAGTTCTGGAAGTATCAGGACTAGAGAACAGACTTTGGAAACTGGATGTGAACCAAGGGAGACCAGTCAAATGGGACAGTCTGCTAGGGTTTTGCCATCAACACTGCTCCCCACAGATGCCACTGCCACCATGCTGAGTAATTTCCCAAGCTTCTGGGCAGCTTGGTATGACTTTTTCAATATTCAAACTCTTGGAGGTGAATGTGTAATGGGCCAACCCTGGATCACAGACCCATAAAAGGGTCCTGTGATAATCTAGTTAAAGAGAGGTGGTGGTGACAGGCTCACAAAGTGGCTGGTGATAGGCTAAATGGAGAGGGAATAGTGGATTCAAGAGATGTCCATACAGTAGAATTGAATGGTCTACTGATCAGGAAAATGTAAGGTGGAGGTGTGGAAGAGAAGTGTGAAGAATACACTTATTTTCTGGCTTGAGTGACTTGCTGACTGATGATCCCCTCTTCTTGGAGAACCTCGGAAGAGGAATAGATTCTATGTTAGCTTCATTTACCATACTTCCAGATGAAGAAAGTCAAAGTGGTTAAGTATTCTGCTGAGAGTCATCCCCAGTGAGTGGCAGAACCAGGATACATATCGAATTGGTTAGAATAAAAGCTTCATGCTCCTATTTACAATAGCCAGCACATGAAAGCAACCTAAATATTGAATGATGGATGTATGGTTAAAGATGTGGTTCATCTACACAATGGAATGTTCCTCAGCCATGAAAAAGAAGGGAATAATGCCATTTGCAGCAACATTGATGGACCTAGAGATTGTCATACTGAGTGAAGTAAGTCAGACAAATATGATAGTGCTTATATGTAGAATCTTAAAAAAGGGTACAGATAAACTTATCTACAAAACAGAACTAGTGTTATGGATATAGAAAATAAACTTATGGTTACCTGGGGGTGAGAGAGGGAGAGGGATAAATTGGGAGATTGAGATTGACATATAGATACTGTTGTGTATAAACTAAATAACTAAATAGGACATAGTGTATAACACAGGGAACGCTACTCAATACTCTGTAATGACCTATATGGGAAAATGATCTAAAAAAGAGTAGATACATGTATATGTATAACTGATTCAGGACTTCCCTGGTAGCTCAGATGGTAAAGCATCTGCCTATAATGCGGGAGACCCAGGTTCAATCCCTGGGTCGGGAAGATCCTCTGGAGAAGGAAATGACAATCCACTCCAGTACTCTTGCCTGGAAAACCCCAGGGATGGAGCAGCGTGGTAGGCTACAGTTCAGTTCAGTTCAGTTGCTCCATTGTGTCCAACTCTTTGCGACCCCATGAACCGCTGTACGCCAGGCCTCCTTGTCCATCACCAACTCCCAGAGTTTACCCAAACCCATGTCCATTGAGTCGGTGATGCCATCCAGTCATTTCATCCTGTGTCGTCCCCTTCTCCTCTTGCCTTCAGTCTTTCCCAACATCAGGGTCTTTTCCAATGAGTCAGCTCTTTACATCAGGTCTCCAAAGTATTGGAGTTGCAGCTTCAACATGTCCTTCCAGTGAACACCCAGGACTGATCTCCTTTAGGATGGACTGGTTGGATCTCCTTGCAGTCCAAGGGACTCTCAAAAGTCTTCTCCAACACCACAGTTCAAAAACATCAATTCTTCAGCACTCAGCTTTCTTTGTGGTGCATCTCTTACATCCATACATGACTACTGGCAAAATCAAAGCTTTGACTAGATGGACCTTTGTCAGCAAAGTAATGTCTCTGCTTTGACAGTAATATGCTGTCTAGGTTGGTCATAACTTTCCTTCCAAGGAGTAAGTGTCTTTTAGTTTCATGGCTGCAATCACCATCTGCAGTGATTTTGGAGCCCCCCAAAATAAAGTCTGTCACAGTTTCCACTGTTTCCCCGTCTATTTGCCATGAACTGATGGGACCGGATGCCATGATCTTAGCTTTCTGAATGTTTATCTTTAAGCCAATTTTTTACTCTCCTCTTTCAGTTTCATCAAGAGGCTCTTTAGCTCTTCTTCACTTTCTGCCATAAGGGTGGTGTCATCTGTGTATTTGAGGTTATTGATATTTTCCCTGGAAATCTTGATTCCAGCTTGTGCTTCATCCAGCCTGGCATTTCCCATGATGTACACTTCATAAAGTTAAATAAGGAGGGTGACAATATACAGCCTTGACATACTCCTTTCCCAATTTGACCTACTCCTTTTCACAGTCTGTTGTTCCATGTCCGGTTCTAACTGTTGCTTCTTGACCTGCATACAGATTTCTCAGGAGGCAGGTAAGGTGGTCTGGTATCCCCATCTCTTGAAGAATTTTCCACAGTTTGTTGTGATCTACACAGTCAAAGACTTTGGTGGTAACTACAGAAAAATGTTTAAATGTTTAAATTCTCTAGAATTACAAGCATTTATTTAACAAATATTTATTTTGTACCTTCTGTGTATTTGAGGCATACAGACCAGGAATAGGGCAAGATAAGTGACATCTATGCCTTTATGAAGCTTCTCTTATAATCAAAAGAGATTGACAATTACAAATTAAGTACATAATGTATTTAATGGTGAGCAATGCTGTGGAAAACATAAAGCAAACCAAGCAGATAAAAATGTTGATCAACTGGAATACAGGGTTAGTTTTTATTTTATTAAGGTAATATTGATCAGATTAAAGGAAGAGGGATATGCCATGGGCATATTGGGAGCAAGAGTTTTTCTGGCAGAGGGAACAGAACTGCCAGTGCAAAGGCACTGTGACCAAGTTGTTTTATCTCATGCTTCACAAAAGCATTGTACAGACATTTCCAGACTTATAGTGGTTTGTTTAAGATTTTCGACTTTACAATCGACTTTACAATCAAAATCTTTGAGTTCTGAATTTTTATTGTTTTTCCTGGGCTAGCCATACATGGTAGATATTCTCTTGTGATGCTAGGCAGTGCTTCTTGTTAGCTACGCGATCACAACGGTAAATAGCTGACACACTGAGAACTATTCTAGACTCAGACAACCATTTTGTTTTTCACTTTCAGTATTCACTCAGTTACATGAGATATTCTGTACTTGATTATAAAATGGGCTTTGAGTTAAATCATGTTGCCCAACTGTAGGCTAATCCAAGTGTTCTGAACATGGGTGAATTAGGTGAGGCTAAGCTGTGGTGTTTGATAAGTTAGGGATATCAGGTTTTTCTATTTATCTTTTGGCTGCACCATGAAGCATGTGGGATCTTAGTTCTCTGACCAGGGATGGAACCCGTTTCCCCTGCAGTGAAAGGATGGAGTCTTAAGCATTGGACTACCAAGGAATTCCCTATCAGATGCAGTCTTGACTTAAGATGTTTTCAATTTACAATGGGTTTATCCGGGATGTAACAGTGCAGGATAAGAATGCTACAAATGAGGCAGGAAAGAAATTAGTTGAAATTCACACCTGATTCATGCCTAAATACTTAGAAAATACTGATTAATATTTTCCCTCTATTTTGAATTATGAGATCATGTTCTAGAGACATGTCTGAGAGAAAGATGCCCTTAAAGATTCTAATTTGCCTGTGAAAACAAAAGTCGAATCACTGGTGCCAGAACAGCCAGAAATTTTCTACTAAGTCTAAAATTAAAATCTACCTGAATATAGGTGGGGATCAAATTGATCATATAAATGAGCAGTGAGGAATAGCATTCTAGTTAATTGTTACTAACTGTAAAATCAGACTTACTTTACAAATTTCTCTTCTTAGTTTTAGAGATAGCTGCAAAATCAATCTTAATTTTGAGTGTTAAATACCAAAATAGAACAATTGATAATTTGCATTAGATACCAATTTTTGAACTATGGATGAAAGTGTTGAGTATTTTTATATGACTCCGTTTGGGTTCAAAGTTTTTGTTTTTAATAGTTATTTATTTGGCTGTTTCAGGTCTTAGTTGGAGCTCATGGGATCTTCGTTGCGTCCTTCAGGATCTTTCTTTGAAGTGCACGGACTCTTTAGTTGTGGTGCACAGGCTTCAGTAGTTAAGGCATGTGGGATCTTAGTTCCCAGACCAAGGATCAAACCTACATGCCCTGCATTGCAAGGCAGATTCTTAACTGGACAACCAGGCATGTCCCTTTCAAAGTTTTTAACTTTTTTTTTTTTTTTTCTCCCTGCATGTTGAGCAGTCAAGTGGGATGTCAAGAACCTCTGCAGAATCACAGATGCATTTTACTCAACAAATATTTATTGAGACCTTGCCTCATTCCTGATTAGCAAAAACTGTTTTTATTAAGCAATTAATGAAGGATGAGTTTGCCTTTGATTCAAGTTTTTTTTCCTATTGTTTTCTTAAAAACTGCTGTCAAATCCTGTTTTACTGAGGATTTTTTAAAATCTTGGAAATACTGCTAAATTTTATTAAATGCCTCATTTTCCTTGGCTAAGATGATTGTGGCTTTCCTGCAGCAATCATATAAAATGATAAATAAAATTATATTTTTCTCTTGGTGAACCATCTTTCCATCATGAGAATAAATGCTAGTAGTTCTTTAAAAAAAAAAAAATCAACTTCATGTATATATTTATTTTTAAGAGACTTTAAAAAAAAAGCTTTTAGGGACTTCCCTGGTCGTCCAGTGGTTAAGACTTTGCCTTCCAATGCAGAGGGTGCAGGTTCCATCCCTGGTTTGGGAACTAAGATCCTACATGCCGCATTGGGGGCAGGGGGGAAGGCTCTTTTAGGCTGAGAGCAAAATTAAGAGGAAGGTATGGAAATTTCCCATATTCCCCGCCTCTGCCTCCCTACTGTTAAATCCTCCACCAGGATGGTACATTAGTTACAACTGATGAACCTACACTGACACTGAAACCACTCATAGTCCATAGTTCACATCAGGGTTCACACTTGGTGTTGTAAAATCTGAGCATTTGGACAAATGTATACTGACACATATCTATTATTATAGTATCACACAGAGTATTTTCACTGCCCTAAAAATGCTCTGTGCTCTGCCTGCTCATCCCTCCCTCCTCATTAACTCCTGGCAACCAGTGATCTTTTTAATGTCTTTATACTTTCGCCTTTTCCAGAATGTCACAGTCTTGGAATGAAACAGCGCTAACAGTTCTTTTAAGGTAGTTCTTCAGATTTATGGTATGTTGCCTTGTTCATTCATTTTAATTGCTGAATGAGTAAGTGACAAAATATTTATCATTCTCCTCCTGAAGGGTAATTAGCCAGTTTCTCCATTCTTACTTGGTAGAAAATTCTAGGTTGGATATAATTTTGCCTCAGGATTTTGAAGCTGTTGGTCTGGTGCCTTCTGGCTTCAATGTCAGCTGTTGAAAATGTAATAAATACTTATAGTGTTTATGAGGGCTTGGCATTGCCCCTACCTCTTGCTATAACATAGTTCATTTAATATTTATAAAAGCATTCTACTTTGTTCTAATTATAGTAGATACTATTAGTTTTAGCCCCATTTTAAATATGGGAAAATTGAGGTACAACAGATCAAGTATCAGGACTTCCCTGGTGGTCCAGTGGTTTTGCCTTCCATTGCAGACAGTACAGATTCAGTCCCTGGTCAGGAAGCTAAGATCCCACATGCCTCACAGCTGAAAAACCAAGACATAAAACAGAAGCAATATTCTAACAAATTCAATAAAGACTCTAAGTATCTTGCCCCAAATCCTATAGCAGATGAACAGAAAGGCCCTTGACAGATGGGCACACAAGCTGATGGATAAATGCCTCCCCTGCCTGGCCTTCAGATGGACTATTCTCAGGTGTACCTCAGGTGGTTTCTGAGGGGATGCCTGCCAGGATTAAGCTCCCCAGATTCCCAAAGAATGGCCTGACCAAATCATGATTTCTCTTTCCACATCCTTTTGTCCTGCTTCTGGGATCGCTTCTTAAATAAACTTCATACTCGGGAACCTTTGAGTCAGGCTTTCCTTGGGGGTGGGTGAGGTGGTAGGCAGGTCAAGAGTTGGTATCAGAAGTGCCCCAAGAAAGTGTGATCCACTTAACAGTCAGACAATAGCAAGGACCCATTGCTGGTGGTAGGTGGAGTGGAGAGCACCCTAGACATCACAGTTACCCAGACTCTCACTACTTGGAGCAAAGTGCACTGAAAATGAAGCTTTCACTTAAGAGATGGATAAAGCCTTTGTATAGGTATAGTATGAGCCAATGATAATGACATGGATCGAAGATTGACTAGTTTGGGTTAATGCTTTAAAAACTAATTATCAACTCGGTGCAGACTGTGAAAATTAGAAGACCTCCATGGCAGGATTTAAAGAAGATGTTATGACTTTGGCTGCCAAACATTTTGGCCAATGATTGAATTGTAACATGAGTTACAAAGAGGATTAATGTGTAGCCTTGATAGGCTTCCTGTGCAGATACCACAGTCACAATAGGAAAGGAGTAGGATGTTGACATCTGTCATGGGACATTTGGATGATAAACCTGAGAATCCTTTTATAAATTATGAATTAATTCTTTTTTATTCATTTTTATTTGGCTGCATCAGGTCTTAGTTGCGGCACATGGAATCTTCATTGTGTCACGTTGGGATCATTCCTTGTGGTGCTCAGTTCAGTTCAGTTGCTCAGTCATGTCCATCTCTTTGCGACCCAATGAACCGCAGCACACCCAGCCTCCCTGTCTATCACCAACTCCCGGAGTTTACCCAAACTCACGTGCTTCGAGTTGATGATGCCATCCAACCATCTCATCCTCTGTCATCCCCTTCTCCTGCCTTCAATTTTTCCCAACATCAGGGACTTTTCAAATGAGTCGGCTCTTCACATCAGTTGGCCAAAGTATTGGAGTTTCAGCTTCAACATCAGTCTTTCCAATGAACACACAGGATAGACTGGTTGGACATCCTAGCAGTCCAAGGGACTCTCGAGTCTTCTCCAACACCACAGTTCAAAAGCATCAATTCTTCAGTGCTCAGCTTTCTTTATAGTCCAACTCTCACATCCATATGTGACTACTGGAAAAACCATAGCCTTGACTAGACGGCCCTTTGTTGGCAAAGTAATGTCTCTGCTTTTTAATATGCTGTCTACATTGGTCATAGCTTTTCTTCCAAGGAGCAAGCATCTTTTAATTTCATGGCTGCAATCACCATCTGCAGTGATTTTGGAGCCCCCCAAAATAAAGTCAGCCACTGTTTCCACTGTTTCCCCATCTATTTGCCATGAAGTGATGGGAGATGCTATGATCTTAATTTTCTGAATATTGAACTTTGAGCCAACTTTTTCACTCTCCTCTTTCACTTTCATCAAGAGGCTCTTTAGTTTTTATTCACTTTCTTCCATAAGAGTGGTATCATCTGCATATCTAAGGTTACTGATATTTCTCCCAGCAATCTTGATTCCAGCTTATGATTCATCCAGCCCAGCATTTTTCATGATGTATTTTGCATATAAGTTAAATAAGCAGGGTGACAATACACAGCCTTGACGTACTCCTTTCCCGATTTGGAACCAGTCTGTTGTTCCATGTCCAGTTCTAACTGTTGCTTCCTGACCTGCATACAGATTTCTCAAAGGCAGGTCAGGTGCTCTGGTATTCCCACATCTTTAAGAATTTTCCACAGTTTATTATGATCTACACAGTCAAAGGCTTTGGCATAGTCAATAAAGCAGAAATAGATGTTTTTCTGGAACTCTCTTGCGTTTTCCATGATCCAGAGGATGTTGGCAATTTGATGTCTGGTTCCTCTGCCTTTTCTAAAACCAGCTTGAACATCTGAAAGTTCATGGTTCACATATTGCTGAAGCCTGGCTTGGAGAATTTTAAGCATTACTTTACTAGTGTGTGAGATGAGTACAATTGTGCGGTAGTTTGAGCATTCTTTGGCATTGCCTTTCTTTCGGATTGGAATGAAAACTGACCTTTTCCAGTCTTGTGGCCACTGCTGAGTTTTCCAAATTTGCTGGCATATTGAGTGCAGCACTTTCACAGCGTCATCTTTAAGGATTTGAAATAACTCAACTGGTATTCCATCACCTCCACTAGCTTTGTTTGTAGTGATGCTTCCTAAGGCCCACTTGACTTCACATTCCAGGATATCTGGCTCTAGGTGAGTGATCAAACCATTGGGGTTATCTGGGTCATGAAGATCTTTTTTGTACAGTTCTTCTGTGTATTCTTGCCACCTCTTCTTAATATCTTCTGCTTCTTTTAGGTCCATACCATTTCTGTCCTTTATTGTACTTGTCTTTGGATGAAATGTTCCCTTGGTATCTCTAATTATCTTGAAGAGATCTCCAGTCTTTCCCATTCTATTGTTTTCCTCTCTTTTTTTGCACTGATCACTGAGGAAGACTTTCTTTTCTCTCCTTGGTATTCTTTGGAACTCTGCATTCAAAAGGGTATATCTTTCTTTCTCTCCTTCGCTTTTTGCTTGTCTTCCTTTCACAGCTATTTGTAAGGCATCCTCAGACAGCCTTTTTGCTTTTTTGCATTTCTTTTTCTTGGGGATGGTCTTGATCCCTGTCTCCTATACTATGTCACGAACATCCATCCATAGTTGTGGTGTTCAGACTCTCTAATTTTGGGACTCCGGCTTAATTGCTCTGAAGCATGTGGGACCTTAGTTTCCTAATCAGAGATCAAACCCACGTCCCGTGCATTGCAAGGTGGATTCTTAACCACTAGACCACCAGTGAACTCCCTAAACCTGAGAATCTTGAAACCTCAGATTCCTCTAAGCTCTCTGGGCTGGCAGAAGCAGCTCCCCACCCCTGCCCCACACCCCTGGTGAAGAGAAATGCTTCATCTTGCCTAGATTCAGGCAGAGACCTCAAGAGAGACAGATACCTCTCATTATGATGTTTTCCTCCTTAAGTTCTGCCCTTTCCTCCATCATTACCTCCAGACTAATAACCAGGGTTAGGTAATAGCATGGCTTAAGCAAGAAAATACAGCCTGTATTTTATATATCAAACAAATTGCAGTAACTACTGGCAGAAGCCAAGGGAGCACATTTGGGAGTGGATCTTGAAAATGCTGTAGCAGACTGGGCAGAATATACAACTGAAGAGGGGGGAGTTTATTCATAAAGGAGCACTCTCCTGTGATGTGAAATCCAATGGGGTCTGGGTACCATGGCAGGGCACCTGTCACTCTTTCTGTGCCACCTGAAAATGCAGTGCAACAGGTGGACAGTTCACTTTGGAGTCTGCACCTGTGTGTTCACATATTAAAAACTGATCTGTATAAGGGACTTGAACATCTGCAGATTTTGGTAGCTGCAGGGGTCCTGGAACCAATATCCCTTGGATACTGAAGGACTACTGTACTGAGATATTCTATGAGGCTCATCGGAAAATCCTTGGCATGATGATACCTACATCCACGGGATCCCCCATCAGCGATGTATTTTTACACTGGCTTTCTCACCTCTGCCATACTTTCCCCAGTTTCTCACTCCTGATTCCAGGGATTTACTATTAAACAAACTAGCTGTATAGAAGCTACTTTCTCAGCTTTCCTTTGGAAATTAAGGAGAAGGACCTGGGCTGAGATAAAGTATTATTTGGAGAATAGGTTCCTTGGATTGATCTACCAATTTTCACCATATTGGGGTATATTTCATGTTCTTTGCATCTACCCTGCTTTGTTTTCCCAACATCTTCTTGTTGTTGTTCAATCAGTAAGTCGTATCTGACTCTTTGTGACCCCATGGACTGCAGTATACCAGGCTTCCCTGTCCTTCACTATCTCCTGGAGTTTGCTCAAACTCATGTCCATTGAGTCAGTGATGCTATCCAACATCTCATCCTCTGCTGCCCCCTTCTCTTTTTGCCATCAATCTTTCCCAGCATCAGGGTCTTTTTCAGTGAGTTAGTTTTTCTCATCAGGTGGCCAAATATTGGAGCTTTAGCTTCAGCATCAGTCTTTCCAACATCTTAACTGGGATGCTAAACTAATTGGTTTTTCATTTTTTACTTTTGAATGTGTGCATTTAAGGCTGTGCATTTCCATTCTTTCACTACAACCCAGAGTGACCCCATGGACTGTAGCCCACCAAGCTCTTCTGTCCATGGGATTCTCCAGGCAGAAATACTGCAGTGGGTTGTCATTCCCTTCTCCAGGGGATCTTCCCGACCCAGGGATCTAACCCAGGTCTCCTGCATTGCAGGTGGATTCTTTACCATCTGAGCCACCAGGGAAGCCTCCATATTGGAGAACACACAATTAACAATGTTGTGACAGTTTCAGGTGGACATCAAAGGGACTCGGTCATACATATACATATATCCATTCTTCCCCAAATTCCCCGCCCATCCAGGCTGCCACATAGTATTAAGCAAAGTTCCCTGTGCTATACAGTAGGACCTTGTTGGTCATCCATTTTAAAATATAACAGTATGTACATGTTGATCCCAAACTCCCTAACTATATCTTCCCCCATCCTTTTCCCTGACAACCATAAGTTTGTTCTCTAAGTCTGTGAGTTTGTTTCTGTTTTGTAAATAAGTTTATTTGTATCAGTTCTTTTTAGATTCCACATATAAGGGATGTCATACCATATTTCTCCTTCTCTGTCTGACTTACTTCACTCAGTGTGACAATCTCTGGGTTCATCCACGTTGCTGCAAATGGCATTATTTCATTCTTTTTAAAGGCTGAGTAATATTCCATTGTATATATGTACCACATCTTCTTTATCCATTCCTTTGTCGATGAACTTTTAGGTTGCTTCTATGTCTTGGCTACTGTAAACAGTACTACATCCCACAGTTTGGTGTGTTGGCTTTTTACTGATTTTGTCTAAATATTTTGAAATTTTAAGATGATTCTTTGATCTATGTATTATTACTATTTGAAAGTGTGTTTAAGTGTAGGGGCAATTTTATAGTCTTTCTGTTATTGGTTTCTAGTTTTCCTGGTTTGCAATCAGAGAATAAGGTCTGTGTGATATCCATTCTGTAGAATCTGTCAGAACCTGTATTATGGAGTGGAACATGGCCAGTTTTTAGAGGTATTCTGAGTTGGCTTGAGAAGAATGTGTTGTCTTTTTCTAAATTGTGTTCAATCCATTTTTTTTTTTTCACATTTTCTGTCTCCCTGAGAGAAAGATGTGTTGACTGTATCAAATTTGTATACTTTTAGGTTATGTTGCTGTTTAGATTCAGAATTTTTATCTGTACCTAGAAAGTTATTATTCTATTTACAATAGCCTACCTTTTATTCTGAAATGATTTTCTTTATTTCTAATAATACTTCCTACCTTCATGTCTGTTTTGTCTGATATTTAAAATTTTTCTTTTGGTTAGTATTTCCTTTGCATATAATTTTATATACTGTTACTTTCGTCTTTTCTGTGTCATTTTATTTTTACCTAATCTGTGAATTTCTGTCTTTTATCTTTAGTTTACATATATCTATTTTAGTGACTGATATGTTTGCATTTATACCATCTTATTTTGTGCTTTATTTTTAACTTTTTACTTACTTTTCTCCACATTCTTTTTCTGTCTTCTGTTGAGTGGGTTGATTTTTCTCTATTTTCTTTTCTCCTCCACTGGTTTATGAGTGTTTTTACTTTATAATGGTGGTCTTTTTTTTCAGCTTTATTGAGCTATAATTGACAATGTTTAATACATTTAAAGTGTACAATGTGATGATTTTTAATATATTTTACCCTGTGAAAGAATCCCCACAATTGAATTAATTAACACACCCATCACCTCATGTATTACATTGGATGTCTTAACATTTAAACAGTGCAGGGACTTCCTTAGCAATCCAGTGGTTAAGACTCTGCCTTCCAATGTAGGGGGCTTGGTTTTGATTCCTGGTCTGGGAACTAAGATCCCACACAGTGCATGGTGCAGCCAAAAAAATAACATAACATTGTTGTTCAGTTACTCACCTGTATCCAACTTTGCGACCCCATGGACTGCTCTGCTCCAGCCTTCCCTATCCTTCACTATCTCCCAGAGCTTGCTCAAACTCATGTCCTTTTTCACCTTCATCAAGAGGCTCTATAGTTCCTCTTCACTTCTGCGATAAGGGAGATATCATCTGCATATCTGAGGTTATTGATATTTCTCCCTGAAATCTTGATTCCAGCTTGTGCTTCATCCAGTCTGGCATTTTGCATGATGTACTCTGCATATAAGTTAAATAAGCAGGGTAACAATATATAGCCTTGATGCCTAGTTTTGAACCAGTCTGTTGTTCCATATCTGGTTCTAACTGCTGCTTCTTAACCTGCATGTAAGTTTCTCAGGAGACAGGTAAGGTGGTCTGGTATTCCCACATCTTTAAGAATTTTATGCACTTTGTTGTGATCCACAGTCAAAGGCTTTGGTATAGTTGATGAAGCAGAAGTAGATGTTTATTTGGAATTCTCTTGCTTTTCCTGTGATTCAGTGGATGTTGGCAATTTGATCTCTGGTTCATCTGCCTTTTCCAAATCCAGCTTGAACACCTGAAAGTTCTTGGTTCATGAACTATTGGAGCCTAGCTTGAAAGATTTTGAGCACTACCTTGGTAGCATGTGAAATGAGTGCAATTGTGCAGTAGTTTGAACATTCTTTGGCATTGCCTTTCTTTGGGATTGGAATGAAAACTGAACTTTTCCAGTCCTATGGCCACTGTTGAGTTTTCCAAATTTGCTGGCATACTGAGTACAGCAGCACTTTAACAGCATCATTTTTTAGGATTTGAAATAGCTCAGCTGGAATTCCAAAACCTACACTAGCTTTGTTCATAGTGATGCTTCCTAAGGCCCACTTGACTTCACATTCCAGGATGTCTGGCTCTAGGTGAGTGATCACACCATCGTGGTTATCTGGGTCATTAAGATCTTCTTTGTATAGTTCTTCTGTGTATTCTTGCCACCTCTTCTTCATATCTTCTGCTTCTGTTAGGTCCTTGCCATTTCTGTTCTTTATTGTGCCCATCTTTGGATGCAATGTTCTCTTGGTATCTCTAATTTTCTTGAGGAGATCTCTAGTCTTTCCCATTCTATTGTTTTTCTTTATTTTATTTTTTCATTGTTCACTTAGTAAGGCTTTCTTATCTCTCCTTGGTATTCTTTGGAACTCTGCATTCAAATGGGTATATCTTTCCTTCTCCTCTTTGCCTTTCACTTCTCTTCTTTTCATAGCTATTTGTAACACCTCTAATACAACCGTTTTGCCTTTTTTCATTTCTTTTTCTTGGGGATGTTTTTGATCACTGCCTCCTGTACAGTGTCACAAACCTCTGTCCATAGTTCTTCAGGTTCTCTGTCTATCAGATCTAATCCCTTGAATCTATTTCTCACTTCCACTTTATAATCTTAGAGATTTGACTTTGGTCATACCTGAATGGTCTACTGGTTTTCCCTATTTTCTTCAATTCAAGTCTCAATTTTGCAATAAGAAGCTCATAATCTGAGCTACAGTCAGCTCCAGGTCTTGTTTTTGCTGACTGTATAGAGCTTCTCCGTCTTTGGCTGGAAAGAATATAATCAATCTGATTTCAATATTGACCATCTGGTGATGTCCATGTGTAGAGTCATCTCTTATGTTGTTGGAACATAAAATAAATAGTACATATTTGACTTAATATATGAAAGTAATTACTATTTCTACTGATCTTCTGAATAAGACAAGGAGTTGGCATGCTTTAACTCTTATAGCTCCTGTTTTTTTCTTGTTATCATTGTCCATTACTTTGGTTCAGTCTTGTTTTATTTTGCCCCTTTTGGTTGTATTTTCTGCAGTTGTCATCAGCCTAATCTCTGTGATACTAATTCAGATTTTTGCACCTAAATTCTCTTCCTCAGTCTTCCAAAGATAGTTCTAAGTTCTGCAATGGTTTTTTGGTTTTGTTTTCTTACTGTCATCAGCTTGCTTTTCCTCCTAATCCCTTGCTATCTTGTCTTTCAATTCTTAATTCTTCTTTGGGTCCTTCTTTCATGGTGCTTACATTATATTTAATTTTTCTGGGGAATACAAAGTGATCCTTGCTTAAATATTCTGCTGTTTTCTATAGTAAGTCTTTCCAACATGTATTCTTCATTTGCTTTTCTATTGGTTACATTGCTTTTCATTCATCTTATATTTTGCAGAACTTTTGCATGATTTTTTTTCTGCTTACTCATCTTTGAAATAAATTATGCCTGTTTCTTTCTGCTACTTGCCAGGAATATTGTGAAAATCTTCAGTAGTTCTTCCTTTTTATTTGCCTACTTGTCAAAATTTAGTTTTGCTTAAAGATTTGTTATGGGATATTTTTGTTTCAGTATTTATCTGTTTGTAGTTTAGGTTGTATGGAATGTAGAGGTAGGGAAGAGAAACTGAGGAGAGAAATATGACTGCTTTGGCACATATAACATCCACCCTCCAATTCTGTTGAAACTCCTGGAGTTCTACCCAGCTTTACAAACTCTGAAATTATGCAGGATAATCAGTGTTTCAAGAAACATTTATTTATTGAATATTCATTTTTCTTTAGTAAAGTGATTTTATTCATTAGTGAGAAAATTCTTTTTTATCATCTCTTTAGGATTAGCTCTACCTAGGGACTTCCTGGTGGTCCAGTGGTTAAGACTTCACCTTCACCTTCCAGTGCAGGGGGTGCAGGTTTCATCCCTGCTTAAGGAGCTAAGATACCACTTGCCTCATGGCCAAAAAGCCATAAACATAAAACAGAAGCAATATTGCAACAAATTCAATAAAGACTTTAAAAAAAGATTATCACTGACTCTAGGTCATCATTCCTAGATGTAATGACTAGAAAGCTGTGTTCAATGAAAGCAGAAATACTGGTCACCGTCTCTATTTTAACTCAGTAGCTCTGGTCAACCCCACTGTTGGCTGCTCATTTTTGTTGGGTCCTACTCCCAGGCTTTCTTTGTCCAAATTGAGTAGTAGTAGAACCTTCTAAAATGTCTTCATTTCTTTTCTACAAATCTAAGTCATAAATAGGGGAGCTGAGTCTTCAACTTAGTATTCTTGTCCAATTAGTTCATCTTTAGCAGACATTCTTGGGGGCTCATGGAATGAGATTGTGGCCATTTTATAGTTTCAGGATAAATGCAGTTTCATCTCTCTTTTTTGGTCCTTGATGACCTTTTACTGGAGAAGGGAATGGCAATCCATTTCCGTATTCTTGCTGGAGAATTCCATGGACAGAGGAGCCTGGCCACTTACAGTCCATAGGGTCGCAAAGAGTCGGACACAACTGACTGACTAACATGCAGACACACACATGACCTTTTAAGTGGATTTCAGGGAAATAATTTTTAGAAGTTTAGATATTTTTCATATTAAATTCTATTTTTTACTGTGAATAATAACTTTTGGGGGGTAGTTTTAGTTGTACTACAAATTGCTTTTCATATATATATAAAAAACCTAAACGGCATTTGTATATCATCCTAAGTATTCTTATCTTTAAAGTTAAAATGACTTTATATATGGAATTGCTTTGATATTTAAAATATTCAATTAGTAATAGGAAAAATCTGCAATAAAATATATTTGAAAATATAGCTCCCTCCACAAGGTTGTTGACTTCTTGAAATTATTTCTACTTTTATTTATATCCTCTGATTTGTCAAAAATATATAGCCTTGCTGTCCTTATGAATTCCCTCCCCCAAGGAGTAGTTTAATATTTATGAATGTGCCATTGTCCTGCAGCCCTCACAAATCTCTAAAATTACTAAAACCAATCAAGCAGCCTGAAGACATCAGAAACGATCTTTTCTAGACAGGGAGATAAAAATGTCACCCAAATGAAGGAAAAATTCTTTGCCACATCAATTTTCTGTGTTTCTCAAGGCACTCTTTCCTTCCTCTCTATTGAAAGTTTCCATTTGTGTATTCCAGTAGATGTAATAGACACTTGATAGTTGGGATTTTTCATGAATCCTCAAATCCATGCAGAGGGAAATACTTAAAACCATACACCCCAAAATGAGAAACAACAACTTCCAGAAAGATTTTCAATGACCTGGACATTTTTTATAAATCAATACTCCCCCATCATTTTTATAAGTTATTTGATGAATGTAAAGGCACTTGTAATGATGAATTAAAAAATAACAAAGGCAAAACTGGGTAAACTGGGAGAGGAAGATAGGTTCATGCACCAGCCTGGGCTTCTGCAAATCACCTTGAGTTTCTAAGGGTTCAGATCTTTGGGGCTGCTGGTCAAACCTGTGACTGTTGTCACCAAATGTACATACTCCCAGTATTGGTTCTGTGGCTGATAATATTTAAGGAATCATGTTTTTGTCAGGTTCTTTGATCTCCCAAGGATAAGCAAGATAATTCATATTTTACCAACCAAAGTCTTCAATTACAAACCTGGTGGTAAAGATCCCTACTGTCAAATTTTAACACTTGGTTCAGAATTCCCATTGCAAATTTACACTTGGTTTTCCAATTAAAATGGGCTTTTGTGAGTCCCCTGCTGATAGCCATTGGCTTGATAAAAAGTAACTTCATTTGCAGCAAGGGTGTTTAGGGAGCCCAGTGCAAGGCTGACTCTTCTGCTGTTGCCTTGAGCCCAGCTGTGCTGAAATATTAAACTTTAGTAAATTAGGTGAAATTGCAGCTTCCTGACTGATACAGTAATGCCCTTTACTTTTTTTCTGGAAACCATCTTCAGTGTGAGCTGTCTGCACAATTCTGCTCTAAGAGAAAGAAAATTCAGACTATCTTCCAAATCCAGACAACTTTTCCATTTTCAAGTTAATTGTGCCCTATTGTACTTATCTAATAATACATAAACTTTCAAACACATATAATTGGATTATTATTCTAGCATTATCTGAAGATTGCATTATTTTATCGTATCATCCTCAGATAAGCAGCTAGATCCCTAAGATGTCAGTCTTAAGTCACAGTAGCAACTTTTTCTTTATTGATCAAACATATTTTAACAGCAGTAGGGTTCTATGGAAGGAAATCCTGTTTCTATTAATAGTCACATTCATCTTCAGATTTTTTTCTTTTTCTCTTTAAGAAAAGCATGAATTCTGAGGTGTTTTATATGTTGACCCAACATTTATTGGTCAACTATTGCGTGGAAAGTTCTGGTGTGTTTTCACCCAAGCATTTTTAATTGGAGTAAATGCAGAATTAGTAGAAAGGAAGTAGGCAGCCTTGAATTTCTCTTCTTGATGCATGTTGTGATTTCTCCTGTGATGAAATCACTGTCGACAGCTTTTTTGAGCTGTCTGAGCTACTGGCTTCTTAGAGGCTCTCACATTGGTTTTTCAGGTTAAGACCTTATGCCTCTAGGAGAGTCCAGTTGAAATATATTTTTGGTTTTTGGGAAAGTTAATGCACTAAAACCTATGAAAGCACCTTTATCAAGGTCTTCACAGGATGGTAGAGGTCAAGAGTTGCTGTTGGGAAAAATCTCAAATATATATAGAGGCAGACTGAATAGTCCATTAAGCCCCTGTATAATCACTAGGAGGTTTAGGGTTTATAGATATTCCTCGAGTTCAGAGTCAGGGCAGCCTGGACAGGAGGAGAGTTTGGAGGAGAACCGGGTACATGTATATGTATGGCTGTCCACCTGAAACTATCACAACATTGTTAATTGGCTATACTCCAATACAAAATAAAAAGTTGAAAAAAGAGAAAGAGTTTGGCATCAGGAGCAAAACCCAGGGAGGTTGCAAAGTACGGCTTGGGGCCACATGCAGACAGGATGGTTTAGGGCCTAAAGAGTAATTAATGGTCTAACCTTAATAAATAACCGGGAAACCATACTATCTCACATTGTCAGGAGTTCACTCTCTTCTAGTACACGATATACTAACTAATCAATGACATGCTAACCAGTATGATCCAGCCCAATATTAATTAGAGCGGGAATCTGCCAACTTTTTCTGAAAAAGGCCAGATAGTCAATAGTTTAGGCTCTTGTGGGCCGTGTGATCTTTGGGTCCGCGACTCAGTTCTGCCTTTGAAGCGCAAAAGCAGCCCTAGATCCATGCAGTCACACACAGATAATACAGAGGAATGGACAGAAAGGTGTTCCAATGAAACTATTCACAAAAACGGGCCGGGGAAGAATTTGGCCTGCGGGCGCTAGTCTGCCCGATCCCTAAAGATTGCCTGGTCCCTGGAAATCCATTCGCCGTGCATCTGAATCTCCCTTGAAACACTGGGAGGCTCCTCTCAAGTGCCCAGCAGCCTCTCCGCGTGGGACAATCCCGCAGAGCGACTACACTGTTTGCAAAGTTTTTGAAGTGGGCCCTTTCCTGTCTCCTCTTCTGCCTCTCGGAAACGCAGCCCTCCTCCGCAGGGGCGCAGAGCCAGGTGCGGTCAGCCCGGTGGGCTGCGTGGGCATCGGGGAAGAACGCGCGACCGCTCGGGGGCAGGTGAGGGCGCACAAAAGTTGGAGCCCAATCAGCGAGGCGTCCAGCTCCCGAGCCCCAACCTTCAGGTGACCCCGCGCGGCGGCGGCAGAAGCAGCGGCGGCGGCGGCGGCGACCAGCGCCCGCAGCAGCTCGGAGCGCCTTCGGGAGAAGAGGAGGCGAGCCGGGTGCCGCTTCACCGCCAGCCGATCGCCGGGCGCCGACAGCGATCCGGGCTGGGCGGGAGCCGGGGGAGAGCTGGGACGTGGCTGCCACCTCCGCCCGCAGACGCCGCGCGGGCCGGGCCGGTGGCGCCTGAGAGTGCGGGCCCGCGGCGCGCGCCCCCGCCGCCCCTCCGCGCCGCCCTGAACGCTGGAGGTGTGCGTGGCTGCGGCCGCGGCGGCTGCAGCGGCAGCGGCGGGAGCCGCGAGTCGGGGCCGCCCGGGCTGTGCTTCGCCGGGGCAGCAGCGGCGGTGGCGGCGACCGCGCCGGTGGTTCAGGATGCGGCCGGGGGGCGCGCTGTTCGCCCTGCTCGCCAGCCTGCTGCTGCTGCTGCTGCTTCGCCTGCTCTGGTGCTGGACCGACGCGCCCGCCCGTTCCAGGTACCCACTCGCCCGCCGCGCTCGTGCCGCCCCGCGTGCCGCGCACCCGGGGACCCTAGCCGCTCTGAGTCGACGGGCGGCGGCGGCCTGGGGGTGGGGTGGGATGGGGGAGTCCGGGAGGCAGCGCAGGATGAATGGGAGGTGTCGCAGGGGCGACCCTAGCACCGACTGGACACCGACTAGGGCGGAGGGGAACCGGCCAGGGTGGCGAGGGAGCTGCGGAGCCGGACCTGCCGTCGGGTCACCCGAGCTCTCCCTTCTTTCTCTTCCTTCCCGCCCTGAGCCGCTTCAAACTCCGGGATTGGGAAGCTGCGCCGCGAGCCAGGGCGCGCTAGGATTGCCCTGGCCGCCTGGCTGCGAGCGCGATGCCGAGCCCGGCTGCCAACTGCTCCTCAACTTAGTTTTCTTCACGGTTGTGCAGGTTCTTGGTGGAAGAAAGCAGGGAGGCCACCCACAGCAGCCCCGCTGCTCCGTGGAAGCTCCGGAGCTCGGCGACCCTGCCCCCGCGCACGGGGAACAGGTACTGGCGGCTCGGGGATGGGGCGCGGCTGCACTGGCAGAACTCGCTTGGGAGTTGTCTGCTTGGGACCACACGATTGTGTGGATTTGTGTGTGTGTGTGTGTGTGTGAGAGAGAGAGAGAGAAAGAGAAAAGATGCGTGTGCATACACGCGCGTGTAACTATCACACTCGCTCAACCTCCCCTGTAAAGCCTGTCCCTCCATGTGGATGTTCATTGAACCAAGGGAGATATGAAAACAGCTGCACTTTTAAAAATGGGTGCCGTGTTCCCCTCGCGATAATGGTGTGTCGAAAACCCGGAGAAGCAGCTCAACCTGTCTTTTGAGGGATTTGGTTGGTTTGCTTTCTCTCTTCCTGCTTTCAAGTGCACGGGTGTGAGATTCACGTTTGGGAGCATAGAATTCTGTGCTCAGTGTTGGGAATGTTTTTGTCCTTAGTGAATAGAGACTTTTTTTTTTTTTTAACCCCTTTTCACTCTTAGAAGTATATATCCATGTGCAATGATTATTTGAATTTTATCGTGGTTTTTTTTTGTTTGTCTATTATAAAAGTAATCCATTCTTAGTGCAGATAGCTAGATGATATGAGAAATGTATTTAAAAATATTCACTCAGAGTTCCACCATACAGAGATCACATTAAGGTTTTGGTCTATATTCTTCCAGTAGTTTTTCTCATGTACACACATTTTTGAAATATACTTAAGATTGTATATTGTATTTTGTTCTGCCTTTTTTCCCTAAAAAATCATATACATATGCATGTCACTAATTTTTTTGCAAAGCATTGCTTTTAATTGTTGCATAATTTATCATATGAATGTGCCATAATCTGTTTTTTAGTCATTTGGATTGGTTTCTGTTTTGTTGGTTATTAATAATTCTATGAAGTACATCCCTGTATGTAAATCTATATATTCATTTTCAGTTCTTCAGGATGGACTGATACAAGCTGAATGACTGGGTCATTTAGTATGTGCATTTTAAGTTCTAAGTATTAATACATTTGGCCAGTTGCTTCCTGGATGAGTAGAATCAGTTTACATTTTCACCAGCAGACTACCCTGCTTTGAGCCTCAGCCTTGCTAGTAATTTGGGGGCAATTTTGTATACTGTCTCTTTTCCTCTG
Organism: Cephalophus harveyi; assembly: GCA_006410635.1. Lineage (NCBI taxonomy): Eukaryota > Metazoa > Chordata > Mammalia > Artiodactyla > Bovidae > Cephalophus > Cephalophus harveyi. The sequence continues at coordinate 152,555 of SJYT01029741.1, forward strand.
TGTATCTCTTGTGAATGCCTTTTCCTCTATGTATGTTTCTGTATATCCTTGCCTCCCAGACCATCTTAATATTCTGATTAGGTGACTTAAGGTTTCCATGTGGGCTTTGCAGTGGTAAAGAACCTGCCTGCCAATGCAGGAGACATAAGAGTTGCAGGTTTGGTCCCTGGGTTAGGAAGGTCTCCTGGAGGCAGGCATGGCAACCCACCCCAGTATTCTTGCCTGGAGAATCCCATGGACAGAGCAGCCAGGTGGGCTACGGTCCATAGCGTTGCAAAGCGCTAGATTCGACCTAAGTGACTTAGCACAGACACCAGCACTTGCAAAGTTCTGCATGACCATCAGACGGCTCTGGGGAGCCAGGAAGAAATCTCTGAATTGCAGAACAGCACTGTTTCCCGCAGCCCTCCTATTTGAAGTTTCACAGCATATCAGAGGTACTAAAAAATCCTGGAGTAACAAAGCTTTAGAGAAAAATATTGGCCTTTAGTTTTATTTGTTGAAGGGTTGCATATTATAGGTAGTAGTTTTCCAGTGAATTGGGGAGCATTTTCCAAGTCCTATTAGAGTTATACACTCTGGCGTTGTCCCTTGAGATAAGTTAGAAAGAATGTACTAATTAAATCATCTGGTCATAGTCCTTTTTTGACGTAATTCTTTGATGAATTTTTTAGCTTCTGTTGAAGTACTTCTTTTCTGCCTGGCATACTTCTTGAGCTAATATAGATAATTCATATTTTTTTCAGAATGTGGTCCATTCTATTAAAATTTTAAAATTGGTACCATTCTGTTGTATTTTTAAAAACCTGTCTTTTGATGTGTTTTATATCATCTTTATCACTTATGATTCATTATTTATGTGGCAGGGATACAAATTTTAATCCATACTTCTTGGTTATGTAGAGAAGTTGTAATTTCTTGATTTTTTTCTGTAACTGGTCAGATCTTCTCACATGAACCCCAACTGTAGGTAATATATGCAAGTAATAACATAGTAATACTAAAAGCAATCAGGATAGCCAGCACTTACTGAACCCTTATTATAGACACTGATCTAAGTATTGCTTGGCCAAGAAATTTGTTTGTGTTGGAAAACATCAACAAACTTTTTGGCCAATCCAGTACTTTATGTTTATTAGCTCACTTAATCTTTAAAAAAATGCTGAGAAAAACTCTTAGAATCCCTATTTTATAGATGAGTGCCGACTTAAAAAAATGCACAACATGAGAGTTGCAACTTAAGCTTTATTTGGGGCAATATGAGGACTGCAGCCCGAGAGACAGCACTTCAGATTGCTCTGAGAAACTGCTTCAAAGAGATGGGGGCGAGGGAGGACAGTATATATGTGATTTTGGTAAAGGGGGAGTACATGCAATCAAGCACGTTTATTTTTTAGAAAGTTTCTGCTGGTCCCATGAAGCTTCTGCTAGTCATGAGAAACAGTTGTCACCATCAAGGATTAGTGTTTTTATAGATATGAAAAAATGTAAGAATTGGGCTCATAAAATCAGCTCTTGAGAATATCTAACTGTTTGAAGACCTGTCCTGGCCAGTCTCCTGGAAGCACAGAATGCCTCATTCCTGCTGTCCACCCTGAACTCCTTCAGGGTGTGTTGGAGGTCACCAGCTCTGGCAGCACATGATTTAATCCTTGTAGAGGTAGGTGGCAAGCACCCATGGCAAATGTCAATTTGTGGTCAACATGAGGAAGCTGAGGTGCAGGGAGACAGAATAAACAGCCCAAAGTCAGAGTTGACAAACTAGACCTAGGCCATGTAGATCCAGAGCCCCACACTTAATCACCCTGCTGTGTAGTGTTTCGCAGGTGCTGGGCAAGATAGTGTGTGTGTGTGTGTGTGTGTGTGTGTGTGTGTGTGTGTGTGTCCAGGTTAAAGCTTAGTCAGGTGTGCCAACTTAAGCAACTCTTTCTGGTATGATTATTCTCTCTGGGAGCAAACTCAGATTATTTTCACTAACCTTTCTTCTCATTTTAAGCTGTTTATTTAATTATTTTCTTTGTTTGCCTACACTGGCTCTGATTGCAGAATGTGGGATCTTTAGTTGCAGCATGTGGGATCTAGTTCTGTGACTAGGGATGGAATCCGGGCATGTTGCACTGGAAGCTTGGAGTCTTAGCTACTGGACCACTAGGGAAGTCCCTTCACCATCTCTTGTTACTTTAAGATGATACCCCGATCTAAGGGGGAGAGGCTTCCCTGATAGCTTAGTTGGTAAAGAATCTGCCTGTAATGTAGGAGATCCTGGTTCAATTCCTGGGGCAGGAAGATCCTCTAAAAAAGGGATAGGCTGCCCACTCCAGTGTTCTTGGGCTTCCCTGGTGGCTCAGCTGGTAAAGAATCCACCTGCAATATCGGAGACCTGGGTTCGCTCCCTGGGTTGGGAAGATCCCCTAGAGAAGGAAGAGGCTACCCACTCCAGTATTCTGGCCTGGGGAATTCCATGGACTGTATAGTGCATGGGGTCGCAAAGAGTCAGACACGACTGAGCGACTTTCAAAAGAAGTGGGGGGAGGTGGGCCGAGGTGGGGGCGATAGAGTCAAGAGGTGGGTTTCCAGACCAGGGTGTCCTGTGACTCCTTTCTTCTCCGAGGGGGTGCTGTCCATTTCCCATCTGCTGGCTGGGTACTCTGATAGCCTGTGATGAAAGCTGTAGTTCGTGGTTCATTCTTTTCAGGCATTTCATCTGCTGGTACTCTCCACTGTCTTGGCTTCACCTGAGCTCCTGTGAATGCGACATTTCAGGGATCCAGTGAAGATTCTCTTTTAGTTCCATCCTCAGTTGTACTGTGCAACGTTTGCTACGATGCTGCCTCACCCAGCTCTGGCTGGCTAGCTCCAGCCAGTCTCCCCACTATTTGGGGGCCCATCTGGAGAAGGAAATGGCAACCCACTCCAGTGTTCTTGCCTGGAGAATCCCAGGGACAGAGGAGCCTGGCAAACTACAGACTGTGGGGTCGCAAGAGTCGGACACAACTTAGCAACTAAACCACCACCACCTAAAAATACGAGGACCAAAGTTGGCTCAGGAAAAACTTAAGTATCAGGATCTACCTCTTCTTGCCCCACAAAGTGGATGTGACCCTACTTTAATTTCAGGATAGAAGAGTGCCAAAGAAGTGATCTATTCCAGAGTCCTAATTAGGGGAGGAGACAAAGCTCTGTCTACCCTTCTTGTTACTCTCCCTGTTCTCTCTCCAAGCCAAGGCTCTCTTTTTCCTTTCTTTCTCCTCTTTCCATCTTTGCTGTAGGCTGGAAAGTTCTGTCTTCCCTTACATTGTATTGTCTTTCCCTTTTCCTGACGCATACCTCCAGGTCTGTCTCAAACCTAAGCTCAAGGGTGAATTGTGGGGACTGGGAGTTAAAAAAAAAAAAAAAATGGGAAAGCTCCAGGAGCTGAGTCTTCCAGGTAAGGTAGTTCATATATAAAAAGACATAATGGGAAGAATGTAGGAAATCCTTTCTTGGGACTATAGCAAATCCTATTTTGTGCAAAGCTGAATATTACCTGATTCTTTCTCTTTGTATCCTTTCAGGAAAAGGTCTATATCTCTTTGTAGTCCCCCAAAGAGTGTTTCAAAATAGCTAGGGAAAAGTCATGTCAAAGTCAGAAAGACAAAGGAGAAAAATATACAAATAATTTTCAAAATATGGCCCTATCACAATGGATTCTTTCTCTTTCTAATAAACTTTGTCAGCATGTGTCATTGGTTTGTTTTTTTAGACAACCAGCTCTTGGATTTATTTCTCAATTCTGATCTATTTCCATGTTCTGTTTCCTTTGTGGAGTTTTGTTTTCTTTGTATTATTTTTATCTTTTAAAATATCATTCCTTTTTTTTTTTTTTTCCAATTTACTATTTCAAAATGAATGCTTCATTTATGGATCTTTCCTTTTTTTCATTGTAACAAACATTTTTGCTACTATGAATTTTCCTTTGAATGCAGCTTTGCATCTGTTCTTTAAGTTTGGATCCTTACTGTTTAGGGTTTTAAAACTATATTCTAAGTTGTTTCTAGTTACATTAGAACATTTAAATTTTACCTCCTTAGTTATTTAGGAGAGTACTCTCCCCCGCCCCCCACCCTACCTCACCGCCCAGAGGCACAATTTTAACTTCCTTCAAGAACTTTTCCTTTGCATTCACAATTAGCTGTTTGGTGCAAAAAACCTGTTAACCTCTCTTTTGGGAGAGTACTTTTACATTTCCAAGTGATTGGAATTTTTTTCTTAAATATTAATTTAATATGTGTTCTTAAATAATATTAGTTTCATTTTTTTTTGATTTTGTATCTTGTAGCTTTATTTAATCTATTTATTCTAGCAATTTTCAGTGTAGTCTTTAGGGTTTTTTTTTGTTTTGTTTTGTTTTTAATTTTATTTTTACTTTATTTTACTTTACAATACCATATTGGTTTTGCCATACATTGATATGAATCCACCACGGGTGTATACGAGCTCCCAATCCTGAATCCCCCTCCCATATCCCACCCCATATCCTCTCTCTGGATCATCCCCGTGTACCAGCCCCAAGCATCCTGTATCCTGTATCGAACATAGGCTGGTGCTTCTTTCTTACATGATAGTATACATGTTTCAATGCCATTCTCCCAAATCATCCCACCCTCTCCCTCTCCCACAGAGTCCAAAAGTCCGTTCTGTACATCTGTGTCTCTTTTGCTGTCTCACATACAGGATCATCATTGCCATCTTTCTAAATTCCATATATATGTGTCAGTATACTGTATTGGTGTTTTTCTTTCTGGCTTACTTCACTCTGTATAATAGGTTCCAGTTTCATTCATCTCATTAGAACTGATTCAAATGAATTCTTTTTAATGGCTGAGTAATACTCCATTGTGTATATGTACCCCAGCTTTCTTATCCATTCATCTGCTGATGGACATCTAGGTTGTTTCCATGTCCTGGCTATTATAAACAGTGCTGCAATGAACATTGGGGTACATGTGGGTCTTTCAATTCTGGTTTCCTCGGTACGTATGCCCAGCAGTGGGATTGCTGGGTCATAAGGCAGTTCTATTTCCAGTTTTTTAAGGAATCTCCACACTGTTCTCCATAGTGGCTGTACTAGTTTGCATTCCCACCAACAGTGTAAGAGGGTTTCCTTTTCTCCACACCCTCTCCAGCATTTATTGCTTGATTATGAAAGAAGCCAAATAAAACCCTGCCATAATGTTATAAGTGAGCTCCCAAATATTCAGTCATTAGAAATGAGAGATTGGATTATTGTGACATTGATGACATAGCCAGAACAAGTGTATATAACTGTCTGGCTTGAAATTCTAGGGTTCCTTCATGGGAACTATCTAGGTCCCAGTTGTGGTTGGGCATCTTTTAGTGGCAGTGTTCATATTTTTGGCTTTAATATCCATGCTGATGATTCAGGATCCTGTGACTGGCTAAGACTTTCTGGATAGAAGCCACTATTACTGGCCTATCTGGGAGGATTAGTCTATGAATCCTCCAGTAATGTGGGGACCCCACTTCCACTTCTCTACTTTCCTAGAGAGGTCTTTCTTTCTACTCCCTGTGACTCTTTCTCCCTGCAGTAGAACTTGACTTGTCCCTGTTTGAGAACTGGGGTTCAATAAAGGACAGACATCAAAAGTCAGTTGTGTTATATCCCAATTCTTATTGTTGTAGGAGCATTACTGCAGAGATTTTATTGTATGGTTTTTAGATATGTACACCAGAAAGGAAAACTGCTTGTCATTTCAGTGTAATAAAGATGCTAGGTTCATATTTTTAATAACTTTGTATGCACATAACTAGTAATCTTGTTGTGCATATTTTGATATGGATTAGTAACTTTTTAAACAACATCTAAACTTTTCTTCATGTCATTAGTATTCATTGGCAGTGTAATTTTTAGAGCATGGTGTTTGAAAATATGCATGTACTGTATTTATTCTTCCCTTTTGTATATTTCAGTTGTTTATTATTTTTGATTTTGATGTATATTTTAATATGAAATTAGAGTGCACATCAGTTTATAGCCTCTAAATTTATAGCCTTACATACTACATTGATTATTCAGATGAATTCCTAAAAGTGAAGTTCAGTTCAGTTCAGTCACTCAGTCGTGTCTGACTCTTTGAGACCCCATGAATCGCAGCACGCCAGGCCTCCCTGTCCATCACCAGCTCCTGGAGTTCACCCAAACTCATGTCCATCGAGTCAGTGATACCATCCAGCCATCTCATCCTTTGTCGTCTCCTTCTCCTCCTGCCCTCAGTCCCTCCCAGCATCAGGGTCTTTTCCAATGAGTCAGCTCTTCGCGTGAGGTGGCCAGAGTATTGGAGTTTCAGCCTCAGCATCAGTCCTTCCAATGAACACCCAGGACTGGTCTCCTTTAGGATGGACTGGTTAGATCTCCTTGCAGTCCAAGGGACTTGCAACAGTCTTCTCCAGCACCACAGTTCAAAAGTGAAGAGACTTGATCAAAGAACATGTGAAAATGTTGTGTTGCTATCTGTCCAGTAACAATAGTTGTTCCAGTTTATTCTCATGTAAGCAGTATATGAGAATGAACATTGTCTCAAATTCTTGCCAGTTCTGTGTATTAGCATTTCTTTTCACTTTTTCTAATTTCATACTCAAGAGATAGTATTTCACTGGTGTCTTAATATATACTTATTTGTTTACCATTGTGTTTAATTTTTAAGGTACTTGTTGACCATTTACTTCTTCTTATTTTTTATTATTAAATTTTTTATTTGAAGTATAACTGAGTTACAGTGTTGTGCCAGTCTCTACTGTATAGCAAAGTGACTCAGTTTTACACATATATACTTTCTTTTTAAAATACTCTTTCCATTATATTTATCCAAGAAAACTGGATATAGTTCCCTGTGCTCTACAGTAGGACCTTGTTGTTTATCCATTCTAAATGTAGTAGTTTGCATTGTGTGTGTGTGTGTTAGTTGCTCTGTCATGCCCAACTCTTTGCAACCCCATGGACTGCAATCCACCAGGTTCCTCTGTCCATGAGATTTTCCAGGCAAGGATACTGGAGTGGGTTGCCATTTCCTTCTCCAGGGGATCTTCCCAACCCAGGGATCAAACCTGGGTCTCCTGCATTGCAGGCAAATTCTTTACCGACTGAGCTACAACCCCAAATTCCCAGTCTATCCTTCTCCCTCCTCCCCTCCCACTTGACAGCCACAAGTTTGATCTCTAGGTCTGTGAGTCTGTTTCTGTTTATAGATAGATTCATTTGGGGCATATTTTAGATTTCACATATAAGTGATATCATACGGTATTGGTCTTTCTCTTTCTGACTTACTTCACTTGGTATGATAATGTCTAATTGTATCCATGTTGCTGCAAATGACATTATTTTTTATGGCTAAGTAGTATTTCATTGTATATATGTACTGCATCTTATTTATCCATTTATGTGTTGATAAACAATTAGGTTGTTTCCATGTTTTGACTTACATAGGGATGCATGTATCTTTTTGATTTAAAGTTTTGTCTGGGTATATGCCCAGGAGTGGGATTGCTGGATCATAAGGTAACTCTGTTTTTAGTTTTATGAAGAACCTTTATACTATTAAATATTTTTCATAGTGGCTGCACCAAGTTACATTCCCACCAACAGTGTAGGAGGGTTCTCTTCTCCGTAACCTCTCCATCTTCCCTTTTTAAATTGGCTTTTTATATCCTTGTCTATTTTACTGTCAAGATATTATAGAATATCATCAAGTTACTTGTTGATTTACAAGAGGTTTATAAACGTCAAATGTATCAAGCTTGCATTTATCATGCATTTAAATTGACTTTATTTCCTTAACATTTAATTATGTCTGTGGCTATTTAATCTGTAGAAGTTTCCAACCTTTGTGTATTCATATCACTTATGTCTACTTTTTATTGTGAATTCTTTCGAATTGATAAATTTATTGATAATTTATTAATATGTTTAGTTACCCTAAGATAAGTGAACATCTCTCATTTTAAAATATTTAAATCTTTTCCTCCTTCTAGAACCGTTTTTTTTTGAAAGATCTTCTTCTTTTGTTGTGGACCATTTTTAAAGTCTTTATTGAATTTATTACTGATTGAATTGCAGGTGGATCCTTTACTGCTGAGCCACCGAAGAAGCCCCCTCTGTGTCTCTACTTCCCTGCAAAGCAGGCTGTCCCTTGAAGGCAGGGAGCTGACGTGTAGTGCCCAGCACATAACAGGGGCTCTCACTGTTCCCTGTTGAAGAACAGCGCATCTTGTACTTGAAGGGCTGCCCCAGAGGCTGCCACATTGTGAAAGAGGAGGCCAAGTTGGTCCTCGGTTTTTCCTCCTTCCCGTCAACATTTTTCTGCTTCTGCTTTTTTTTTTTAACATAGAACATTTTTTAAGTCTTTACTGATTGCTTCTGTTTTATGTTTTGTTTTGTTTTACTACGAGGCATGTGAGATCTTAGCTACCTGACCAGGGATTGAACCCTCACCTTCTGCACTGGAAGGTGAAGTCTTAACCTCTGGACTACCAGGGAAGTCTGTAGAACTTCTTTTAGCATGTGGTAAAAGGGGTGGGCTTTTTATTGTTACTATTATTCTATTATATACTTTCTTCTTTCAAAAATTACTGTTTTTTAAATTTGAATTAAATGACTGCTTACAAATCTAAAAATTCTGTTTAGATTCTTTTTTCAGTATTTGACATTTGTCACTGTAAATAAGTCCCTAATCATTTGATTAGTTGTTTCCCTTCCTTTCTTGCCCAGTTGACATGTCTTTTTTTTCTTCTAATATTTTTAACTTTGGAATGTGGATAATAGTGTTTCTGAAATTTCAGATATTTAAGAATATACCTCTTATTTTTCATCCACGAGTACTAAATTATTGCATCACAACTCCACTTTTAAAATTTTTTCATCTTAAAACTTTTGTAAGACGTTCTTCTATTTTCTCGCTGTTAGGGCTCTGAGAGAGAAAGCAAGGTAATCTTTCTTTTATTTCTTCAAAAGTAACCTGTTTGATTACATGTTTTACTGAATCTTGACAGGATTTTTTCTTAAACTGAAAAAACTTAAAAATTCACAGTGCTATGCCTCTGCAGTGATCTCTTTTGATTAATTCTGTCTATAATTATTTTTAATTCACTGGCCAGGTTATTTTTAAATTAAAAAGTTTGTATTATACCTTTGATTATTTGATGTGTTCTGCATATTCTGCTTGGGCTTTCCAGGTGTTGCTAGTGGTAAAGAACCCACCTGCCAATGTAGGAGGCACAAGAGACGTGGGTTCAATCCCTGGGTCAGAAATATCCCATGGAGAAGAAAATGGTAACCCGCTCCAGTATTCTTGCCTGGAAAATTCCATGGGCAGTGGAGCGTGTTGGGCTGCAGTCCACGGGGCCGCAAAGAATTAGACGTGACTGAGCAATAGCAACAACAAACGTATTCTGCTTATACTTTGTGAAGAGAGTCTTCACTTTCTGTCTTCTATCACCATACCTCATTACCCACAACCCATGTTCCACGTAAACAACTTCATTTCTCTTTCTGAATTTGCTTTTCTCTTTGTCCTTTCCCTCTGCTCTCTGGGATGGCTTCTCAAATTTGTCCTCTACATTCCTTAATTATTTTTCTCTTCATGTCACTTCTGTCTTGCTCTTTCTAAAACAATGTATCTGTTACATTTTTAGTCTTTATAGTTTTTTTCCTTCTTTAAGCCTGCTCCTTATTACTTCAGTTTATATTTTAGAAAGCATCTACATCACCTTTTAAACCCCACCTTCCATTTATTTGTTTTTTTTCCTTGTAATTTATCGAGAACATGGAGCAAATACTTTATACAGATTTCTTGTGTTTATTATAGTGAATGTTTTTCCAAAGTATGATTTTTCTCTCCATCTTAAGAGTAATGTTCTTTGCGACCCCTAAATTAGAGAACCTTTTAGTATGGTTTATAACTTGGGAGGCTTTTTTACATGTTAATTTATTTATTGCATGCAGTAGAACTGATGAGTTAGATATTATTCCAATTCCTATTTTTCTTTTTTTTTAAACTGAACTATAGTTGATTTATAATATTATGTTATTTTCAGGTATATAGCAAAGTGATTCAGAATCTTCAGTTTGTTTTCTAAGTTGTTACAAGATATTGAATATAGTGTACCGTGTAATATAGTAAATCCTTGTTGTTTATCTATTTTATATAAAGGATGTGTATCTCTTAATGCTATAGTCCTAGTTTATCCCTCCTGGGAAGCTTGATTTTAATTTCTATATCTCCAAATGAGGAGTCCTTTCTCTGGCCTTGTGCTCAGCCGGAAAGGATTCCTTATAACTCCTAGTGGGTCCCACCAACAGCTGAAAGATCCTCCTTAGAGCATCCACTAGATGAGCGGCTGAGCCATTCAGCCCTTAAACAAATGTCTGATTTCTAAAAAAAAAAACTTGAATTGAAAAACAAATCTGGCAAAATACAGGTAACATAAATTTTACTAATTTGTTTTTTTTAAATACTGGACCTTATCACACCAGTCAGAATGGCTGCAATCCAAAAGTCTACAAGCAATAAATGCTGGAGAGGGTGTGGAGAAAAGGAAACCCTCTTACACTGCTGGTGGGAATGCAAACTAGTACAGCCACTATGGAGAACAGTGTGGAGATTCCTTAAAAAACTGCAAATAGAACTGCCTTATGACCCAGCAATTCCACTGCTGGGCATACACACCAAGGAACCAGAATTGAAAGAGCCACATGTACCCCAATGTTCATTGCAGCACTGTTTATAATAGCCAGGACATGGAAACAACCTAGATGTCCATCAGCAGATGAATGGATAAGAAAGCTGTGGTACATGTACACAATGGAGTATTACTCAGCCATCAAAAAGAATTCATTTGAATCAGTTCTAATGAGATGGATGAAACTGGAACCTATTATACAGAGTGAAGTAAGCCAGGAAGAAAAACACCAATACAGTATACTGACACATATATATGGAATTTAGAAAGATGGCAATGATGACCCTGTATGCGAGACAGCAAAAGAGACACAGATGTATAGAACGGACTTTTGGACTCTGTGGGAGAGGGAGAGGGTGGGGTGATTTGGGAGAATGGCATTGAAACATGTATACTATCATGTAAGAATGAAGCACCAGCCTATGTTCGATACAGGATACAGGATGCTTGGGGCTGGTACACGGGGATGATCCAGAGAGAGGATATGGGGTGGGATATGGATGAAACTGGAACCTATTATACAGAGTGAAGTAAGCCAGAAAGAAAAACACCAATACAGTATACTGACACATATATATGGAATTTAGAAAGATGGCAATGATGACCCTGTATGTGAGACAGCAAAAGAGATACAGATGTATAGAATGGACTTTTGGACTCTGTGGGAGAGGGAGAGGGTGGGATGATTTGGGAGAATTGCATTGAAACATGTATACTATCATGTAAGAATGAAGCACCAGCCTATGTTCGATACAGGATACAGGATGCTCGGGGCTGGTACACGGGGATGATCCAGAGAGAGGAAATGGGGTGGAATGTGGGAGGGGGCTTCATGATTGGGATCTCATATACACCCATGGTGGATTCATGTCAATGTATGGCAAAACCAATACGGTATTGTAAAGTAAAATAAAGTAAAAATTAAAAAAAAAAAAAGTAGATCCACATTTTGGTGGGTTTTTAAAAAGTTCTTTTCCCTTCAAAAGGTAGAGTATAATCTCCTTGCCCTTGAATGTGGGCTGAACTTAATGTCTTACTCAGTCCAGTCGCTCAGTCTGACTCTTTGAGACCTCATGGACTGCAGCACGCCAGGCTTCCCTGCCCTTCACCAACTCCCGGAGCTTGCTCAAACTCATGTCCATCTACTCGGTGATGCCGTCCAACCATCTTATCTTCTGTTGTCCCCTTCTCCTCCTGCCTTCAATCTTTCCCAACATCAGGGTCTTTTCCAGTGAGTGAGTTCTTCCATCAGGTGGCCAAAGTATTGGAGTTTCAGCTTTAGCATCAGTCCTTTCAATGAATATTCAGGACTGATTTCCTTTAGGATGGACTGGTTGGATCTCCTTGCAATCCAAGGGACTCTCAAGAGTCTTCTCCAACACCATAGTTCAAAGTCATCAATTCTTCAGTGCTTAGCTTTTTTATAGTCCAACTCACATGTCCATACATGATTACTGGAAAAACACTAGTTGTGACTAGTCAGACCTTTGTCAGCAAAGTAACATCTCTGCTTTTTAATATGCTGTCTAGGTTGTTCATAGCTTTTCTTCCAAGGAGTAAACGTCTTTTAATTTCATGGCTGCTGTCACCATCTGCAGTGATTTTGGAGCCCAAGAAAATAAAGTCTGTCACTGTTTCCATTGTTTCCCCATGCATTTGCCATGAACTGATGGGATCAGATGCCATGATCTTAGTTTTTTGAATATTGAGTTCTAAGCCAGCTTTTTCACTCTTCTCTTTTACTTTCATCAGGAAGCTTTTTAGTTCCTCTTCAATAAAGTCTGTCACTGTTTCCATTGTTTCCCCATGCATTTGCCATGAACTGATGGGACCAGATGCCATGATCTTAGTTTTTTGAATATTGAGTTCTAAGCCAGCTTTTTCACTCTTCTCTTTTACTTTCATCAGGAAGCTTTTTAGTTCCTCTTCACTTTCTGCCATAAGGGTAGTATCATCTATATATATATGAGGTTATTCATATTTCTCCCAGCAATCTTGATTCCAGCTTGTGCTTTATCCAGCCTGGCATTTCTCATGATGTATTCTGCATGTAAGTTAAATAAGCAGGGTGACAATATACAGCCTTGACAAACTCCTTCCCCAATTTGGAACCAATCTATTGTTCCAGGTCTGGTTCTAACTGTTGCCTCTTGACCTCCATACAGATTTCTCATGAGGCTGGTAAGGTGGTCTGGTATTCTCATGTCTTGAAGAATTTTCCATAGTTTGTTGTGATCTACCCAGTCAAAGGCTTTAGCATAATCAGTAAAGCAGAAGTAGATGTTTTTCTGGAATTCTCTTGCTTTTTCTATGAGCTAATGGATGTTGGCATTTGATCTCTGGTTCCTCTGCCTTTTCTAAATCCAGCTTGAACATCTGGAAGTTCGATTCACGTACTGTTGAAGCCTGGTTTGGAGAATTTTGAGCATTACTTTGCTAGTGTATGAGTATGAGTAATAGTGTATGAGTTAATTGTGCAGTAGTTTGAACATTCTTTGGCATTGCTCTTCTTTGGGATTGGAATGAAAACTGACCTTTTCCAGTCCTGTGGCCACTGCTGAGTTTTCCAAATTGCTGGCATAATGAGTGCAGTACTTTGGCAGCATTATCTTTTAGGATTTGAAATAGCTCAACTAGAATTCCATCACCTCCACTAGCTTTGTTCATAGTGATGCTTCCTAAGGCCCACTTGACTTTGCATTCCAGGATGTCTGGCTTTAGGTGAGTGATCACACCATTGTGGTTATCTGGGTCATGAAGATCTTTTTTGTGTAGTTTTTTGTGTATTCTTGCCACCTCTTCTTAATATCTTCTGCTTCTGTTAGGTCCATACCATTTCTGTCCTTTATTGTGTCCATCTTTGCATGAAATGTTTCCTTGGTATCTCTAATTTTCTTGAAAAGATTTCTAGTCTAGAACTTAATGTCTAGGTGACCTCCAATGCTAGGTTATAGAAAGGATATAAAAATTCACCTTCTTTCTCTCTCTCTTTCTCCCTCTCATTGCTTGCCTTTGGAATCCAGTCACCGACTTGTGAGTAAGCCAGGGTCCCATGGCAGGCCATATGTAGGTGTTCCAGGGATAGCTCCTGACCCTGAAAGCCAGCAGCAAGTGCCACACATGTGAATGAACAACCTTTGGATGATTTCAGCCCCAAGGACCCAAGCATCATGGCACAGAAACAAGTCATTACCCATTGAACACACTTTGAATTCCTGGCCCTTGTAAACCATGAGAGATAATATAGAATTATTATTTAAGCCACTAAGTTTGAGGATCATTTGTAGATAATTAATATGTATTATATGTCTGCATATGTGTGTATTATGTATTTGTACATACATACATTTCCTACCTCTGTCCACTGAAAAATTCTAGAAACAATGATAACTCAGGAGTGATGAGCATGCCTAGCATGCAGATCTTATTTTTGGAATAGCATTCTCCCCTAAAGAAACAGCTGAGTCCAGGACTGGGGCAGAGGAAAGTATAAGATAAGCTTGGAACATCTTATAAAACAGAGTGCTCAAGTATGTCTAAAGGATCAAGAGTCAACTGGAAGGGGTTCCCTTGGCCAAATCTGGGAACATGTGACTATCCAAATAAATAATGATCGTAAAGGACTATAACACATTGAACAAAACAGGATCTAAAAGTTCATACTGATATATTGAATAAGTGATTGAGTAGGAGGGAAGAGAAAGCTTTCCTTTCTGTAGGCTGTCAACTAATATTGTTATTAATAAGTAAAAACCACTTATTAATTTACAGGTGAGAAATCTGACAAAACCAAGTGGTAAAAATTAAATTACGTCAATACGTATGACAGCACATGCCTCCTGATATGATGCACTGAGATCACAGAATCACCTCTTGAATATTCTTGCTAAAGGTACATGACCTGAACCTAATCTTGAAGTTACATCAGGCAAGTCCAACAGTGAGGGACATGCTACAAAGTAATTGATCTGCATTATTCAAACATGTCAAGGTCAGAAAAGTCAAGGAAAGTCTGAGGAACAGGTCCAAATTGAAGAGACTGAAGAGACATGATGGCTAAACAGAAAGTGTTATCCTGAACTGGTTCCTGGACCTATAAATAATATAACTGGGACAACCAGCAAATTTTGAGTGAGGCCTGTGGATTAGATGGCAAGTGTATCGATGTTAATTGATGGTTAGTCAAGGCTATGGTTTTTCCTGTGGTCACGTATGGAGAGTTGGACTGTGAAGAAGGCTGAGCGCCGAAGAATTGATGCTTTTGAACTGTGGTGTTGGAGAAGACTCTTGAGAGTCCCTTGGACTGCAAGG
>SJYT01029741.1:168198-251541 GCA_006410635.1 Cephalophus harveyi
TGGAAAAGACTCTGATGCTGGGAGGGATTGGGGGCAGGAGGAGAAGGGGATGACCGAGGATGAGATGGCTGGATGGCATCACCAACTCGATGGACGTGAGTTTGAGTGATCTCCAGGAGTTGGTGATGGACAGGGAGGCCTGGCGTGCTGCAATTCATGAGGTTGCAAAGAGTCGGACACGACTGAGCGACTGAACTGAACTGAACTATGTGGGAAGATATCCCAGTTTGTTGGAAATTTGTGCTGAAGTGCTAAGGCTGAGTGATACAGTATGCTTGCATCTGACTCTCAAATGCTTCAAGCATATGAATTTTATGGAGAGAGAGAATGATAATACAAATATGGTAAACAGTTAACTGGGGAGTCTGAGTGAAAGCATATGTAGTTCTCTGTACTACTTGTGCAACTTTTTTGGTCATTTTTTTTTTTAAATTGAAGGATAATTGGTTTACAGTGTTGTGTTAGTTTCTGCTGTACTACAGTGTGAATCCACTAGAAGTATACAAATATCTCCTCCCTGTTGAGCCTCCCACCACCCATCCGACCCCTCTAGGTCCTCACAGAGCACCAGGCTGAGCTCCCCCTGTGCTCTACAGCAGCTTGCCACTAGCTATCTGTTTTACAAACACGTGTACATATGTCAATCCTGCTTTCTCAGTTCGCCCCACCTTCTCCTTCCCTTGCTGTTCCACAGGCCCATTCTCTACGTCTGGGTCTCTATTCCTGCCCCGCAAATAGGTTCATCAGTACCATTTTTCTATATTCCATATTTATGTGTTAAAATGCAATCTTTTTCTCTTTCTGACTCACTTCACTCTGTATGACAGTAAAAGGATTTTTTGAAAAAATAGGCCTTCCTGGTTTTGTTGTTGGTCTTTTGACTTTAGAAGCTTTTCTAAAAATACTTCAATTTATCTAGCTTTTCCCTCTTGGCTTTCGGGTGATGTGTCTTGCTTGGGGTTCCTGGGTCCACAGCTAATTAAAGAGGAAAGGTGGTAAGTTTGACCCCACTTCTCCAAGAGAAATACCAATGAGCACTTTTAACAATAGCTTTTAACATGGAGCCATGGCTTAGCAGATGGAAATGGGGAATCCCACAGCTTTGGTGCCCCAGGCATCTTCAGCTGAATTTCTGGCAAACATCTCATGTTCAGCAGAGCTAAAATCTAGCTGATCATTTCCTTCCAAGCAGTCACTTCTTTGGACTTCCCTATTTCTGACAGTCAGGTGTCCAAACTCGGGAGTCACTGCTATGTCCTCTCATTTTTCCACATCTAACCAGAAACTGACATTCTTTACTCTTTGTGTTCTGCCACCTCTCTATTCCAGACCTTCATCCTTAAAGCCTGAATTGTCACTAGAGTCATCTCCATTTATTTCCCAGGTAATCATAACCTAATCCTGTAGTAGAATTCTCAGGGACTTACCCCGCAACACGCACATAATGACCTCGAATTGTTCATTATATATAGTGTTAAACTTTTGTTGAAACATAACACTGAATATCAATTCCTTAGTGCTCTCATTCAATTCTGAAATCAAAACAGGGACTTCCCTGGTGGTCCAGTGGTAGGACTGCATGCTCCCAATGCAAGGGGCCCGGGGTTCCATCCCTGGTCAGGGAACTGGATCCCATATGCCACAACAAAAGGCCCCTGTGTGCCACAACAAAGATCAAAGATCCTGAGTTCTCCAACTAAGACCCGACGCAGCCAAACTAATTAATTAACATTTTTCAGAAAAATCAGAGCTGTCTTGAACATTTTTAGTCAAGTATCTTAAAAAAATGAAATCAAAACAAATTTACAAACAAAATACAAACAGAAGCATAAAAACTAATAAAATTCAAGTTAACATTGAATTTGACTCACCCCATAGTGGTGGCACTTTGATTGGTCTTTTTGGAATTTTGGGTGTCTGTACTATCACAGGCACTGATGGCCCATTTTCCTACCATTTCCTTCTACTGGAAGTTTTACAAAACTTCAGCTAGTACAGTCCACTCACCAGGAAACTGGCCTTTACTTTGACATAGATGCATCGTTTATGGATTCATTCCTTCAATACTCTTGTCAGTTTGTGAAAAAGTAACTTGGTTTTATAAATTCAGACGCAGATATAGGCAATGAAATCATGAAATCATATGGAAACGAAAAAAGAAAGTGAAAGTGTTAGTAGTTACTCAGTAGTGTCTGACTCTTTGTGACCCCATGTGCTACCCCATGGACTGTAGCCCACCAGGCTCCCCTGTCCTTGGAATTCTCCAGGCAAGAATACTGGAGTTGGTTGCCATTTCCTTCTCCAAGGTATCTTCCCAACCCAGGTGTCGAACCTGGGATCTCCACCACTACAGGCATATTCTTTACCATCTGAGCCACCAGGGAAGCCCTCATATGGAAATAAATGGTCATCTAGGTCTGAAATTTCATATATTATAATTTGAAACATTCAGAGCAGCATTATTTACAGTAGACAAAAAGTGAAGCAACCCAAAGTGTTCATTAATGGATAATTGTATAAACATTTGGAGTATGCAAAAAAAAAAAAAAAAGGAATATTATTCAGGCTTTAAAAGAAAGGAAATTCTGACACATGGATAAACCTTGAGGACATTATGCTGGGTGAAAGAAGCTGGTCACAGAAGGACAAATACTGCAATTCCACTTGTGTGAGTTACTTAGAGTAGTCAAATTCAGAGAGATAGAGAGTAGGTTGCTAGTTACCAGGGGCTGGGGTGGTGGGAAATGAGGATTTAGTGTTTAATGGGTAGAGTTAGAGTTCAACAAAATGAGGAGTACTGTGGATGTATGTGATGATGACTGTACAATGCGAGTGTACTTAGTATTACTTAACTGTGCACTTAAGATCATTAAGATGGTAGATTTTATGTGTATTTTACAATAGTTAAATTTAAAAGATTTTAATGTTGGGACTTCTTTGGCAGTCGGGGGTTAAGACTGCGCTTTCACTGCAGGGGCACAGCTTCTATCCCTGACAGGGTAAGTTGGATCCCACATGCTGTGGGATGCAGCCAAAAAAATTTAATGTTACCATCAGGTGAAAGATCGATATTTTTCAGTGCTTGTAGACAGTTCCTGGACTCTAGGGCTCTGGATGGATATTACTGTAGACACCCACCCCCAGTGCACACTACTTTACTGCATTCCCTACCCAATACCTCTCTCTAGCCTGGGATCCTCAGAGGTACCTTACTCTGACCCCTCACCACACTTCACTGTTAACTCTCAACACTCCTCCAGCTAACTGGTGCCCACCAGACTCAGCACACATTTTCACCTCTCTGCCTTGGCTTGTGCCTGTCACCAATGGAAATACACTCTTCCCTCTGCTTGTATTAGCCAATCCTTCCATTCCGTTAAGTCCCTTCTCTTCCCCACAGTGGAATGGTCCCAGACCACAGGGACTTCTCGTCAAAAGATGTCAATAGTTTCATTTAGCATTAGTCACACATTCTACATTATTTTATCACTTATTCTCCCAGTCACCCAACAAACATGTATTAAGCATATGACGTATACATGGCAATGTGCTAGGCCCCTGAATCAGATGCTGTTTCCTGCTTTTTATCTCCTCTCATAGCCCCTTACACATCTCACAAATGTTTACTGCAATGGTTTGGATGATACTGTACTCGTCTGTAATGTCATATTTCACAGATGAAAAGCAAATTTTTAAACTATTGAAATCAAGAATAGTATAACCTCAGGATTTGCCTAAGTAACAGGATATTTTGTTGGTGGATGATATCCACCGTCCTTGTCTTGGTATCAATTTTAAAAATCAGTTGTCCGAGGACTTTCCTGGTAGTCCAATGGCTAAGACTCTGTGCTCCCAACACAGGGGGCTGGGATTCAATCCCTGCTTGGGGAATTAGATTCTACATGCTACGACTAAGACCTGGTATGGTCAAATATATATATTTATATTTAAATTAGAAAAAAAAGCAATTGTCAGGACAAGAAAGATTTCAGGGCTGAATTCAAAGGGAACTATGTCAAGGAGACCCAAGTCCTACTTACTGGAAGTTTCCATGATGATAGCAGTACTTCCCTGGTGGCTCAGAGGTTAAAGCATCTGCCTCCAATGCGGGAGACCTGGGTTTGATCCCTGGGTCGGGAAGATCCCCTGGAGAAGGAAATGGCAACCCACTCCAGTATTCTTGCCTGGAGAATCCCATGGATGGAGGAGCCTGGTAGGCTACAGTCCATGGGGTCACAAAGAGTCGGACACAACTGAGCGACTTCACCTCACCTTAGCAGTAATGTTATTTGATTGTAAATGCCTATGATCAAAGCACCAAGAATTGGGCTATTTCCAAAATCCCCCTTGAATATGACTTACCTAAAAGACATCTGCACAAACACAAATAACTTTATTCACATGACACAACAGTGTTTGAGTAGACAGAGTTTAAAGGACACTTAATACAATCAATATCTTGAACTCACACTTGAGTTGTCCTGGGTATTTTACTTATAGAATTTTGCACATAGTCCACCTTTTTTGCACAAAGATAAAATATTATCCATATTGCTTAATTCCCCATTATTTTGCTGTTTCAACATGATTTTGTACCCCCAGTCATTTCATTGTTAGTCTAAGGTTACATTTCTTTTGCTCTCAGCCTTTTTTGAGCTTCACTTTCTCTCTTTATGTAATCGAGTATAGCTTCGAGCCATAGGATTGTCCTTCCCAAGGTCCACGACGATTACTTCCCTAGAAAATGTTACTCCTTTTAAGGGTCTTTTATGGTTATCAACAACTGAAGAACTTCCAGTGACAGGTATGAGTGGATTTTGCAAATAGTCATCCTGTAAGAGAATGTAACAAATAGTATCAATGATAAATTTATGAATACAACAAGCCCTGCTTTTAAAAAATATGGGTTATATGTACATTGTTAGTAAGAAACAGAAAAAGGATTTCTAAATGATACAGAAAAGCAGTAATAATCCATAAAGATATAATTTTTATGTTTCTGTGGTTATAAAAGCACACACTGCTATATTCAAATAGCATCTGGCAATATGTGTTATTTTCTCTACAAAGGAGGTAAACCCAAGATCCACCTGGATCACCATTCTGTCTCCAAGTGGTCATGGGTCTCATGTTAGGAGGACATGTGAGTTGTTGTTATTAGGCAGCCCCAATGCTTTTGAACTGTGGTGTTGGAGAAGACTCTTGAGAGTCCCTTGGACTACAAGGAGATCCAACCAGTCCATTCTGAAGGAGATCAGCCCTGGGATTTCTTTGGAAGGAATGATGCTAAAGCTGAAACTCCAGTACTTCGGCCACCTCATGCGAAGAGTTGACTCATTGGAAAAGATTCTGATCCTGGGAAGGATTGGGGGCAGGAGGAGAAGGGGACGACAGAGGATGAGATGGCTGGATGGCATCACCGACTCGATGGACATGAGTTTGAGTGAACTCCGGGAGTTGGTGATGGACAGGGAGGCCTGGCGTGCTGCAATTCATGGGGTTGCAAAGAGTTGGACAAAACTGAGTGACTGAACTGGACTGAACTGAAACATGGAGTTCAAGAAGCCCTGGCAATGTTTACAAGCTATCGTAGAAGGAACCCAGAAGTAGAGCAAGTCTTTGGCATCTGGTCCTGAGCCTGGCCATGGAGGAGGAATGACTTCAACAATTCATCTTATTTTCTCATTTGTAACATAAGAGGGTTGGCTCCCTAAATGATCTCCTCCAGCTCTAACATCTTAGGATTCTGAATAATGCAAAATGAAAGGGAATTATTAAGAAAACCATGAATGTAAGGATGAAGATGGAGCAAGTTAGTTTAACAAAATGAAGCAATAAGCTAAGAAGGGTGGTTTAAGTGACTGTCAACACTGCACTCCTTCCAGATACAAACCTAAGTTACAAACAAGACCATCCTTCAATATACCTAGCCAAGAAATTTACCTCTTCTTTAAACATTAAATGCCTCTTAAGAGTAGAAAAGCGTATCACCTTTTGACCATTTTCTCTAGCATTCTCAGGCTTTTGCTTCTCTTTTGTTTCATTCTCTCCTTCACCTTCCACACCCTCTCTATTTCCTAAGGGTGTGGTCATCGCTTCTTTACTCCGTCTCTGGACAAGAATGCCATGCCTTGCAGGGGCAAGAGTCCTAGAAAATCAATCAGCAAGGTTTTTAAAATCCATGCATCTTAGCCCTCCTGGTCACACACAAAAATGGCATTCCACCACATCCTAAGGTGCAGACTTACTTTTCTTGGTCGTCTAAATCTTTCATCTCTATATTAGCAGCTGGACAACCTTCACCTTCATTTTCTGTACAAGGACCTTTTTCTGTCTCTTCATCTGTCCTGCTTTGGGAACTATAATCACAAAGGAGAAAGCGTGGAAAAGAAAGAAAGGTCTTGATGTTAAGACTTGGAAAGGAACTTCACTTTTAAGCAGGAAATTAGCATTTCTAAAGCCCTGAAATAGAAAAAACAGATAGCTACAGCATTATTATTTGCTCTATTTCAAATTGCTTTATATTATTACTAGATACATTTGCTAGTGTGACTTAAAATCTGATCCCAATTTATCAGCATGGATTTATACCATTTATATAAAAAAGCCACCAATAAAAGGAAGATGCAACTGAGGCAAATTAGAAGGATGATGAAGAAAGTGAATGCTGTGGTTTCAAAGTTCATATGGTTAACTAGAAGACTCATCTACTCTCACAATCACAGATTGTCCAAATATGTTTTCCAGCTCAGTGTGAATGTAGTTCTCTTGCTCTTTAAGTTTTCTAGAAACAGAAGAATAAAAGGATGTTTTTATTGTTGTTCTTTTGATCAGCTTCATAAAAGATGCTTGGCTTGTTCTGGTGGTGTGGACTCACCCTGGTTAATTTCTTTCCATAAATGTGGTGGGGGCTGAGGTGGCTAGAGGGGAGACTGAGCTGGGACACGTGGGACTCAGCTCATCTCCCCTCATCCCAAACACTATCAGAATCCAGAGGACGGAGGAATTGGAGTAGCTGGAGCCAGCCCAGCTCCCCATTCTTCTCTCTTCAGTGACATCATAGAATCATGGAACTGTTGAGTTAGAGGGATCATAGCACCAGCCCAACCCTGCCCAGCACCTGAAATCAGAAGAACCACAAAAACTCTCCCCTGGGCTGCAGTCTGCCTGTCCTCTCTGGCTATCTATTTTACATATATAGGTAATGTAGACGTTTCAATGCTACTCTCTCAATTCATCCCACTTTCTGCTTCCCCCGCTGTGTCCACAAGCCTGCTCTCTATGTCTGTGTCTCTATTCCTGCCCTGCAAATAGGTTCACCAGTAGATTTCATGTATTTGCATTAATATATGATATTTTTCTCTTTTCGACTTACTTCATTCTGTATAACAGGCTCTAGTTTCATCCACCTCACTAGAATGGATTCAAATTCATTCCTTTTTATGGCTAATATTCCACTGTATGTATGTACCACAGCTTCTTTATCCATTCATCTGTCAATGGACATCTAGGTTGCTTCCATGTTTGGCTATTGTAAACAGTGCTGCAATCAACATTGAGGTACATGGGTCTTTTAGAATCATCCTTACTTCTTTTTTCCTCTACTCTTTCCTTTAATTTTCTTTATTCTAGACATGTGATTAATTAGCTGCGTGTCCTAGAGCATGTACCTCTCTTTGCCTCAGAATGTTCATTGTTAAAACTAGAATAAGAGTAACTTACTAGTTACTTACTAGCTTTATTATATGGATTTAGTGAGTTAATCTGAGTAAAGCTTTAAATGGTAACTTTTAAGTATTCTGTAAGTATTTTACTACATTTAAAATTTTCTATGAATGGTCTCTGAATGATATGTTAGCTTTACATAATTAAATATTACATTCAGGTACTTCTTTGGTGGCACAGTGGGTAAGAATCTGCTTGCCAATGCAGGGGACATGGGTTTGATCTCGGGTCTGGGAAGATTCCACACGCCCCTGAGCAACTAAGCTCATGCGCCACAACTACTGAGCCTGCGCTCTAGAGCCCGTGAGCCTCAACTCCTGAGCTTTGTGCTGCAACCACTGGTTACGCATGCCTAGAATCTTTTGTCTAACAGTTATTAAGAACTCTACTAAGTATCAAATTCATATTACAGCTGCCTCCTTCACATCTCACATTGCTGTTTAGTGGGCATCACAAATTTAATATACATACAGGGTAACCCTTATGTTTCAAACTCTTACAACCAAGCAAACGTGACTGAGGTGAGGTGAGGTGAAGTCGCTCAGTCGTGTCCGACTCTTTGCGACCCCATGGACTGTAGCCTACTAGGCTTCTCCGTCCATGGGATTCTCCAGGCAAGAATACTGGAGTGGATTGCCATTTCCTTCTCCAGGGGATCTTCCCGACCCCAGGGATCGAACCCAGGTCTCCCGCATTGGAGGCAGACGCTTTAACCTCTGAGCCACCACCAAGCAAACGTGACTATCCTTTCTAATTTTTCTGATTTGGTAAATAGTGTCTATACCTCTCCTTGTCTATTTCAGAAATATGAAGGTTTCCTTGACATTCTTTTTATTCACATATGCAACCCTCAACACAATGCAAATTCTGTCAGTTCTACCTCCCCCAAATATCTTACATTTATACATCTCTTTCCACGTCCACCGCTGTCACCAGTATACAAACCATCACCCATACTTCTTCACACTATATCTACTTGTTACTCTATTCATCACACATTTGTGCTATCCCTGAAACTTCATTCAGCTAACGAGGTGATATTTTATTTATTACTACAAATACCTCGTATCTATCCTTTAAAAATAACTTGATTGAATTATAATCTAATTTAGAATAAAATAGAATCCTTTTGGGATTCCCAGGTGGTTCAGTGGTAAAGAATCTGCCTACCGAGCAGGAGATGTGGGCTCAATCCTTGGGTAGGAAAGACTTCCTGGGGAAGGAAAGGGCAACTGACTCCAGTATTCTTGCCTCGAGAACCTCATGGACAGAGGAGCCTGGCCGGCTATCGTTGATGGGGTCGTGAAAGAGTTGAACAAGACTTAGCAACTAAACAATGACTCTTTTATCTACTGTTGCTCTATATGATTTTTCTTTCCTTTCAAAAACCATTCCAAATCACTTTATTTTTTCTGGCATTCATTGTACTTCAGCTATACAGACTGTCTTTTGTTTCTTCAAACACCAATTATTTTCCCAGTGCAGAGAGAGACAAGCTATTTCCTCTATATGCAATTTGTCCCAATGATTTCCCACTAACTTTTCACCTGATTAACTCAACATTTATTTCACAGCTTAAATATCGCTTCTACTGAGAACTCTTTCCTGACTACCTGGTATAAATTAGGACCCCCTATGGGCTTCCCTCATAGCTCAGTTGGTAAAGAATCCACCTGCAATGCAGGAGACCCTGGTTCAATTCCTGGGTCGGGAAGATTCCCTGGAGAGGGATAGGCTACCCACTCCAGTATTCCTGGACTTCCCTTATGGCTTAGCTGGTAAAGAATCTGCTTGCAGTGTGGGAGACCTCAGTTCCATCCCTGGGTTGGGAAGATCCCCTGGAGGGAAAGGCTACCCACTCCAGTGATTCTGGCCTGGAGAATTCCAGGAACTATACAGTCCATGGGGCCCCAAAGAGTCAGACACGACTGAGCAACTTTCATTTTATATATCACTATTAAAGTTTTTTTTTTCCTTGCACCATTTCTCAAGATTCATAATTTTATAATGTTTTTCCATATGTTGCTTAATGACAATCTCCCTTAATATATGGGAAATAATATGCAATGAGAAATAATAGATAATATAGATGGAAGAAAAAATAATGTGAAGAAAGTTTAATGTAAAAAGAGATAAAGTTGAACAGACAAGTGTAATTTATTTTGATGAAGTCAAGATGTCTTTCCAATGGGAAAGAAAATAATGAATTAAAAGTGGTCATGAAGAAACGTTCTTCTGAAATAAAGGGAAATTATTCTCAATATGAAAAGAGAACTATGCTATTTAAAAAAAAAATCAGTCCAGAAAATTGACATTTAAGTTCTAGGAAAAGAGAGAAATGTATACATATTCAGGGAAAATGACAAATTATCTGCAAGGGTGAAAAGCTCTGGCTAACTTCAACCTTTTCCACTGTAACATATGGGACAGAAGACAAATAAATCATGTTTATAAAATTAAATGAAAAATAAATGACTCAATTATAAATTATCCAGCTGATATGAGTTTCAACTATGAAGGCAATTAACAGACATCCTCAAACATCAGAAGACACAAGGAAATAACATTTAGTGACTCTTCTTGGAAATTTTTCCCAGTGGTCAAATGCAGCTAATTGAATATGGATTCAGAATGCAGAAACTTGAAAAGAATAAATTGTGGTAAAGGGAATGATGATGAGCATTTAATTAATTTTCATATAAAATTAAGGCTAAGGACTTGTTGGAACTAAGAATAGAACAAAACTTAGTTATAGTATACCTTGCTGCTAAGTCACTTCAGTCGTGTCCGACTCTGTGTGACTCCATAGACGGCAGCCCACTAGGCTCCCCTGTCCCTGGGATTCTCCCTGCAGGAACACTGGAGTGGGTTGCTATTTCCTTCTCCAGTGGTATACCTTGAGAGTGTAAAAGAGTAATAAAAATAATAATATTTGGCAGAGGGGAGGTAGAAGGAAGTATAAGGGCACCAATTATCTCATCTTTTATGGTTATACAGTCAATAAATGCTTAGCATCTAGAAACGGTGTTATAAAGATTCTGTCTTCATGAGTATTACATTCTAGTGAAGGAAAATGTAAATAAATAATTTAATTTAGTTGTAAATGCTTAAGGGAATCAAATAAGGTTGCTCAGAGACTTCCCTGGTGGCTCAGATGGTAAAGCATCTGCCTACAATGCAGGAGACCTGGGTTCAATCCCTGGGTCGAGAAGATTTCTTGGAGAAGGAAATGACAACCCACTCCAGTATTCTTGCCTGGAAAATCACATGGATGGAGGATCCTGGTGGGCTGCAGTCCATGGGGTTGCAAAGAGTTGGACATGATTGAGTGACTTCACTTTCACTTAGAGAGCAACAAACATGGGAAGGAAGAGAAAAATTAGCTAGAGTTTCGAAAAAGGACTCTTTGGGGAAATAATTTTCTAAGTATCTAACATACTGTTGCTGACACTACCATCTTGATGTTTTAAAATTAAGTTTTTGTATCAGTTCAGTTTAGTCACTCAGTTGTCCAACTCTTTGTGAATCCATGGACTACAGCACACCAGGCTTCCCTGTCTATCACCAACTCCTGGAGCTTGCTCAAACTCATGTCCGTCGAGGCAGTGATGTCATCCAACCAGTTCATCCTCTGTCATCCCCGTCTCCTCCTTCTCTTTCCCAGCATCGGTGTCAATGAATCAATTCTTCACATCAGGTGGCCGAAGTATTGGAGCTTCAGCTTTAGCATCAGTCCTTCCAATGAATATTCAAGATTGATTCCTTTTAGGATTGACTGGTTTGATCTTGCTGTCCAAGGGACTCTCAAGAGTCTTCTCCAACACGTGTAAATAATTTTTTATATTTTCTTTTTCTCATAGTTCATTATTAATGCAGAGAAATGTATATAATTTTGCCTATTGATTTTTTGTCTTGTAATTTTACTAAATTTCTTTATTCTAATAAATTTTTGGTGGAGTCTTTAGGGTTTTTATTTATAAGATCATGTCATCTGTAAATAGAGATAATTTCACTTCTTCCTTTCCAATTTGGATACATTTTGCTTTGTTTTCTTTTCTAATTGTTCTAGCTAGGACTTTCAGTACTGTGCTTAATAAAAGTGATAAAGTGGGCACACTTGTCTTGTTCTTGATCTTAAAGGAAAATCTTTTGGAATTTCACTGTTGGGGACATTAACTGTGGGCTTGTCCTATATGACTTTTATTATGTTGAGGTATGTTCCCTTTATGCTTAAATCATTGAGAGTCTTTTTCATGACAGGATGTTGAATTTTATCAAGTACTTTTCTTTGTTTATTGGGATGATCATATGATTTTTATTCTTCAATTTTTTAATGTGATATATCTCATTGACTCATTTGTATATGTTGAACCATTCTTGCATCCAAGGAATATATCTCACTTTATCATGGTGTACAATCCTCTTACTCTACTGTTGAATTCAGTTTGCAAATATTTTTGAGGATTTTTTTGTATATCTATGTTCACTAGGGGTATTGGCCTGTATTTTTCTTTTCTTGTTGTGTTCTTGTCTGTCTTTGGTATCAAGGTAACACTGGTCTCATGAAATGAGTTTGGAAGCATTTCTTTCCAGAGAGAAGTCAGAGGATGGGCATTTTTGCCCACTCCCTCTGAACTGAACCCAGAGGTCATAGCTGCAGAAAATGCTGTGTGCCTAATATGGCTCTATGGACTTGTGGGGGCTTCCCTTGTGGCTCAGCTGGTAAAGAATCCGCCTGGAATGTGGGAGACCTGGGTTCAATCCCTGGGTTGGGAAGATCTCCTGAAGGAGGGAAAGGCTACCCACTTTAGTATTCTGGCCTGGAGAATTCCATGGGCTATATAGTACATGGGGTCGCAAAGAGTCACACATGACTGAGTGACTTTCAGATGGACTTGTGAATTCTAAACCTATGGACTTTGTTAATAGACCTAGGTGATTTGAAGTGCTAACTGTGTGGACAAGCTCCTTCCAAGGAGAAACTGGAGACTTGGTTTTATTGTTGAAGCCATACAGAGGGAAAATTTGAGGGTAATGCCCGCTGGCTCTTTGGGTCTTCCAGGAGGATCCGAGTCAGCACCTAGATGCAGGCTTATTAGAAATTAGACCCTGGGGCAGAAGCTGGGAACGTATTTACTCACCTCCTTCCAGGGAGAAACTGGGAAATGAGTGTTTATTTTTCCTGCTCCCTCTGCACTGAGCCTAACATAGAACCATAGGGAGTGCTCAAGTACCAGTTTTAAAACAGAGTTTGCTATAGTACTGTGAGACAAATGAATGCAAACTCTGTTAACTATCAGGAGATGATTCAGGAAATGTCCCTTGTGTAGCAACCACAAAAGTTGGTGTGCTGGATGTATGAATAAGCTCCTTTCCAGTGGCCATGTATGGATGTGAGAGTTGGACTGTGAAGAAAGCTGAGCACTGAAGCATTGATGCTTTTGAACTGTGGTGTTGGAGAAGACTCTTGAGAGTCCCTTGGACTGCAAGGAGATCCAACCAGTCCATTCTGAAGGAGATCAGCCCTGGGATTTCTTTGGAAGGAATGATGCTAAAGCTGAAACTCCAGTACTTTGGCCACCTCATGCAAAGAGTTGACTCATTGGAAAAGACTCTGGTGCTGGGAGGGATTGGGGGCAGGAGGAGGAGGGGACAACAGAGGATGAGATGGCTGGATGGCATCACCGACTCTATGGACATGAGTCTGAGTGAACTCTGGGAGTTGGTGATGGACAGGGAGGCCTGGTGTGCTGCGATTCATGTGGTCTCAAAGAGTCGGACACGATGGAGAGACTGAACTGAACTGAGGGAGATGCTGCTGACTTGCCTTTATTGTTGGAGTGAGCTGGAGAGAGAAGGCTGGGGAAGTACCCAATGATCCTTTCGGGCTCTGTTGAGGATTCTAGTCCATACCTAGACACAGGCTGGTATATGGATATTTGATGTGGATATTTTCTCAGTCATCTGAATATGTAGGAATCACCCAACTACTTTTTGGATTTCTCTCAGAGGGAATTGATCTGTATGTTAATGTACATCTGTGGGAAAGAGAAAGTTAGAAACCTCTTATGTAACCATCTCAGTGACATATTTAGGGCATGTGGCTACTTGTATGTAAGTGGAGACATTGCTGCCAGCATCTGTGGAACTTGATATTACTTGTTATGATGCCTACATGAACTGTCTGCTAAGTTTCTACATTATTATGTTATTTTAAAATGTATTTATATGTTAGGTTTATTTGCAAATATATATTTTATAACTGATATATATTTGTTGTGAATTGTAACACACTATAGTTACACACTGTAGTGTTCCTTTTTAAATGTTATTTATTCAATCTTGCCATTGTGTCTAAGACATTTTCTGTTGCATTAATTTTATTTTGTTGTTAGTATTACTTTTATAGTGGCATTCTCTGTAGTGTTGATTTTTCTTTCAATTCTTTAACTTTGTCAGTTTTTTTTTTTTTCTGTTTAATGAAATCCTTTGCTTTGGCTTGTATTCTTTTTTAAAAAAATTTTTGTTTGTAATAAGAATTCATGTTCTATGATATCTCTTAGAGAATGAAGAATAGTTCTTTTAATTCTTAGGTTTCCAAGGGTAAGGTGGCTTACCCTTGGAAAGGGTACATTATTTTTTTTAAGGTGGCTACAATTGTTTTCTTTTTATAATTAAAAAAGAAATTTGCAAATGGCATTATTTCAATCTTTTTAATAGATGATTAATATTCCATTATATATATATATATATATATACACACACTTGTGTATGTGATACCTTCTTTATCCATTCATCTGCTGATGGATATTTAGGCTGCTTCCATGTGTTGGGTATTGTGAAACAGTGTTGAAATGAACATGGAGTGTATTTAAACATTGAGGCAACACTGACTCAATGGACATGGGTTTAAGCAAACTCAGGGAGATAATGAAGGACAGGGAAGCTTGGCATGCTGCAGTTCATGGGTTCACAGTCAGAGACAACTGAGCGACTGAACAACAGCAACAATAAACACTGGATATGCTTTTAATTTGCCTTTACTTATATTTTTTCCCTGTATTTTCTTATTTTATGGATTTTATTAAAATTATAAAATCATGTAGTATAAAAAGCCAAATAATGCTATCATATAAGGAAGAAAGTTACCTGAATCACCACCACAAATTCTTCATACTAGACACAAGCAATCTCCTTTAATAATTGTAAAGTGCTCTTTCTGTTATATTCTTCCATATTTTTGTACAAATTTCATCTATCTGATACTTTTAAACTATTTGTTTATTTTCAGTGTTTTAGATTATATTTGACACACTGCATATATTGCATATGTTGTAAACTCCTATACACTCCTTTCACTTTATATAATATATCCCTTTAACTATAACCAGTATCCCTTTCTTTTCTTGAGGCTAATTTACTCTGCAGATTGTTAAGCTATGGCTGCACCCAGGGTAAGAATGAAATACTTTAGGAAGCTTTTTTTTTCTGCCTATCTGTATACTTCTATGGATCTGCTGACATTGGACAGTTCACTCCTATGCAGCAGATTAAAGTCAGTAGTATTAGGCTGAAGATATTGCACTCCCTCCATGCTGTGATCTAAACAGCTTTATTCCTAAAAAAAAAAAAAGATTTTACATATATTTATATAGAAAGTATGTTATTTAAATATTATAGGCTTGTATATAATATTTAATATTATAAGTAAATATATATACATGTATATGTGTTTCTCCTTCCATACTCACCACCCAAAATTTTTTTCCAATTACCTCAGTATATTTATATGGAGAAGGCAATGGCAACCCACTCCAGTACTCTTGCCTGGCCAATCCCGTGGATGGAGGGTCCTGGTAGGCTGCAGCCCATGTGGTCACTAAGAGTTGGACATGACTGAGCGTCTTCACTTTAACTTTTCACTTTCATGCATTGGAGAAGGAAATGGCAACCCACTCCAGTGTTTTTGCCTGGAGAATCCCACGGACAGGGAAGCCTGGTGGGCTGCTGTTTATGGGGTCGCACAGAGTCAGACACGACTGAAACAACTTAGCAGCAGCAACAATATATTTATAACACAATTTTGTTAAATCATTATATGATATTTAATATTATTATGATTATATAAGCTTTAAAGTGTACTAGGAGCATGTTGCCTTTCTTGTACAGTTCTCTTTCTGCCACTTGGAGCTAAAAATCCTGGACCTTTAATTTAAGAAATATTATCTTGGTTCCTATGTGTTTATTATTAATTCAACCTATAATTTTCCAAAATAGCAAAAAAAAACAAAAAATAATACTAAGCACACCAGATTAGTCCTCCATTTGTTGTTGTTTAATCACTAGGTCATGTCTGACTCTTTGTGACCCCATGGACTGTAGCACGCCACGCTTCCTTGTCCTTCACTATCTCCCAGAGCTTGCTCAAACTCCTGTCCATCGAGGCAGTGATGCCATCCAACCATTTGGTCCTCTGTCATCACCTTCTCCTCCTGACTTCAATCATCCCCAGCATCAGGGTCTTTTCTTATGAGTCAGCTCTTCCCATCAGGTGGCCAGAGTATGGGAGCTTTAGCTTCAGCATAAGTCCTTCCAATGAATATTTTTAGTATTGACTGGTTTGATCTCCTTGCCGTCCAAGGGATTCTGAAGAGTCTTCTCCAACACCACAGTTCAAAAGCACCAGTTCTTCAGTGCTCAGCTTTCATTATGGTCCAACTCTCACATCCATACATGACTATTGGAGAAACTATAGCTTTGACTGTACAGACTTTGTTGGCTTTACAATATGCTATCTAGGCTTTTCATAGCTTTTCTTCCAAGGGGCAAGTGTCTTAATTTCATGGCTGCCGTGACCGTCTGCAGTGATTTTGAAGCCCAAGAAAATAAAGTCTGTGACTATTTCCATTGTTTCCCCATCTATTTGCATGAAGTGATGGGACGGGATGCCATGATCTTTTTTTTTTTTTTTTTAATAGTTGAGTTTTAAGCCAGCTTTTTGACTTGCCTCTTTCACCTTCATCAAGAGGATCTTTAGTTCCTCTTCACTTTCTGCTATAAGGGTGGTGTCATCTGCATATATTTATTATTGAAATTTCTTCTGGCAATCTTGATTCCAGCTTGTGTTTCATCCAGCCCAGCATTTCGTATAATGTACTCTGCATATAAGTTAAATAAGTAGGGTGACAATATACAGCCTTGACGGACTCCTTTTCCTGACTATGAACCAGTCCCTTGTTCCATGTCCAGTTCTAACTGCTGCTTCTTGACTGCATACATATTTCTCAGGAAGCAAGTAAGGTGGTCTGGTATTCCCATCTCTAGAAGAATTTTCTGCAGTTTGTTGTGATCTGCACAGTCAAAGGCTTTAGTGTATTCAATGAATTCTCTTGCTTTTTCTATGATCCAGTGGATGTTGGCAATTTGATACCTGTTTCCTCTGCTTTTTTAAAATCCTGCTTGAACATCTGGAAGTTCTTGGTCACATACTGTTGAAACCTAGCTTGAAAGATCTTGAGTATGACCTTGTTAGCATGTGAAATGAGTATAATAGTGCGGTAGTTTGAACATTCTTCGGCATGGCTCTTCTTCGTGATTGGAATGAAAGCTGATATTTTCCAGTCCTGTGGCCACTACTGAGATTTTCAAATTTGCTTTGGAATGCAGCATTTTAACAGCATCATCTTTTAGGATTTGAAATAGCTCAGCTGGGATTCTATCACTTCCACTAGCTTTGTTCATAGTGATGCTTCCTAAAGCCCACTTGACTTTGCACTCCAAGATGCCTGGCTCTAGGTGAGTCATCACACCATCGAGGCTATCTGGGTCATTAAGATCTTTTTTGTGTAGTTCTTCTGTTTATTCCTGCCACCTCTTCTTAATATCTTCTGCTTCTCTTAGGTCCATACCATTTCTGTCCTTTACTCTGTCCATCTTTGCATGAAATATTCCCTTGGTATCTCTAATTTTAGAGCTCTGGTCTTTCCCATTGCATTGTTTTCCTCTATTTGTTTGCATTGTTCTCTTGGGAATGTTTTCCTATCTCTTCTTGGTATTCTCTGGAACTTTGCATTCAGATGTGTGTATCTTTCCTATTCTCCTTTGCCTTCAATTAGGTGAGAGGAAGAAAGAGAGGCATACTATACAGTAATGGGTAATGTAATTCTTTGAAATCAAAGTTGTAAAACAGAAAATTAACACATTATTCATTTTATATTAAATATAGCTCACTTTATGCCTATCTAAGGATAGGTATAGTATCTTATAAATTTTATGCATCCCTAGCTTCCCTTTTTATTAATTTTTTTCATGTTTCTAGTCTACAGAGTTTATCTGCAAGTTTTTCAAGCTGTCATATATCGCCAAACATTTTTTCCAATGTAGTTATTGAAAAAAATCCACGTATATGTGGACCTACACAGTCTAATCCAATGTTTTTCAAGTGTCAACTGTATGTTAAACTGTGGGGCCTTCAGTTCCTATGTAGGAAAGAATTCACTGAAGTCATTTGAAAGGCGTATTTCCAGGTGAGGTAAAATGAGGTGCTTTGCTTCAAGTAAAAAAGATGATTTTGTCTCCTTGTGTCTCATTTTTAAAAGTTTTGTTTTATGTAGTGAGTCAGAGAATGTTGTACCTATTAAAACTTTTATTTTTATTCGGTCATTAGGTAAAACAAAGCCTCAAGCAGCAAAGATTCTATATTCATGCAAATTTTCTTCTAATAAAAGGTGAGAAAGAAGAAACTAAAGAAAATATCTGTAAGGAGTCACCTCCAAATGTAATAGCATTTAAACAATTCTCACCATAGTTGACAAAAGAGTCTGAAATGCAGTACTTGGGTGATATCTCAAAAACGACAGGATGATCTCTGTTCGTTTCCAGGCAAACCATTCAATATCACAGTAATCCAAGTCTATGCCCCAACCAGTAATGCCAAAGAAGCTGAAGTTGAACAGTTCTATGAAGACCTACAAGACCTTCTAGAACTAACACCCCCAAAAGATGTTCTTTTAATCATAGGGGACTGGAATGCAAAAGTAGAAAGTCAAGTGATACCTGGACTAACAGCCAAGTTTGGCCTTGGAGTACAGAATGAAGCAGGTCAAAGGCTAACAGAGTTTTTCCAAGAGAACACACTGCTCATAGCAAACACCCTCTTCCAACAACACAAGAGATGACACTACATATGGCATCACCAGATGCTCAATACCAAAATCATACTGATTATATTCTTTGCAGCCAAAGATGGAGAAGCTCTATATAATCAGCAAAAGCAAGACCAGGAGCTGACTGTGGTACAGACCATGGACTCCTTATTGCTAAATTCAGACTTAAATTGAAGAAAGTAGGGAAAACCACTAGACCATTCAGGTATGACCTAAATCAAATCCCTTATGATTATATAGTGGTAGTGACAAATAGATTCAAGGGATTAGATCTGATGAACAGAGTGCCTGAAGAAGTTTGGATAGAGGTTCCTGACATTGTACAGAAGGAAGGGATCAATTCCATCCCCAAGTAAAATAAATGCAAAAAGGCAAAATGGTTGTCTGAGGAGGCCTTACAAATAGCTGTGAAAAGAAGGGAAGCAAAAAGCAAAGGAGAAAACAAAAGATATACCCATTTGAATGCAGAGTTCCAAAGAATAACAAGGAGTGATAAGAAAGCCTTCCTCAGTGATCACTGCAAAGAAATAGAGGAAAACAACAGAATGGGAGACACTAGAGATCTCTTAAAGAAAATTAGACATACCAAGGGAACATTTCATGCAAAGATGGGCTTGATAAAGGACAGAAATGGTATGGACCTAACAGAAGCAGAAGATATTAAGAAGAGGTGGCAAGAATACACAGAAGAACTGTACAAAACAGAGCTTCACGACCCAGATAATCACGATGGTGTGACCATTCACCTAGAGCCAGATATCCTGGAATGTGTAGTCAAGTGCGCCTTAGAAAGAATGACTATGAACAAAGCCAGTGGAGGTGATGGAATTCTAGTTGAGGTATTTCAAAACATAAAAGATGATGCTGTGAAACTGCCACACTCAATATGCCAGCAAATTTAGAAAACTCAGCCATGGCCACAGAACTGGAAAAGGTCAGTTTGCATTCCAATCCCAAAGAAAGGTAATGCCAAAGACTGCTCAAACTACTGCAAAATTGCACTCACAGGGAGGCCTGGCATGCTACAATTCATGGGGTTGCTAGTAAAGTAATGGTCAAAATTCTCCAAGCCAGGCTTCAACAATATGTGAATCATGAACTTCCAGATGTTCAAGCTGGTTTTAGAAAAGGCAGAGGAACAGAGACCAGATTGTGAACATCCATTGGATCATCAAAAAAGCAAGACAGTTCCAGAAAAAAATCTATTTCTGCTTTATTGACTATGCCAAAGCCTTTGACTATGTGGATCACAATAAACTGTGGAAAATTCTGAAAGAGATGAGAATATCAGACCACATGAGCTGCCTCCTGAGAAATCTGTATGCAGGTCAGGAAGCAACAGTTAGAACTGGACATGGAACAACAGACTGGTTCCAAATAGGAAAAGGAGTGTGTCAAGGCAGTATATTGTCACCCTGCTTATTTAACTTATATGCAGAATACATCATGAGAAACGCTGGGCTGGAGGAAGCACAAGTTGGAATCAAGATTGCTGGGAGAAATATCAATAACCTCAGATACACAGATGACACCACCCTGATGGCAGAAACTGAAGAGGAACTAAGGAGCCTCTTGATGAAAGTGAAAGAGGAGAGTGAAATGTTGGCTTAAAGCTCAACATTCAAACAAAAAAGATCATAACATCTGGTCCCATCACTTCATGGCAAATAGATTGGGAAACAGTGGAAACAGTGTCAGACTTTATTTTTCAGGGCTCCAAAATCACTGCAGATGGTGATTGCAGCCATGAAATTAAAAGATGCTTACTCCTTGGAAGGAAAGTTATGACCAACTAGACAACGTATTCAAAAGCAGAGACATTACTTTGCCAACAAAGGTCCATCTAGTCAAAGCTATGGTTTTTTCAGTAGTCATATATGGATGTGAGTTGGACTATGAAGAAAACTGACTGCCGAGGAATTCATGCTTTTGAACTGTGGTGTTGGAGAAGACTCTTGACAGTCCCTTGGACTGCAAGGAGATCCAACCAGAACATCCTAAAGCAAATCAGTTCAGTTCAGTTCAGTTCAGTCGCTCAGTCATGTCCGTCTCTTTATGACCCCATGAATCACAGCATGCCCAGCCTCCCTGTCCATCACCAACTCCCGGAGTTCACTCAAACTCATGTCCATTGAGTTGGTGATGCCATCCAGCCATCTCATCCTTTGTTGTCATTTTCTCCTCCTGCCCCCAACCCCTCACAGCATCAGGGTCTTTTCCTGCGAGTCAACTCTTTACATGAGGTGGCCAAAGTATAGGAATTTCAGCTTCAGCATTAGTCCTTCCAAAGAACACCCAGGACTGATCTCTTTTAGAATGGACTGGTTGAATCTCCTTGCAGTCCAAGGGACTCTCAAGAGTCTTCTCCAACATCACATTTCAAAAGCATTAATTCTTCGGTGCTCAGCTTTCTCCACAGTCCACCTCACATCATACATGACCACTGGAAAAACCATAGCCATGATTAGACAAAACTTTGTTGGCAAAGTAGTATCTCTGCTTTTCAATATGCTATCTAGGTTGGTCATATCTTTCCTT
The DNA here is from genome assembly GCA_006410635.1 of Cephalophus harveyi. Classification (NCBI taxonomy): domain Eukaryota; kingdom Metazoa; phylum Chordata; class Mammalia; order Artiodactyla; family Bovidae; genus Cephalophus; species Cephalophus harveyi. Next base: position 189,627 of record SJYT01029741.1, read on the forward strand.
CCAAGGAGTAAGCGTTTTTAATTTCATGGCTGCAATCACCATCTTTGGTGATTTTGAAACACAAAAAAATAAACTCTGATACTGTTTCCCTGTTTCCCCATCTATTTCCCATAAAATGATGGGACCAGATGTCATGATCTTAGTTTTCTGAATGATAAGCTTTAAGCCAACTTTTTCACTCTCCTCTTTCACTTTCATCAAGAGGTTTTTTTAGTTCCTCTTCATTTTCTGTCATAAGGGTGGGAACTTCTATATATCTGAGGTTATTGATATTTCTCCTGGCAATCTTGATTCCAGCTTGTGCTTCTTCCATGATGTACTCATGCACATGATGTTTCTCATGATGTACTCTGCATATAAGTTAAATAAGCAGGGTGACAATATACAGCCTTGACGGACTCCTTTTCCTATTTGGAACCAGTCTGTTGTTCCATGTCCAGTTCTAACTGTTGCTTCCTGACCTGCATATAGGTTTCTCAAGAGGCAGGTCAGGTGGTCTGCTATTCCCATCTCTTTCAGAATTTTCCACAATTTATTGTGATCCACATAGTCAAAGGCTTTGGCATAGTCAATAAGGCAGAAATAGATGTTTTTCTGGAACTCTCTTGCTTTTTCAATGACCCAGTGGATGTTGGCAATTTGATCTCTGGTTCCTCTGCCTTTTCTAAAACCAGCTTGAACATCAAGAAGTTCACGGTTCATATACTGCTGAAGCCTCACTGGCAGAATTTTGAGCATTACTTTACTAGCGTGTGAGATGAGTGCAATTGTGAGGTAGTTTGAGCATTCTTTGGCATTACCTTTCTTTGGGATTGGAATGCAAACTGACCTTTTCCAGTCCTGGGGCCACAGTTGAGTTTTCTAAATTTGCTGGCATATTGAGTGTGGCAGTTTCACAGCATCATCTTTTATGTTTTGAAATACCTCAACTGGAATTCCATCACCTCCACTGGCTTTGTTCATAGTCATTCTTCCTAAGGCGCACTTGACTACACATTCCAGGATATCTGGCTCTAGGTGAGTGGTCACACCATCGTGATTATCTGGGTTGTGAAGCTCTGTTTTGTACAGTTCTTCTGTGTATTCTTGCCACCTCTTCTTAATATCTTCTGCTTCTGTTAGGTCCATACCATTTCTGTCCTTTATCAAGCCCATCTTTGCATGAAATGTTCCCTTGGTATGTCTAATTTTCTTTAAGAGATCTCTAGTGTCTCCCATTCTGTTGTTTTCCTCTATTTCTTTGCAGTGATCACTGAGGAAGGCTTTCTTATCACTCCTTGCTATTCTTTGGAACTCTGCATTCAGATGCTTATATCTTTCCTTTTCTCCTTTGCTTTTCACTTCTCTTCTTTTTCACTGCACAAAGAATGAAGGGATGGAGCCAAAGTAAAAACAGTACCCAGTTGTGAATGTGACTGATGTTAGAAGCAAGGTCCAATGCTGTAAAGAGCAATATTGCATAGGAACCTGGAATGTCAGATTCATGAATCAAGGCAAATTGGAAGTGGTCAAACAGGAGATGGCAAGAGTGAACATCAATATTCTATGAATCAGCGAACTAAAATGGACTGGAATGAGTGAATTTAACTCAGATGACCATTATATCTACTACTGTGGGCAGCAATCCCTTAGAAGAAATGGAGTAGCCATCATGGTCAACAAAAGAGTCCAAAATGCAGTACTTGGATGCAATCTCAAAAATGACAGAATGATCTCTGTTTGTTTCCAAGGCAAACCACTCAGTATCATGCTAATCCAAGCCTATGCCCCAACCAGTAATGCTGAAGAAGCTGAAGTTGAATGGTTCTGTGAAGATCTACAAGACCTTTTAGAACTAACACACAAAAAAGATGTCCTTTTTATTATAGGGGACTGGAATGCAAAAGTAGGAAGGCAAGAAACACCTGGAGTAACAGGCAAATTTGGCCTTGGCATACGGAATGAAGCAGGGCAAAGGCTAATAGAGTTTTGCCAAGAGAATGCACTGGTCATAGCAAACTGGTCATAGATAATCACGATGGTGTGACCACTCACCTAGAGCCAGATATCCTGGAATGTGTAGTCAAGTGCGCCTTAGGAAGAATGACTATGAACAAAGCCAGTGGAGGTGATGGAATTCCAGTTGAGGTATTTCAAAACATAAAAGATGATGCTGTGAAACCTCTTCCAACAACACAAGAGAAGACTCTACGCATGGATATCACCAGATGGTCAGTACTAAAATCAGATTGATTATATTCTTTGTAGCCAAAGATGGAGAAGCTCTATATAGTCAGCAAAAACAAGACCGGGAGCTGACTGTGGCTCAGATCATGAATTCCTTATTGCCAAATTCAGACTTAAATTGAAGAAAGTGGGGAAAACCACTAGACCATTCAGGTATGACCCTAAACCAAATCCCTTATGATTATATAGTGGAAGTGAGAAATAGATTTAAGGGACTAGATCTGACAGAGTGCCTGATGAACTATAGACGGAAGGTTTGTGAGATTGTACAGGAGTCAGGGATCAAGACCATCTCCAAGAAGAAGAAATGCAAAAAAGCAAAATGGCTGTCTGAGGAGGCCTTACAAATAATTGTGAAGAGAAGAGAAGTGAAAAGCAAAGGAGAAAAGAAAATCAGTCCTGAATATTCATTGGAAAAACTGATGCTGAAGCTGAAACTCCAATACTTTGGCCACCTGATGTGAAGAACTGACTCATTTGAAAAGACCCTGATGCTGGGGAAGATTAAAGTTGGGAGGAGGAAGGGACAACAGAGGATGGGATGGTTGGATGGCATCACCGACTCAATGGACATGAGTTTGGGTAAACTCCAGGAGTTGGTGATGAACAGGGAGGCCTGGCATGTGCAGCAGTCCATGCAGTCACAAAGAGTCGGAGACGACTGAGTGACTGAACTGAACTGAACACCATGTCTCCTAGGCCAATGGCTGCTGGCTCCCCTGCCTATGTGGCATTGCCAGGGTCCCTGTGATTCAAGCAGCTGTGCCACCTACTTGCTTGATCCTCAATGGAACAGATCTTCTAGAGGCTAGAAAACCCCTAATGGCATCATATCTCCTGCTCCCCTGGCTGCAGGATCCCCTGTGTACCTGATGCTGCCAGGGTCATTGTGATCCAAGCAGCTGCACCTCCTCCATATGCAGCCCTCACTGGGACAGACCCAAATCCTCCAGGGCAGCTTTGGGAGCAAACTCCTGTGGATGACCCACATAGAGAGGTGGAGATAAAACCACAGTTGAATCCCAGGTGCAATATGGCTAAGGAAGAGGGTCAAAAATCTTCCTACAAGCTGTACAAGCTGCAGATTAAATCCACATGATCAAATAGGCAGACTCTGTGTCTATGCGATATATAAATTGACAATGAGAGCTCCTACATAGGAAAATTTACTGATTCTGGCAGCTGTGGACCGTAGAGGCAAGAACACACAGGAGCAAGGCCAGATGAGACTCTGATCTGTCCCCACAGCAGGTCCAGAGAAAAGCCCAATATTGGAGGGCATCATAGGGAGACGGAAGTGAACTGTCACTCACAGAGAAGGAAAGGACATTTACAACTGATATTTGAGAAAATAATTATTATTCTTATATTTTGATTGGTTCTATAGTTGGTTCTGGAGTTTTTTCTTCTTTTCTTTCCCCTCTGTTGCTGAGGTTGTTGAGTTTATTATTACTATTAACTCGATTTAAGCTTTTGAGAATTTATTTAATCATACTTTTTATTTCCTTTATAAACTTCTACCTCTACTTTGGCCTTTTGTGGTTTGATGGGGTTTTTTTCTTGTTTGTTTTTGTTCAATTACTAAAAAAATTTTTTTTCCTGCTATTCTTTTAATATATATAAATCTGTTTTATATAATTCTGTTTAACTTTGTTTTTCTATGATTTTTTCTTTTCTTTTGTTTTCTTTCTTTTTTCAACATGTTTGTTAGTTTGGTTTTTTTTCTTTGCTTTATTCCCCAGTTGGCATTCGGCTTTGGTTTTATTTTCCACTTTGCATTTAGTTAGTTTTCTTTTAATTGGTTGATATAATTTCTGGTTTCCTTTGCTTGTTGGGTCACTCTCTTTTACTTTCTTTTTTTGGACTGCTGTGATTTCATTTGTATGTGTGTATGGGGATGTTTCATTGTTTTTGTTCTTATTTGTCTTATTTTGTCTTTATCATTTGTGTGGGATCTTCTTTTTATATTTTGTTTATTTTTGTGTTTGTTTTATCCCCCCTTTAATGCCATAACAAATGACTTGTGGAATTTTGGATCTCTGGCCAGAGATTGGGCCTGAGCCTTTGGAGTGGGAGCACTGAGTCCAGGACTCTAGGCTGTCAGAAAACTCCTAAATTCAGGGAGTATTAATTAGTGAGAACTCCCACAAAGGCCTCCACCTGCATAAAAGAGCCAGTATCACACAACTGCTTTGCAGCACCCAGTGCAAGATTCTTTACTCAAAAACAAGCAAGACAAAAATACAAATCCAATCATCAGCATACACTATTCACCCCAAAACATACTACTTTACATATCCTTGCCCATTAGAGAGAAACAAAACAAAACAAAACAAAAAACTCAACTTCTCCCACAGAACATGGGCACAAGTCACTCTCAACACAAAGCCTATACAAACAACCAGACCAGCCTTATCTACCAAGGGCAGAAACAAGAAGGAAGGAGGGACACAACCCTAAAACCTAGGAAAAGGGGACCTCAGAGTAAGTTAGAAAAAAATGAAGAGACAGAGAAATATCATGCAAATGAAAGAACAAGGTAAGAACTCACAAGACCAAGTAGATGAAGAGGAAATAGGCAAACTTCCTAAAAAAGATTTCAGAGTAAAGATAGAAAAGATGTTTCAAAACCTCAAAAATATAATGAATAAAATGCAAGAATCAAATAACACATTCATCAAGGACCTAGAAGAAATAAAGAATAAAAAGACAGGGATGAATAACACATTTACTGTAATTAAAAATACTCTAGAAGGAATCAATAGCAGAATAACTGAAGTAGAAGAAGAGATAAGTGAGTTGGAAGACAGAATGGTGGAAATAACTGTTAAAGAACTGAATAAAAGGAAAAGGAAAAAAATTGAGGATAGTCTCAGAGACTTCTGGGACAATATAAAACTGACCAACGTTCAAATTATAAGGGTCTCAGAAGAAAAAGAGAAAAATAAAAGGTCTTAGAAGATTTTTGAAGAGATTATAATCAAAAGCTTCCCCAACGTGGGAAAGGTAATTAACAATCAAGTCCATGAAGCACAGAGTGTCCCAGTAGGATAAACCCAAGGAGAAACTTGCCAAGACACATGCTAATCAAACTAATGAAGATTAAACACAAAGAAAAACTATTAAAGCAGCAAGGGAAAAGCAACAAGTAACATACCCGGGAAAACCCATACAATTAACAGCTGATCTTTCAGCAGAAACTCTATAGGTCAAAAGGGAATCACCAGATATATTTAAAGTACACAAAGGAAAAAAAAAATCGACAACCAAGATTACTCTACTTGGCAAAATTGATGGAGAAATCAAAAGTTTTACAGACAGACAAAAATTAAGAGAATTTAGCACCACCAAAACAGCTTTACAACAAATGGCAAAGGGACTTTTATAGGCAGGAAGCACAAGAGCAGGAAAAGACATACAAGAACAAACCCAAAACAATTAACAAAATGCCAATAGAAAAAAAAAAAAAAAGAAAATGTCAATATGACATGCTGCTACTGCTGCTGCTCTTAAGTCGCTTCATATATCAATAATTACTTTAAGGTAAATGGACCAAATGCTTCCAACAAAAGACACAGACAGGTTCAGTTCAGTTCAGTTCAGTTCAGTTGCTCAGTCGTGTCCGACTCTTTGCGACTCCATGAATCTCAGCACGCCAGGCCTCCCTATCCATCACCAACCCCTGGAGTTCACTCAGACTCACGTCCTTCGAGTCAGTGATGCCATTCAGCCATCTCATCTTCTGTTGTCCCCTTCTCCTCCTGCCCCCAATCCGTCCCAGCATCAGAGTCTTTTCAAATGAGTCAACTGTTTGCATGAGGTGGCCAAAGTACTGGAGTTTCAGCTTTAGCATCATTCCTTCCAAAGAAATCCCAGGGTTGATCTCCTTCAGAATGGACTGGTTGGATCTCCCTGCAGTCCAAGGGACTCTCAAGAGTCTTCTCCAACACCACAGTTCAAAAAAAAAAAAAACAAAAACACACAAGTTGAAAGGATACAAAAAGCAAAACCCATGTATATGCTGCCTCTGTTTACAAGAGACCCACATCAGACCTAGAGATACAGACTGAAAGTCGGTCGGTGGAAAAAGATACTGCATGCAAATAGCAAATAAAACTGGAGTGGCAATTCTCATATCAGACAAAATAGACCTTAAAAGAATATTATAAGTGATAAAGAAGGACAATACATAATGATAAAGGAATTAATCCAAGAAGAACATATAACAATTAAAAACATTTATGCACCCAACAAAGGAGCACCCTAATATATAAGCAAACACTAACAGATATAGAAAAGAAAATTGACAGTAACACAATAGGAGTAGGGTACATAAAAAACCCCACTTACACCAATAAACAGATCATCAGAACAGAAGATTGATAAGGAATCACAAGCCTTAAATTAACTTTAAACCTGATGGACCTAGTTGATATTTTCAGGACATTCCACCCAAATGCAGAAAAATATACTTTCTTCTCCAGTGCATATGGAATATTCTCTAGGATAGACCACATTTTGGGTCACAAATCAAGCTTCAGTAAATAAGAAAATTGAAATAATATCAATAAAAAAAAAAAAAACAAAAACACACAAGTTGAAAGGATACAAAAAGCAAAACCCATGTATATGCTGCCTCTGTTTACAAGAGACCCACATCAGACCTAGAGATACAGACTGAAAGTCGGTCGGTGGAAAAAGATACTGCATGCAAATAGCAAATAAAACTGGAGTGGCAATTCTCATATCAGACAAAATAGACCTTAAAAGAATATTATAAGTGATAAAGAAGGACAATACATAATGATAAAGGAATTAATCCAAGAAGAACATATAACAATTAAAAACATTTATGCACCCAACAAAGGAGCACCCTAATATATAAGCAAACACTAACAGATATAGAAAAGAAAATTGACAGTAACACAATAGGAGTAGGGTACATAAAAAACCCCACTTACACCAATAAACAGATCATCAAAACAGAAGATTGATAAGGAATCACAAGCCTTAAATTAACTTTAAACCTGATGGACCTAGTTGATATTTTCAGGACATTCCACCCAAATGCAGAAAAATATACTTTCTTCTCCAGTGCATATGGAATATTCTCTAGGATAGACCACATTTTGGGTCACAAATCAAGCTTCAGTAAATAAGAAAATTGAAATAATATCAAGTATCTTTTCAGAGCACAGTTTTGTGAGACTAGATCAATTACAGGAAAAGACACTGTAAAAAAAGACATACATGGAAATTTTACAATCACTTCATTCAGTTCAGTCACTCAGTTGTGTCTGAGTTTTTTAAAATATAAATTTATTTTAATTGGAGGCCAATTACTTTACAATATTGTATTGCTTTTGCCATACATTGACATGAATCCGTCACGGGTGTACACGTGTTCCCCATCCTGAACTCCCCTCCCCCCTCCCTCCCCATCCCATCTGAACAAGTGAGCCTAAAAAAGTGTCCACCACCGCCCCCTTGTGTCAGGGCGGAAATTAGACACTGAGGAGACCAGCAAACAGAAGAAGCTAAAACACGGAACCGCCTTGGAAGTGACAGGTTTAATAGATTAAAACCCTGTAGTTACCACGGACTACATAGGAAGGGGCCTATAGATCTTGAGAAATATAAGCCGGATCAAGGAACTATCCGAAAATGAACTGACCCCACACTGTCCACAACAACACTAGAGAAAGTCCTAGATATATTTTTACTATTATCATTCTTTAAATTAAAATTTTTTAATTTTAAGTCCTCTACTACTCCTTTAATTTTCATTTTTATAACCTACTATTATTTTGCAAAAGACCCTATTTTTTAAAGCAAACTTCATATATATATATATTTTATAATTTTTGTGACTTTGTTTTTTTCTTGAATATTGTATTTTTGAGAATCCAACCTCTACTCTAGATTTTTAATCTTTGCTTTTTGGTATCTGTTATCAATTTGGTACCTTTAAGAACCCAGTCTTCAGTACCCATTTTCACTTGGGAGTGAGATTACTGGCTTGACTGCTCTCTCCCCCTTTGGATTCTCCTTTTTATCCACCATGTCGCCTCTATCTCCTCCCTCCCCCTTCTCTTCTCTACCCAACTCTGTGAATCTCTTTGTGTGTTCTGGACTGTGTCTGACTCTTTGCGACACCATGGACTGCAGTGTGCCAGACTTCCTTGTCTATCACCAACTCCCGCAGTTTACTCAAACTCATGTACATTGAGTCGGTGATGCCATCCAACCATCTCATCCTCTGTCATCCCCTTCTCCTCCTGCCTTCAATCTTTCCCGGCACCAGGGTGAGTTTCCTAAATTTGCTGGGATATTGAGTGCAGCACTTTCACAGCATCATCTTTTAGGATTTGAAATAGCTCAACTGGAATTCCATTACCTCCACTAGCTTTGTCCGTAGTGATACTTCCTAAGCCCCACTTGACTTCTCATTCTAGGATGTCTGGCTCTAGGTGAGTGATCATACCATCGTGATTATATGGGTTGTTTTTTTGATATTTTTTGTTTAGTTCTTCTGTGTATTCTTACCACCTCTTCTTAATATCTTCCGCTTCTCTTAGGTCCATACCATTTCTGTCCTTTATTGAGCCCATCTTTGCATGAAATGTTCTCTTGGTATCTTTAATTTTCTTGAAGAGATCTCCAGTCTTTCCCATTCTATTATTTTCTTCTATTTCTTTTCATTGATAACTGGGGAAGGTTTTCTTAGCTCTCCTTGCATTCTTTTGAATTTCAAATGGGTATATCTACCCTTTTCTCCTTTTCTTTTTGCTTTTCTTCTTTTCACAGCTATTTGTTAGAAAATGATAAAGGCCAATGATATAATGACAGAGTAGAACAGTATTTGACATAGTGAGGTCTAGGAAGGGGAGGGCAGTATTAGCTTGCAGAGTTAAATGGAGCGTTCAGGAGAGGCCACATCAAGAGGGTGAGGATTGAGAAAAGCCTTGAAAGAAGTGAGTAGGGGAACTAGGCATGTTTCTAGAGAAAGAATATACCAGGCATCTAAAGCAGGCCCTAAGGAGCAAGTGCAGCTTCCAAGCTGACAAAGTCAAGTCTGCTGATTTAAAAAGTTTTATCATTGTCATTATTATGCTCCACTGATTACTTTGAATTTTACTGTTTCTCATATTGGCATGGATTATTATACATGACTCATGTGCATAGAAACAAAATTTTCCCTTTTAAATATCTGATTTGTAATTTAATATTTTATCTCAGTCATGTATGATCCTAAAATGAGACTAATTGGGATCACACTGTGGGTTCAAGTCATAGAAATATCAGGAAACACTTAAGCAAAAGGATGATTTACAGAGATTTAAAGCCTTTCTCACCTTTATTGTCATGGGACACTTTTAAAACCCACTTCTTTCCAAAAGTTGAATGCATTAAATCCAGAGTAAAGGAAATAGAAAAAGCAATGTTGCTTAGACCTGGATCATGTTTTCTCTAGTGTATTTCTAAAACAATATTGGGAAGCTTTCTCTAAAACCCCTGCTTTTCAAGGAGAGTTGCTCAAAGAAAAACATGTTTTCTGGCTTTTAAAATGTAATGTATCTGCAAAGAAAGAAGAAAAAAAAAGCCAGTATTTTAAAATGTAGTATGATATTAAAAGAGAAGAAAAACCAGACCAGAGTCCACCTAGGGGATTTGTAGAGGAAAAAGGAAAAAGAACAAGCATTGCAACTGTTATCCTCCAAAAATATGCTGCCATAAGGACTTAAGTTGTTTTAATCTTCTCTCTATATAACACGAATTTTCTTGACCTTGCAAAGTCATTCAGTATTTGTTCACATATCTGTGAAAACAAGGGCAATGATCCCTTTTCTTTGTGAATCCTTCAGGATAACTTAGTGACTTTAATATCTAATACCAACTATTATTATTCCCATTGCCTTTGTTCTCAAAACTCACACCACTGACCTAATAATGAACAAAATGACAGTCGTGTCTGTAGCTACTTGTAACAAAAGACTCTCAGTAGTGTTGTATTTCAGTTTAATGAAGAAAGATTACAAATGTGTAGAAAGAAGCAACTACCCAGAGATAATCTGAGGACGGAATGAAAAGAACAGTCTTTATGGTGTTCTTATAAATGTGCCACCTGGCTAACAAGAGAGAAAGCGTGATTCCTAGTTAATTTTCCATATTAGTGTAATGAGAAGAAATAGACAAACTGCCACAGGGTTCATTTATCTAATGTTTCAACCAGCAGACACAGCACAGCTTCTACTAAAACAGGACAAAGGGAGAAAAAAAAAAAGATTCTAAACTGCTTCTTTTGGCCTTATAAAATAACAAAGCAGGGCCACTAAGGATAGTGGTTTGAGGATGACACCAATCATTTATAGTTCATTGTTTCTACCCAAATATGACTTTTACAAAACATTTATTTTAATAAGCTGCTGAGTGAATTACACCTAGAGCATCAAGGTTAGCCTCATATGTCCCATTACCATGAATATCTCCCTGGGCAGTCAAATAAATATCTGTTTTGTTTGTGGATACTTATTCTGTTGCTTTTTGAGTAGTGAGTATTCATTGTACAAACCATATAGCAGCTATTCAACCTAAAGAACAACTTCTCTTGAATTTTGACAAGGAACAAATAAATATTAGTATGTAGTAAATATTTTGGTTACACACTAGAAAAAGTGCTGATTCCTAGCACAAATGCCTCATATTGTAGCCACAGAACAACTGGTTAAAGAATTGTCCTTGTAGGTCTAAACATTGTAGATCCACTGGGAATATAATATTTGTTTTATTTATAGGGCATAGTTTACTAAAATGCTCTGCAATCATTGACTATTTCTGACAACAGTTCTGCTGAAACAGCCCTATGTGAGGTACTATCTGCTTAGTGCCACTTTGGGAAGTAAGGTATACATAGTATCTCTGAAAATTACCCAGAACAATCAATAACGGAATGGACTGGGTTGACATAAAGATTTACTGTTACTATCAGTTCAGTTCAGTTGCTCAGTCATGTCTGACTCTGCGACCCCATGGACTGCAGCACACCAGGCTTCCCTGTCCATTATCAACTGCCGGAACTTGCTCAAACTCATGTCCATCGAGTTGGTGATGCCATCCAACCATCTCATCCTCTGTCATCCCCTTCTCCTCCTGCTTTGACTTTCCCAGTGTCATGGTCTTTTCTAATGAGTCAACTCTTTGCATCAGATGGCCAAGGTATTGGAGTTTCAGCTTTAGCATCAGTCCTTTCAATGAATATTCAGGACCAATTTCCTTTAGGATTGACTGGTTTGATCTCTGCTGTCCAAGGGAATCTCAAGAGTCTTCTCCAACACCACAGTTCAAAGGCATCAATTCTTTGGCTCTCAGCTTTCTTTACAGTCCAACTCTCACATCCATACATGACTACTGTAAAAACCATAGCTTTAACTAGATGGACTTTTGTGGGTAAAGTAATGTCTCTGCCTTTTAGTATGCTGTCTAGGTTGGTCATAGCTTTTCTTTCAAGGAGCAAGTGTCTTTTAATTTCATGGCTGCAGTTACTATTTGCAGTGATTTTGGAGCAGAAAGTGAAGAAGAACTAAAAAGCCTCTTGATGAAAGTGAAAGAAGAGAGTGAAAAAGTTTGCTTAAAGCTCAGCATTCAGAAAACTAAGATCATGGCATCTGGTCCCATCACTTCATGGGAAATAGATGGGAAAACAGTGGAAACAGTGTCAGACTTTATTTTTTTGGGTTCCAAAATCACTGCAGATGGTGATTGCAGCCATGAAATTAAAAGATGCTTACTCCTTGGAAGGAAAGTTATGACCAACCTAGACAGCATATTCAAAAGCAGACACATTACTTTGCCAACAAAGGTCCGTCTAGTCAAGGCTATGGTTTTTCCAGTGGTCATGTATGGATGTGAGAGTTGGACTGTGAAGAAAGCTGAGCACCGAAGAATTGATGCTTTTGAAGTGTGGTGTTGGAGAAGACTCTTGAGAGTCCCTTGGACTGCAAGAAGATCCAACCAGTCCGTCCCTAAAGGAGATCGGTCTGGGGTGTTCTTTGGAAGGAATGATGCTAAAGCTGAAACTCCAGTACTCTGGCCACCTCATGCAAACAGTTGACTTATTGGAAAAGACTGATGCTGTGAGGGTTTGGGGGCAGGAGGAGAAGGGGACGACAGAAGATGAGATGGCTGGATGGTGTCACCGACTCAATGGACGTGAGTTTGAGTGAACTCCAGTAGTTGATGATGGACAGGGAGGCCTGGTGTGCTGCAATTCATGGGGTCGCAAAGAGTCAGACACGACCGAGCAACTAAACTGAACTGGAGCTACAAAAATAAAGTCTCTTACTGATTCCTTTATTTGCTTGTCTATTTGCCATGAAGTAATGGGACTGGATGGCATAATCTTCGTTTTTTGAATGTTGAGTTCTAAGCCAGCTTTTTCATTCTCCTCTTTCATCAAGAGGCTCTTTAGTTTCTGTTTGCTTACTGCCAAAAGAGTGGTATCATCTGCATATCTGAGGTTATTGATATTTCTCCCTGCAATCTTGATTCCAGCTTGCACTTCATCCAGTCTGGAATTTTGCATAATATACTCTGCTTATATGTTAAATAAGCAAAGTGAGAATTTATTGCCTTGATGTACTCCTTTCCCAATTTGGAATCATTTCATTGTTCCATGTCCGGTTCTAACTATTGCTTCTTGACCTGCATACAGATTTCTCAAGAGGCAGGTAAGGTAGTCTGGTGTTCTCATCTCTTTAAGAGTTTTCCACACAGTCAAAGGCTTTAATGTAGTCAGTGAAGCAGAAGTAGTTGTTTTTCTGGAGTTCTGTTGCTTTTTTTCTATGATCCAACAGATTCTGGTAATTTGATCTCTGGTTCCTCTGCCTTTTCTAAATCCAGTTTGAACATCTGGAAGTTCTCGGTTCATGTATTGTTGAAGCCTAACTTGGAGAATTTTGAGCATTACTTTGCTAGCTTGTGAGATGAATGCAATTGTGTGGTAGTTTGAATATTTTTTGGCATTGTCTTTCTTTGGGGTTGGAATGCAAACTGATCTTTTCCAGTACGGCCTCCTCAGACAACCCTTTTGCCGTTTTCATGTCTTCTTGGGGATGGTTTTTATCACCGTCTCCTATACAATGTTATGAACCTCTGTCCATATTTCTTCAGGCACTCCATCTATCAGATCTAATCCCTTGAATATATTTGTCACTTCCACTGTATTATCATAAGGGATATGATTTAGGTCATACCTGAATGGTCTAGTGGTTTTCCCCACTTTCTTCAATTTAAGTCTGAATTTGGTAATAAGGAGTTCATGATCTGAGCCACAGTCAGCTCCTGGTCTTGTTTTTGCTGACTGTATAGAGCTTCTCCATCTTTGGCTGCAAAGAATATAATCAATCTGATTTCAGTATTGACCATCTGGTGATGTCCATGTGTAGAGTCATTTCTTGTGTCGTTGGAAGAGGGTGTTTGCTATGAGCAGTGTATTCTCTTGGCAAAACTCTGTAAGCCTTTGACCTGCTTCATTCTGTACTCAAGGCCAGACTTGCCTGTTACTCCAAGTATCTCTTGACTTCCTTCTTTCGCATTCCAGTCGCCTATGATGAAAAGAACACCTTTCTTTTGTGTTAGTTCTAGAAAGTCTTGTAGGTCTTCATAGAACTGTTCAACTTCAGCTTCTTTGGCATTAGTGGTTGGGGCATAGACTTGGATTGCTGTGATATTGAATGGTTTGCTTTGGAAATGAACAGAGATCATTCTGTCATTTTTGAGATTGCACCCAAGTACTGCATTGTGGGCTCTTTTTTTGACTAAGAAAGCTACTCCATTTCTCTAAGAGATTCTTTTCCACATTAGTAGACATAATGGTCATCTGAATTAAATTCAACCATTCCAGTCCATTTTAGTTCACTGATTCGTAAAATCAGTGAAGAGTTCTGACAAACTCCTCTGGAGAGTTCTGACAAAATGTGTAGAGTTCTGACAAAACATGATTCTGACAAAACTGGAGGAGGAAATGGCAAACCATTTCAGTATTCTTGCCTTCAGAACCCCATGAACAGTATGAAAAAGGCAAAAAGATATGACACTGAAAGATGAACTCCCTGGGTTGGTAGGTGCCCAATATGCTCCTGGAGAAGAGTGGAGAAATAGCTCCAGAAAAAATTAAGAGGCTGAGCCAAAGCAAAAGCAACACCCAGTTGTGGATGTGACTGGTGATGGAAGTAATGTCCATTTCTCTAAAGAACAGTATTGCATAGGAACCTGGAATGTTAGATCCATGAATCAAGGTAAATTGGAACTGGTCAAATAGGAGATGGCAAGAGTGAACATTGACATTTTAGGAATCAGTGAACTAAAATGGACCAGAATGGATGAATTTAATTCAGAAGACCATTATATCTACTACTGTTACTATATCCACAATTACATCTTTGCCCAAGCTCCTCATTTGAGAAAACAGTTATTGCTTTGTGTTCATTTTTTTCTTTTAAAACACTGAATTCCTAAGACTATTTTAGACAACTCTCTTTTTGTAAGAATCATAAGAATTTAAAGATATTGATTATATATGACTAGATTACCTTTTATTGATTATCCACAATGATCATGACTAATGTGCTTGGTGTAATGGAAAGAAGAGAGTATTTAGAATAAAGCCTACTCTGCCATTAATTAAATTCCATCAAATAACTTCACTTCCTTTTGTTCACTCGAAAGAGTAAAGATTTTGAACAACTGATTCTAAGGTCCTTTCTGGCATTAAAAGTCAGTCATTTTATATCCTTTATGTTCATATAATGGTGAATTCTATAACTGCATTATTTTTTCATGATTATCTTCTGGAAGAAAATCTGATACTGTCTAATACTTTAACCCATATTTCAGTGACTGCCTTTTTTGGAAGATGATTATGTGTGAGCTGACAAAGTACTTGATCTTAACTGACACTGGGTTAATGTAACAAACTCATATCAACAAGAGAGATGAATTGGAGGTACAGGTAGATGACAAGGGACTGTAATTAAATGCAGGACTCATTGTGCATGTTAATAAAACCTATCAAATTTATCCTCAGTGGAAGATAACTGAAATACTCCTACATTAATTAAATTCCAAAACCGTATGTAAATAGTCCAAAATTGTTTTCAGCTCACTTTAAGATAAACAATTGTAATGTGATCATGCTAAAACATCACTTTTCCTTGGATGTCTAATGATCCTGAAATAATTCGAACTAATTTGATGGTGTGAGCTGTTGCTAAGCTTTCAAGCTACAGAGGTAAAATGCCAAAATCTTTGATCAAGGTATTAGAAATTTTAATTGGTCATTAACACTTGAGAGAGAATTAATTTCTATGGTTTACTAATCAGACTGTAAAGGAATGGGACATAAACAAGTGACAATGTAGGAGACAATACAGTACAATGTTTACAACTAGAGCCTAATTTAAGGAGGGCAGGAATAGATAAGGGCTTCCCTGGTGGCTCAGATGGTAAACAATCAGCCTGCAATGCGGGAGGCCTGGGTTTGATCCCTGGGTTGGCAAGATCCCCTGGAGAAGGACGAACAACCAAGAATAGGTACTGCTGCTAAGGAAATGATTCCAGAATCCTCAGATTGATTCCAAAAGAAGAAAGGAGCATAGAAAGATAGATAGAGCAATTTTGGGCATCCTTGTGTCTTTTTCATTTTTGCTTCTGGTTGATTTTGGCTTTATCAAACCTTCTATGGAAAATTAAATATTGGTACTGATTTTCAACTTTCCTTGCTGAAAGTGGGCATCCACATCCTTAACCATGTCATCATGGTGAAATTCCACAGGCTTTTACTTTGGGCTTGGCTATGTGATTTGCTTTGGTCAATGGAATATTAGTGGATGTGATGCTAACAGAGGCTTGAATTATGATTGCTCATTTTCATTTGTACTTTCTACTCAATAATTTGCCATAAGGAAAATATACACCAGATAGGAACTGACCAAAGGAGAATGAGGGGCATATGGACACTAGCTTCAGCTTTCAGTTAAGTTCAGCTAACCCATAGCATGAAGCAGTGCCATAAAACTGCACACTGAACCCAGGTTGTGTTACTAGCAGGGATGCAGTTGGCCTACAAACCCAGAGTAAAAAATTCCTACTATTGTAAAACACTGAGTTTTGGGATCTTTGTTTCACAGTTTATTCAACAACCATAGTAAATTATACTTTAGTGATACCTCTTATGCTTTCAGAAAAGTCTTTTCTTGCTTTTTTCTTGAATATCAAAACAATACTTATCATTGCAAAAAATTTAGACAGTAATTTTGTATATTCTGTTTTACCAAATATATGTACATATCTAAGCTTATACCTGTTTTTACTTGAATACATATCAAAATCAAATAAAATAAACATTGTGTCTATAAAGGAAGTCCATATTAAATAATTCTACTTCATGAATAATGGCATATGTATTGTAGATCTACAAGAGATATTAGAGTTGAAGCTAGTCTTAAGCAGAAATAAAAATTCCTCGCATGTGAACCTGTCTCTTATACACATCTCCTGCTTTTCACTCGCATGTGAACTAATTTAAAATAGGTAATAAGAAAAAACTTTGTTACAGAATTTTTAATGAAAGTAAATAATCAGGTTACTTTAAATTTTTAAAACTATATATTGACAGAGTCTGTGTATATCTGAAAATACAAACTTCTGGAAAATTCCTGATAGTTGACATAGATTTGTTACACATTCTCAAAAATGAGATCCAATAGTTATATATAATTTTCTTAGTAATTGTATTTAAAACTGTAATTTTAATTGATTGCTACTCCATTTTAATTTTACTCAGGGGTCCAAATATCCTTAATTAAAAAAAATTTTTAAACAATTTAATTTTATATTGCACTATGGTCAATTAACCATGTTGTGATAGTTTCAGGTGCATAGCAGAGAGTCTCAGCCATACATATACATTCATTCATTCATGTGGCAATCTCCCATCCAGGTTGCCACATAGCACTGAGTAGAGTTCCCTGAAATATAGAGTAGGTCTTTTATGATTATCCATTTTAAATACAGCAATGTATATATATGGATTTCAGACTCCCTAACTATCCCTTCTCCCCTACCTCCCCATCATAACCAAAATCTCATTCTTTAAGTCTATGACTCTGTTTCTGTTTTATAAATAAGTTGAATTGTATCATTTCTTTATAGTTTTCACATATAGGGGATATCATATGATATTTCTCTTTCTCTGTCTGATTTCACTCAGTATGACAACCTCTAGGTCCATCCACGTTGCTGCAAATGGCATTATTTTTTTCTCTGTTATAGTTAATATTCCATCATATATATGCATCATATCTTCTTTATCTATGCCTCTATTGATGGACATTTAGGTTGTATCCATATCCTGGCTATTGTAAATAGAACTACAATTGGACTGCGAGTATCTTTTTGAATTAGGATTTTCTCTGACATATGCCCAGGAGTGGGATTGCAGGGTCATATGGTAACTCTTTTTATTTTTTAAGGAAACTTTTTATTGTTCTCTATAGTGGCTATACCAGTTTACATTCCCACCAACACTGTAGGAAAGTTCTCTTCTCTCCATACCCTCTCCAGCATTTGTTTGTAGAATTATTTTATTTTTTAATTGGAAGATAATTGCTTTACAATATTGTGTTGTGTTCTTCCATACATCACAAGAATCAGTCACCCCTCCCCCTTTGAAGCTTCCTCCCATTTCCTACACAATACCATCGTGCTAGGTTGTTACAGAGCACTGAGTTTGAGCACCCTGCCTCATACAACAAATACCCACTGGCTATCAATTTTACATACAGAAAAGTATAAGTTCCAATGCTACTCTCCTAGTTTGCCCCACCCTTTCCTTCCCCAACTATGTCCACAAGTCTGTACTCTATGTTTGCATCTCCATTGCTGCCCAGGAAAATAGGCTCACCAGTACCATCATTCTAGATTCAATGCATACTTGTGGGCCAAGTCGCTTTAGTCACTAGATACCATATATAAGCATTTGTGGTCTGTCATTCAGTTGTGTCTGACTCTTTGCAACCACAGGGACTGCAGCATGTCAGGCTTCCCTGTCTTTCACTATCTTCCAGGGTTTACTAAAAGTCATATCTATTGATTCAGTGATGCCATCCAACCATCTCATCCTCTGTTGCCCTCCTTCTTCTCCTGCCCTCAATCTTTCAGCATCAAGATCTTATCCAATGAGTCAAATCTTCACATAAGGTGGCCAAATTACTGGAGCTTCATTTTCGGTATAAGTCTTTACAATGAGTATTCAGGGCTGATTTCCTTTAGGATTGACTGGTTTGATCTCCTTGCTGTCCAAGAGATTCTCAAGAATCTTCTCCGGGAACACAGTTTGAAAGCAACAATTCTTAGGCACTCAGCCTTCTTTGGAGAAGGCAATGGCAACCCACTCCAGTACTCTTGCAGTCATTGTAGTGAGTTTGGAGCCCAAGAAAAGAAAATAAAAAGCTTCCACTTTTTCCTCATATATTTGCCATGAAGTAATGGAACTGGATGCCATGATCTTTGTTTTCTGAATGTTGAGTTTTAAGCCAGCTTTTCACTCTCCTCTTTCACCCTTATCAAGAATAGCTTTACGGAACCGCCATCTTCCAGTGATTCGCCAAGATGACCAACACAAAGGGAAAGAGGCGGGGCACCCGCTACATGTTCTCCAGGTCTTTCAGAAAACATGGAGTTGTTCCTTTGGCCACACACATGTGAATCTACAGGAAGGATGATATTGTAGATATCAAGGGAATGGGATTCCTTCAAAAAGGAATGCCCCACACATGTTACCATGGCAAAACTGGGAGAGTCTACAATGTTACCCGGCATGCTGTTGGCATCATTGTAAACAAACAAGTTAAGGGCAAGATTTTTGCCAAGAGAATTAATGTGCATATCGAGCATATTAAGCACTTTAAGAGCCGAGATAACTTCCTGAAACGTGTGAAGGAAAATGATCAGGAAAAGAAGGAAGCCAAAGAGAAAGGGACTTGGGTTCAGCTGAAGCTCCAGCCTGCTCCACCCAGAGAAGCACACTTTGTGAGGACCAATGGAAAGGAACCCGAACTGTTGGAGCCCATCCCCTATGAATTCATGGTCTGATGGGTGTAAAAATAAAGACCTGGACTGTAAAAAAAAAAAAAGAATAGCTTTAGTTTCTCTTCGCTTCCTGCCATTATAGTGGTACCATCTGTATATCTGAAGTTATTGATATTTCTCCCTGCAATCTTTATTCCAGCTTGTGCTTCATCCAGTCCAGCATTTCAAATGATGTACTCTGAATAGAAGTTAAATAAGCAGGGTGACAATATACAGACTTGAAGTTCTGTTCCCAAATTGGAACCAGTCCATTGTCCCATGTTCGGTTCTAACTGTTGCTTCTTGTCCTGCATACAGGTTTATAAGGAGGCAGGTAAGGTGGTCTGGTATTAACATTTCTTGAAGAATTTTCCACAGTTTGTTGTGATCCACACAGTCAAAGGCTTTAGCATAGTCAATGAAACAGAAATTTTTTTTTTTTTTTCCTGAAATTCTTTTGCTTTTTCTATGATCCAAAGGATGTTGGCAATTTGCTCTCTGCTTCCTCTGCCTTTCCTAAAATCAGCTTGAACATCTTGAAGTTCTTGGTTTACATCCTATTGAAGCCTAGCTTGAAGGATTTTGAGCATGAACTTGCTAGCATGTGAAATGAATGCAATTGTGCAGTAGTTTGAATATTCTTTGGCATTGCCTTTCCTTGGGGTTGGAATGAAAATTCACCTTTTCCTGTCCTGTGGCCACTGTTGAGTATTCCAAATTTGCTGGCATATTGAGTGCAGCGGTTTCACAGCGTCATCTTTTAGGATTTGAAATAGCTCAGCTGGAATTTCATCACCTCCACTAGCTTTGTTTGTAGTGATGCTCCCGAAGGCCCTCTTGACTTCACACTCCAGGATGTCTGGCTCTAGGTGAGTGATCACACCATCTTGGTTATCTGAGTCATTAATATCTTTTTGTGTAGTTCTGTGTATTCTTGTCCCCTCTTCTTAATATCTTCTGCTTCTGTTAGGTCCATGCCATTTCTGTCCTTTATTGTACCCATCTTTGCATGAAATGTTCCCTTGGTATCTCTAATTTTCTTGAAGAGATCTAGTCTTTCCCATTCTATTATTTTCCTTTATTTCTTTGCATTGATCTCTTAGGAAGTCTTTCTCTCCTTGTTATTTGGAACTCTGAATTCATATGGGTATATCTTTTCTTTTTTCATACCCTTTCTTTTTCTCTTTTTCTTTTGGGACCCCTGTAATTTGATTGCATTGATTTATCTCTCTTTTTTCTTGATGAGTCTGGCTGAAATTTATCAATTTTTTAGTCTTTTGAAGAACTAGTTTTTAATTTATTGATCTTTGCTATTGCTTTCTTTCCTGTATTTCATTTATATCTGCTCTTATATCATGCTTTCTTTCCTTATGGCAACTTTAGGTTTTCTTGTTATTCTTTTGCTAATTGCTTTAGATATATGTTACTTTGTTTATCTGAGATTTTATTGTTTCCTGAAGTAATATTGTATTGTTATAAACTTTCTTCAAGGAACTTCTTTTGCTGCATCCCATAGGTTTTGAACCTTGTATTTTCATTTTCCTTGTGTCTAGGTTGTTTTTGATACCCTCTTTGATTTCTTTAGTGGTCCATTTGTTGTTCAGTAGAATATGGCTTAGCCTCCATGTATTTGTGTTTTTTTTTTAAATAGTTTTTTTGTAATCTGTTTCTAATCTCATAGTGGTGTGAATGGATAAGTTGCTTGATATTATTTCCATTTTCCTAAATTTACCAAGGCTTGCCTTGTGGTCTAATATGTGATCAATCCTGGATAATGTTTCATGTGCACTTGAGAAGAATGTGCATTCTGCTGCTTTTAGGTGGAATGCTCTATAAATATCAATAAAATCCATCTGGTCTAATGTATGCATTTAAGTCCTGGGTTTTCTTGTTGATTTTCTGTCTTAATGATCTGTCTATTGATGAAAGTGAGATATTAAAGTACCTCCATTATTTTATTGTTATTGTTGATGTTTCCTTGTATGGCTCTAGCATTTTCTTTATGTATTTAGGTGTTCCTATGTTCAGTGCACATATATTTATAATTGTTATATTTTCTTCTTAGATTAATCTCTTGATCATTACATAATTTCCTTTTTATCTCTTACAATAGCCTTCATTTAAAGTCTTTTTTTTTTCTGATATGAATATTACTGCTCCAGCAGTAATATTGCTGCTTTTTTGATTTCCATTTACATGGAGTAGTTTCTTCCATCCCCTTACTTTCGTTTTGTATGTTTTGCTAGATCTGAGGTCTCTCTCTTGTAGACAGCATATATATGGGTCTTATTTTTGTAACCATTCAGGAAGTCTATGTCTTTTGGTTAGTGCATTTAATCTGTTTATATTTAAGGTAATTATGTATCTATTTGCTGTTTTCATAATTGTTTTGGGTTTGTTTTTGTAAGTCTTTTTTCTTCTTTTTCTCTTTTGTTCTCTTCTATTGTGTTTTTATGATCATCTTTAGTTTTGGGTTTTGGTTGCTTTTCTTTGTGTGTGCATGTATTTATTGCAGTATTTGGATTTGCTGTTCTAATGTGGTTTTGATATAGCAGTCTATATATGTATAAGGTTTTATTTTTATGTTGCTATTCTCTTTCCTCCCTGGAGGAGCTCCTTTAGGATTTGTCACAAAGCTGGCCTGATGTTGCTGGGTTCTCTTGGCTTTTGTTTGTATGTAAAGTTTTTATTTCTCCATCAAATCTAAATGAGAGCCTTGGTTGGTAGAGTGATTTTGTATGTAGGGACCTCCCTTTCATCATTTTAAATATATCATGCCATTCCTTTTGTGTGTGCAGAGTTTCTGTTAAGAAATCAGCAGATAACCTTATGGGAGTATGCTATTTGTCATGTTTCACTTGCTGCTTTTAATATAGTTTCTTTGTTTTTAATTTTCATAAGTTGGACTGTTTATTTCTTAGTTTGTTTATCGTTCAGTTTATTTTGCCTTGGACCCTCTGCTCTTTCTGTTGAACATTTCCTTACCATGTTAGGGAAAATTTTAGCTATTATCTCTGCAAGTATTTCCTTGGGTCCTTTCTCTCTCTCTTCCTCTTCCAGGATTCCTAAATTGTAAATGTCAGTATATGCAGTGTTGCCCAGAGTTCTCTTATTCTGTCCTCATTGCTTTTCATTCATTTTTCTTTGTTCTATTCCTTAGTAGTGTTTCCACCATTCTGCATCTTAGGCTATTTATCCATTCCTTTTCATCAGTTATTTTGCTATTAATTCTTTCAGTGTATATTTTCATTTGAGTTTTTCATGTCTATTTGTTTGTTCTTTAGTCCTTCTAGGTCTTTATTAAGCATTTCTTACGTTCTCTAGATCCTTTCCTGCATTCTTTTTCTTAGATCCTGGATCATCTTCACTATTATTACTCTCAAATGTTTTTCTGGATGGTTGTCTATATCCACTTCATTTAATTGTTTTTCTGGGATTTTATGCTGTTCTTTCATCTGAGATTTAATCCTCTGCCTTTTCATTTTACCTAACTTACTGTGATTGTGAATTTCATTCTTCAGGCTGCAAGGATTGCAATTCTTGTTTATACTGTCTGCCCTCTAGTGGATGAGACTATCTGAGAGGCTTGTGCAAGCTTTCTAAAGGGATTTTTGATGGGTAGAGCAGAGTCTTGCTCTGGTGGGCAGACCCATGTTCAGTAAAACTTTAATCTACTTTTCTGCTAATGGGTCACCTCAGGCTAAACAACTAACAGGTCTGTGTTCCCTCCCTGTTAGTTGTTTAGCCCCAAGTGACCTGTCACTTTTCATACTGTTCATGGGGTTCTCAAGGCAAGAATACTCAAGTGCTTTGCCATTCCCTTCTCCAGTGGACCACATTCCATCAGACCTCTCCACCATGATCCATCCGTCTTGGGTGGCCCCACATGGCGTGGCTTAGTTTCAATGAATTAGACAAGGCTGTGGGCCATATGATCAGATTGGCTAGTTTTCAGTGATTATGGTTTCAGTGTGTCTGCCCTCTGATGCCCTCTCGCAACACTTGCTGTCTTACTTGGGTTTCTCTTACCTTGGACGTGGGGTATCTCTTCATGGCTGCTCCAGCAAAGCGCAGCCGCTGCTCCTTACCTTGGACAAGGGGTATCTTCTCATGGCCGCCCCTCCTGACCTTAATGTGGAGTAGCTCCTCTTGGCCCTCCTGTGCCCATGCAGCCGCTGCTCCTTGGAAGGAGGTGCCCAATATGCTACTGGAGATCAGTGGAGAAATAACTCCAGAAAGAATGAAGGGATGGAGCCAAAGCAAAAACACTACCCAGTTGTGGATTTCACTGGTGATAGAAGCAAGCTCTGATGCTGTAAAGGGGAACATTGCGTAGGAACCTGGAATGTCAGGTCCATGAATCAAGGCAAATTGGAAGTGGTCAAACAGGAGATGGCAAGAGTGAACGTCGACATTCTAGGAATCAGCGAACTAAAATGGACTGGAATGGGTGAGTTTAACTCCGATGACGATTATATCTACTACTGTGGGCAGGAATCCCTTAGGAGAAATGGAGTAGCCATCATAGTCAACCAAAGAGTCCAAACTGCAGTACTTGGATGTAATCTCAAAAACAACAGAATGATCTCTGTTTGTTTCCAAGGCAAACTACTCAATATCATGCTAATCCAAGCCTATGCCCCAACCAGTAACGCTGAAGAAGCTGAACAGTTCTATGAAGACCTACAAGACCTTTTAGAACTAACATCCCCAAAGGATGTTCTTTTCATTATAGGGGACTGGAATGCTAAAGTAGGAAGTCAAGAAACACCTGGAATAACAGGCAAATTTGGATTTGGAGTACGGAATGAAGCAGGGCAAAGGCTAACAGAATTTTGCCAAAAAAATGCACTGGTCATAGCAAACACCCTCTTCCAACAACACAAGAGAAGACTCTACACATAGACATCACCAGATGGTCAACACCAAAATCAGATTGATTCTATTCTTTGCAGCCAAAGATGGAGAAGCTCTATACAGTCAGTAAAAACAAGACTGGGAGCTGACTGTGGCTCAGATCATGAACTCCTTATTGCCAAATTCAGACTGAAATTGAAGAAAGTGGGGAAAACCACTAGACCATTCAGGTATGACCTAAATCAAATCCCTTATGATTATACAGTGGAAGTGAGAAATAGATTTAAGGGACTAGATCTCATAGGCAGAGTACCTGATGAACTATGGATGGAGGTTCATGACATTGTACAGGAGAGAGGGATCAAGACCATCCCCATGGAAAAGAAAGGCAAAAAAGCAAAATGACTGTCTGAGGAGGCCTTAAAAATAGCTGTGAAGAGAAGAGAAACAAAAACAAATGAGAAAAGAAAAGATATAAGCATGGGAATGCAGAGTTCCAAGGAATAGCAAGGAGAGATAAGAAAGCCTTCCTCAGTGATCAATGCAAACAAATAGAGGAAAACAACAGAATGGGAAAGCAGACTTCCTTGGTGGCTCAGGTGGTAAAGGGTCTGCCTACAACTTGGGAGACCTGGGTTCAATCCTTGGGTTGGGAAGATCTCCTGGAGAAGGAAATGGCAACCCACTCCAGTGTTCTTGCCAGGAAATCCCATGAATGGAGGAGCCTGTTAGGCTACAGTCCATGAGGTCGCAAAGAATTGGACACAACTGAGTGACTTCACTTCAGAGATCTCTTTAAGAAAATTAAAGATACCAAGGGAACATTTCATGCAAAGATGGGCTTGATAAAGGACAGAAATTGTATGGATCTAACAGAAGCAGAAGATATTAAGAAGAGGTGGCAAGAATACACAGAAGAACTGTACAAAAGAGATCTTCATGACCCAGATAATCACAATGGTGTGATCATTGATCTAGAGCCAGACATCCTGAAATGTGAAATCAAGTGGGCCTTAGAAAGCAACACTACAAACAAAGCTAGTGGAAGTGATGGAATTCCAGTTGAGCTGTTTCAAATCCTTAAAGATGATGCTATGAAAGTGCTGCACTCAGTATGCCAGCAAATATGGAAAACTCAGCAGTGGCCACAGGACTGGAAAATGTCAGTTTTCATTCCATCCTTGGAAGGAAACTTATGACCAACCTAGATAGCATATTTAAAAGCAGAGACATTACTTTGCCAACAAAGTTCCATCTAGTCAAATCTATGTTTTTTCCGGTGGTCATGTATGGATGTGGAAGTTGGACTGTGAAGAAACTGAGTGCTGAAGAATTGATGCTTTTGAACTGTGGTGTTGGAGAAGACTCTTGAGAGTCCCTTGGACTGCAAGGAGATCCAACCAGTCCATTCTAAAAGAAATCAGTCCTGGGTGTTCTTTGGAAGGAATGATGCTAAAGCTGCAGCTCCAGTACTTTGGCCACCTCATGTGAAGAGTTGACTGACTCATTGGAAAAGACCCTGATGCTGTGAGGGATTGGGGGCAGGAGGGGAAGGGGACGACAGAGGATGAGATGGCTGGATGGCGTCACCGACGTGATGGATATCAGTTTGAGTAATGTCCGGGAGTTGGTGATGTAAAGGGAGGCCTGGTGTGATGCAATTCATAGGGTCACAAAGAGTCGGACATGCCTGAGTGACTGCACTGAACTGACCTGTCATGGAGCCTACAGGCATTATGGTGGGACTAAGGGTAGGCTTCATGAGGGCTCATACCAGTGAGTACTACCCAAAACTGCTGCTGCCAGTGCCCTTGTCCCTGCATGAGCCACAGCCACCCCTTTCCTCTGTAGAAGACCCTCCAAGACTAGAAAGTATGTTTTCTCTGTCTTCTATGGGGTCACTGCTCTTTTCCCTTTGGTCCTGGTGCACAGACTTTTTGTGTTTCCAAGTCTGGAGTCTCTCTTTTCACCAATTTTCTGGAAGCCCCATAATCACATTCTGCTGGCTTTTGAAATTAGATTCTCTGGGGATTCTTACTCCCCTTTTCATATCCCCAGGATGGGAAGCCTGATATGAGGCTAAGAACTTTCACTTTAGTGGGAAAACTTTTATGGTTCTCCAGTTTTCGTGTTCCCCACTTTAACTGCTGCTGCCAGTGCCCTTGTCCCTGCATGAGCCACAGCCACCCCTTTCCTCTGTAGAAGACCCTCCAAGACTAGAAAGTATGTTTTCTCTGTCTTCTATGGGGTCACTGCTCTTTTCCCTTTGGTCCTGGTGCACAGACTTTTTGTGTTTCCAAGTCTGGAGTCTCTCTTTTCACCAATTTTCTGGAAGCCCCATAATCACATTCTGCTGGCTTTTGAAATTAGATTCTCTGGGGATTCTTACTCCCCTTTTCATATCCCCAGGATGGGAAGCCTGATATGAGGCTAAGAACTTTCACTTTAGTGGGAAAACTTTTATGGTTCTCCAGTTTTCGTGTTCCCCACTTGGTTGTTATGGGGTTGAATTTTATCATTATTGTATCCCTTCTACCATCTTATTGTGGCTTCTTCTTTGTTTTTGGATGCAGAGTATCTTTTTAGGTAGTTCTAGTGTCTTCCTGTCTTTGGCCACCTCATGCAAAGAGTTGATTCATTGGAAAAGACTCTGATGCTGGGAGGGATTGGGGGCAGGAGGAGAAGGGGACGACCGAGGATGAGATGGCTGGATGGCATCACCGACTCTATGGACGTGAGTCTGAGTGAACTCCGGGAGTTGGTGATGGACAAGCAGGCCGGGTGTGCTGTGATTCATGGGGCTGCAAAGAGTCGGACACGACTGAGCGACTGAACTGAGTGAGTGACTGAGTGTCTTCCTGTCAGTTGTTGTTCAGCTGTGATTTTGGCGCTGTCACAGAAGAGATGAGCGCATGTCCTTCTACTCTCGCATCTTGAACCAATCTTGAATTTATGCGTTTTGGCACAGTATTTGATCTTGGGTGGCCTCGGAGGCTTAAAGCAGGATTTCGGTTCCCAGCCAGAGATTTAAGTCAGGTTGTGGCAATGAGAGCGCTGAATCCTAACCACTTGACCACCAGGTACCAGTGGTCAGTGACAAGGTCCTGGTCCATCAGCTTTTTAGAAATGCATTTCCACATAGAGACAGAAAGTAGTGAAATAAGAAAAGTGTTTATTAGCAGGAAAAAGAGTAGGTGTGGATAGACGAACAGGCAGGCACAGAAAGAGTTGCCAAAAATAATTTATTGTAAATTTATACATTTAATCAGAGCTCTTATTTGTAATGTATTTGTACTGAGTTTTTCCTACTCTCTGAGTTTGCCAGACCATATAAAACCAAACCATCTCACATCAGATGGTCAGTGAATAATGTGTGTTAAGTATACCATGCTGCAAGAGACATAAGAGGCATGGGTTCAATCCCTGGGTTGGGAAGGGATTATTCTTGCTTGGAAAATTCCATGGACAGAGGAGCCTGGGTGGCTAGAGTCCATGGGGTCACAAATCATTGGACATGATTGTGTGACTGAGTCTGCATATCCTATGCTATATCTAGAAAAATAATTACATGTCAAAACCTTCATGTTATACACTGATGGAAATAAAATTAATTGTAGAAGGAACCATTTTTGAATGAAGTAATGTTATATGCCCAGCACTGTGGTAAGCATTCTACGTGTTATCTGTTACAGCAGCACTTTGACTAAGCCCTAGCTGAGGAAGTTATAGCAAAATTCTTCATTTTTCTTATATTTGTAAGCCTATACTGAAAAAAAATTCTTGGTGTCTGTTATCAATATTAAAAAATATGATCTATTGAAAAAACTGATTTATATAAATAACAGCTGCTTCATGTTAGACAACCATAGAATAGGGTAGACATCTCCTAACTCTGTTATTGACATTATGTCAAAGATTTTCCAAATTTCTGCCAACCCTCCTAATAAATGAGAGACTCCGCCACATTTTTCCTTGTTTGGTAATGATTGATGGTGTTTAATGGAACAGCACTGAAAACCTTGTTAACATCAGGATATATTTAATCTATTGCTCCTCCTTGATCTCCTAAGTCACTTTGAGATATAAGGAAATTAGATTAACTTGACATGATTCATTCTTTATCCAGCCTTGTTTATTACTCCCCAGTATGAGATAGCTGCTGGTGTTCATTTAACTCTTGCCAGTTGATTTTTGATGATAAATTCTATTTCCTCCCCCCCTTTTTTTTATTTGAATTTAGTTAAAATATGTAATTACTTTGTGATCCCTATTTTAAGTTGGGGGAAAGTATAAGAGTATATTTAATTGTACTGATAGTTTTATTAAGAATTCTTAAAATTTAATTAGATGATTTTCTCATTTTAATGTGTATAGTAAAATGTACATATGATTCAATTAATATCTTCATTATCAGAAGCTGTTGGTCACTTTTTTTAAAATAAAACACAAAAATAACATTCAAAGTTTTACTTTCTTTGTGTGGATCTTTCAAGTTTGATAATTTAGCTAAATGACCATTTCAGAATTATTTTTGAGCATCCACCACATTGTTCCTTATACTAAAAGCATTGTGATGAAAACAGAATGCATAATACATCATATTTGTCTTCAAAGAGCTTACAATGTTTTTAGTCAAAATAAACCAAGGATAGGTTACTATTCAGTCATCAAAGTGCATAGAGCTGAAAACCTTAATAGAAAACTTAGACCCTTTGATGCCCTACACTCATTTTACAAATTAGGAAAAGGATACTCGCTATTCTATAGAGGGGTAGAATACAGAGCGGGTAGAACAGGTGTTGAATTCTTGTGATCATTTTAAATCTTACTCATTCAAAAAATGTACCTAGAGCATGAGGCTTAGGGTGGAGCACAGATATTTATCACCTTTCTATTCATTTTCTGGTCCTGTTGTCCACTAGTTGACCATACCTTTGGCCACTTGTTCAACAATGCATACTATCCTTTCCATGCCGCAACTTTCTAGGTATCACTTTTATAGAAGTCGCTTAACCACTCCTTCTGGATGCCAAAGGTTTAAAGATCAAGCACTATTGGGACCAAAAAAAAAAAAAAAAAGCAACCAACCAAGATAATAATAAATTCTAATTAAATATTTAAAAACAGAAAGCAGAACAGAGGAGAGCAATTGTGTCTCAGAAAGAGCAGACAGTAGGGGTGTGAGGACATGGTTATGAGGATGAACAGAGAGGTACTTAAATATGCTGCATTCCCTCTAGCTCCCTTGCAGAAATATGCACCCAGAATCTAATTTCCAAGTTGCCTCTGGATAATCCTTTGTTAATCTACTCTGAAGATGTCATCCTTTCAGTCAGTACTCTTCAGTTTCTCAATTTGGCAGCACAAAAAAAAATGTATTAAATTAAATTAAGTAATGTAGGTAGAAAGTGTTTCACACATTTGTTGAATATAAATATAGTACACTTTACTATAGCTCTAAAAATTCTCTTTCTTTGCTTAGATTTTCTGATTATATCCTAATGTAGTATTTAAATTTTTTTTTCATGTTTTTAGGAAAAAAGATCTTTAGTGTCTGTTTAGTTTTATACTTCTTCCTACATTTTTTTATAGTTTGTTGTAGGGGCTGGAATGTTTTCTCATCTAGCTATCAGTAGTTTTTAATGATTTTCCTAGACTCTTATGATGCTTAGACTACACTTCCAAGGATTGTCTCCTGTGATCTCCATTAGAGGCTTTTGAAATTTACTTTCAGCACAATATACTGAAAATTTCTAATGGTCTGAAAAATGCACAGAATGACATCAAGTTGAAGCAGCAGAGAGGAACTCAACAAAAAACTCCTCTCCCAAAGTTCAAAGTCCTTTTATACATTCAGCTGACTATTCATAGCAATCCTTTCTTCTACTAAGGCATTGGAAGCAGCTTCTGAAGAATTTGCAGAGACTGCATCATTGTATCTAGCTAGGCATATTGAAAACATACAAAAAACGTCATTCTAATATTACGTGTTATATTTTGCTCCCAAGAGTAACCACGGAAGGAAATGTATATCAAACTCTGAGGTCAATGAAATTCTGGTGGTTAAATAGGTGAGAATAAAAAAAAAAGTATGTTTCCTGAATATTACCTTTTTATTGCCACAATGAAAGCATGAAAGTACTTTAGAAACATTAGATTTCTTTTCTGATACCAAAAAAAAAAAAAAAATAGTAAAAGGAAGAAAAATGAACTTTCTTAAAAAATGTCCCTGGTACATATACTTTTTGAAGAAAAAGGAAAAAACTACTTGCATCAAAGTAATTTTCTAGATCTTAAAATTATATTTGTTATTTAAAGTTGTTTCCTGTACATTTGGTAATTTCCCTGGTTTATTAATTTGTATTTTGCCTTTAATAGAATAATTACAATTGCAAACTATTTTATTTCTCTCTCCATCTGCAGAAACCTCTATGATAAATGAGAGATTGAATTTGCTTGAAATTTTAGGAGTTTGAGCCCAGTAAGAGCTAACTAACTTAAATTTAATTACAATTTATCTAAACTTTTACTGTTTTTCAGTATGATATGCAATAAGATTATCAATAAGATAATATGCTGCTGGTGCTGCTAAGTCGCTTCAGTCGTGTCCGACTCTGTGCGACCCCACAGATGGCAGCCCACTGGGCTCCACCATCCCTGGGATTCTCCAGGCAAGAACACTGGAGTGGGTTTCCATTTCCTTCTCCAATGCATGAAAGTGAAAAGTGAAAGTGAAGTCACTCAGTCGTGTCTGACTCAGTGAACCCATGGACTGCAGCCTACCAGGCTCCTCCGTCCATGGGAGTTTCCAGGCAAGAGTACTGGAGTGGGGTGCCATTGCCTTCTCCGATAAGATAATATAAATAATGATAATACAGTTGATAGTCAAAAACATGAAGAAGGTAAAATAAGGGTCATAAACAGGAACTATTAACAATTGTTCAACATCAGTCCAAATATTTCTATCAATGGACAGAGAGTAGTCATAAAATATTTGCCAGTATTTAATGATATATATTAATAATATATTTTAATATGTAAAATTTGCATGATTTTAAAAGGATGTAATAAATCTGAAGTAAAAAAGAAAGATATTGCAGAACTTAAGGTCAAACTTTTTTCGTGAGGTAATCAGTTCAGTTCAGTTCAGTTGCTCAGTCGTATCTGACTCTTTGCGACCCCATGAATCACAGCACACCAGGCCTCCCTTGTCCATCACCAACTCCCAGAGTTCACTCAGACTCAGGTCCATTGAGTCGGTGATGCCATCCATCCACCTTATCCTCTGTCGTCCGCTTCTCCTNTAGTTCTTCTTTACTTTCTGCCATAAGGGTGGTGTCATCTGCATATCTGAGGTTATTGATATTTCTCCCAAAAATCTTGATTCCAGCTTGTGCTTCTTCCAGTCCAGCGTTTCTCACGATGTACTCTGCATAGAAGTTAAATAAGCAGGGTGACAATATACAGCTTTGATATACTCCTTTTTCTATTGGAACCAGTCTGTTGTTCCATGTCCAGTTCTAACTGTTGCTTCCTGATCTGCATACAGATTTCTCAAGAGGCAGGTCAGGTGTTGTGGTATTCGCATCTCTTTCAGAATTTTCTACAGTTTCTTGTGATCCACACAGTCAAAGGCTTGGGCATAGTCAATAAAGCAGAAGTAGATGTTTTTCTGAAACTCTCTTGCTTTTTTGATGATCAAGCGGATGTTGGCAATTTGATCTCTGGTTCCTCTGCCTTTTCTAAAACCAGCTTGAACTACTGGAAGTTCATGATTCATGTATTGCTGAAGCCTGGCTTGGAGAATTTTGAGCATTACTTTACTAGCATGTGAGATGAGTGCAATTGTGTGGTAGTTTGAGCATTGTTTGGCATTGCCTTTCTTTGGGATTGGAATGAAAACTGACCTTTTCTGTCCTGTGGCCACTGCTGAGTTTTCCAAATTTGCTGGCATATTGAGCGCAGCACTTTCACAGCATCATCTTTCAGGATTTGAAACAGCTCAACTGGAATGCCATCACCTCCACTAGCTTTGTTGGTAGTGATGCTTCCTAAGGCCTACTTGACTTCACATTCCAGGATGTCTGGCTCTAGGTGAGTGATCACACCATTGTGATTATCTGAGTCATGAAGATCTTTTTGTACAGTTTGTTTGTGTATTCTTGCCACCTCTTCTTCATATCTTCTGCTTCTGCTAGATCCATACCATTTCTGTCCTTTATCGAGCCCATCTTTGCATGAAATGTTCCCTTGGTACCTCTAATTTAATAATTCCTTACAAATAATCCCTCTGAAGCCAATGGAGGGAGAGGGTTTTTTCTTTTTTATTTGAAAAGTATTTACTTTATGAAATTATGATGGTTTCTGCCATACAACAATGTATATCAGACTTAGTATTCTGCTTCTGAATCTCCCTTCCTCTCCCCACCCCATCCCACCCTTCCAGCTTGTCACAGAGCACTGGACTGAGCTCTCTGTGTTGTACAGCAACTTCCCACTAGTATCAGCTTTACACATTGTAATGTTATTGTTTCAATACTACTCTCTCAATTCATTCCACCCTCTCCTTCCCACACTGTGTCCACAAGTGTCTTCTCTATGTCTGCATCTCTATCAGCAGAAGAGTTTTGAAAAACATAAAAAACTGGAGTTATTGTAGCTTGTCTTTTATCCATGTTCCCCAAATGTCTAATATTTCTAACATATTTTATATTTCCAGTATTAACTTCCTGCTATGAAAGAACAGAAAACCAATGTATTGATATTTTTACTTCCCTTTCTCCAACCCTATGATCTTGTGTGTTTATCATTTTTTTTACATTAGTAAGGTTCTTAAAGTATAATTTCTAGTTACAGGACTTTTGTCATTATAGTGATTCATTTTTATTTCTTCTTTCCTCCATGAAAGTGAAAAAGTGAAAGTGAAGTCGCTCAGTCGTGTCCGACTCATTGCGATCCCATGGACTGTAGCTCGCCAGGCTCCTCTGTCCATGGGATTTTCCAGGCAAGAGTACTGGAGTGGGTTGCCATTTCCTTCTCCAGAGGATCTTCCCTACCCAGGGATCGAACCTGGGTTTCCTGCATTATAGGCAGACACTTTACCGTCTGAGCCACCAGGGATGTCTTTCCTCCATAACAGGCTTCATAATTTTGATAATCATGAATCTGTCACACAAGTGCTCAATAAATACTTCTTTTCCCTTTCCTTCCCACTGATAATACTGAGTGATTTGTTCCATTACAGAGCAGATTTCTTTACTGGTTTTTCTTTTTTAAGCTAATCTTTACTCTTGCAGTGATTTCCCTGTCAAAAGGTGGACATTTATATCTCTCTGAATATATTATGATGAATCATTAGAATTCTTTTTTCTCTGTGTCACATATAAGATTTGCATGCTCAACAAAAACGCAAATCATTACTATTTTTTGTTACTCACATAAAATGCATTCCAAAGGGAGGGAGGAGAAAAATCTAAATTATGATGATTTAAAAGAACGTTCACTTCCCAGGCAACATACCAGGAAGATTATTTCACTGTAGCATAAAAATGACTGATGACCTTGTAGGAATATATCATCTAAATATTTTGTCTTTGTAAAGTCCATATTAATATGACTAGTAAACGTTTGGGATTTATATTATGCTTGATAAACTGAAGTATCATAAAAATAAAACACATAGCTGATCTTCATTTTAGAAATGAATAAAAGGAATAAAATATGAAATACAGGAGGTTTTATATGACATTTTTGCATAGTTTAGAATTTTATTTTGGAGCAATACTTTTGCAAGAAAAATTGCATCCACACAGAAGTGACATATCTTTTGATAATTATTGCTCCCCTCAATTCCAAGTTTTGTAGCATCAATATAAGAAAGACTGATAACATACATTTCTAATGTTTTTATCTTCTGTGGACACACAGGTTTTCAATAAATGTGATTTTAGCAAATGTGATGTTCATCTTTGCAGTATACACAAAAAAATGGTAAGAGAATTGTAATAAGCAAGTGGTAGGAAAATCATAATGATCACAGCTTTAAAATGATTTTAAAGGCCAAATACGATGTCCCAGAATAATTTATGACACAATCTAGGACTTTTATTCCTAGTTAAAGATAGAGAAGACTAAGGAATGGGCAAACTAGAAACAAAACCCATAGAAAAGGGAAAATAAAACACACACCCACACCCACATGTATAAGGTGCATACATCTGAGTATATTTTTAGGTTTTCAAATAAAATTAAAAAATGTCACTTATGTATTTTTGTAATATCTCTTAATTAAACATGTCCAAAATGATAACATCAGCAATAAATTGATTACATATTTAAACTACAAAAGAGTCTTTGATATACAATATACTTAACAGTATTCATGTACTCTTTTGTAAATTTTGCTAACTGCTCACAATTGGAAAATTTTAGTGTTTTCAGTGCCTTCAAAATTTTGGGAATTCTGAATTTTTGCTGTTCAATGAATGCCTTTTTCTGAAACTTTCTTATGTGCAAATCCATGCTATTTTATTTAGTCATATAACAGTAGTCACCATTTGTTTTATTAAATACTTAGCTTTTACTGAGAATTCATGAAATGAGAAAAGCATAAACATTTAGAAATAATTTACAACAAAATATCAATCCATATCAGAAAAGTCTATGAAATTCTGATTTTGTCTAGCATTCCTTGTGTTAAAAAATTTACAAATGCCTGTTCTGGATATTTTCTGAGCAGATAAGACTTTTCTGACAGAATAAAATAATATGACATGTTTATAGTTCAAATGTGAAACTATTATAAACTGTACTCTTGTCTAAGATAATTTTGTGCTAGTTAGATTAACCTCAAGTTTAAAACCTCTGCATTTCTTGTAAGGCCAAAATTTTCCTCCCTAAATTTAAGCCATGAGCCCAAACTCTGCTTCAACTGGTTATTAAAAAGAAATGATGTTTTTTTTTTTATTTTTTAAAACTTTTTATTTTGTATTGAAATATAGTCAATTAACAGTGCTGTGGTAGTTTCAGGTGAACAGGGAAGGGACTCAGCCAAAGTAAGTTATTAAAAATAAAAGACAATCCACTTTTAATGTTATGGCTGTGAATTAACACCACATGGAGAGACAGTACTACTGTGAACAGTAAAGCTGCGATTTCTGAGAGAAGCTACTATCAATCAAGGGCTTATGAGGCTATAGAGCACATCTCCTTCTGCCAAAGATGGTTAAATAGCTACCAGGAAATCCCTGGCATTTTCCTCATAGAAATGTGCCAAGTAACAAACAATGGAAGCGCCACATAGACAAGAAACATAGAAGTGGACCTTGACTATTTGTGATTGGGAGAAAAAATCCAGTTTGTGAGACTACAATTTTGTGTGGGCTTTACAGAAGTAGTAATTAGAGCCATTTCTATTATTTCATTTACCCCTTACATTTCTTTTAAAATGTTTAGCATTAAAACAGAACTAGATTTAACCATGGGGTGAGTGTTTATAAATTAAGCTCACCTAAAAATCATTTTCTAGTTAAGATCACATTCAGAATTTATCAGTCATAAATATCAACATATATCATTTTGGGCTTCTTGGCTCAGATGGTAAAGAATCTCCCTGCAATGGAGGAGATCCAGGTTTAATCCCTGGGTTGGGAAGATCTCCTGAAGAAGGAAGTGGTAACCCACTCCAGTATTCTTGCCTGGAAAATTCCATGGACAGAAGAGCCTGGTGGGCTACTGTCCACGGGGTCACAGAGTCGGACACAACTGAGCAACTAACATATTATTTTGACTGAGCAGCAGTCTTTCCTGTGAAATAAAAATACTCTCAAAATCCAAATGTACTTTTAATTACCAATGTATTTATAAGTGACAAAACCACATTTAGCCTACATTACAATTATAAGCAGTTTGATATTACTTGCAACAAATATAAACTAATATTTTATCTTTGTCCATCAACATGGACTTTATGGTGAATGCCCTCTAACTGCTTACATGTTGAGAAAATATGTTGATGATAGCTATCCTTATTTTGCTTTACTTATCCAAACACTTCTAATTTTGCTGCATTTTTAACCCACAGCAGGCTGCTCTGAAAGGTAGAAAAGCTTGGTTTGACTCATGGGATTTCACTGTCTTGACTCTGTGTTTCCACAATACTCTATAAAACACTTTGGCCTCTATGTCTTATATTCTAGCTGTCTGCTCTAATGTCTGATTTTACATCATTGCCCAATTCCAGGAGAGCTGGCTTTGTTTCTTTTTTTTTCTTACTCATTTTTGGATAAGTCCTAGAAGCTGACTCAATATAGAGCTAATGTTGGCTCTTAAACATATTCAAAATTAGATAAATTAATTAGCCTAGCAAGATCCTGAAATATCTAACTTAAATTTAAGGCACATTCAAGCCACCACTGAGAAGCAAATAAATTTATTTAATCACTGAAGTACAGAGCACTAGCATAACCCATGTAACTCCAGGAATTTCCTTCAGCAATCATTATAAAAATCATTTTCTATGCCATTTTTGGGGACTTTATCAAATATAAACCTGTGAAATAGAAGAATAGGCATAAAGATATAGCAAACAGATGAACATTTCTTAGAGTTGCAGACCAATAAACCCACCTGTCATGATTAGTGAATCCATTTTATATTTTATCTCACTGGCCTCTCCAAAGCTCATGCCTCAAGTTCTGTTTTGCCTCTTAGAAGTATCTTCTAAATATTTTAATGTCTTTTACTCTTGAATAATAAACATATAATATCAGTAATTTTTTGTGAATAATTGAAAATACTAAAAGCATGTGAGACCAACAAGCAGGTGTATTATTTACAGTATTCTACTGTGTTTTTTCCATCTGTTCGAGTTTTTGATTCAACTTGACAGGTGGCAAGAATACACGGAAGAACTGTACAAAAAAGATCTTCGTGATCCAGATAATCATGATGATGTGATTACTAATCTAGAGCCAGACATCTTGGAATGTGAAGTCAAGTGGGCCTTAGAAAGCATCACTACGAACAAAGCTAGTGGAGGTGATGGAATTCCAGTTGAGCTATTTCAAATCCTGAAAGATGATGCTGTGAAAATGCTGCACTCAATATGCCAGCACATTTGGAAAACTCAGCAGTGGCCACAGGACTGGAAAAGGTCAGTTTTCATTCCAATTCCAAAGAAAGGCAATGCCAAAGAATGCTCGAACTACCGCAATCTAGTCAAGGCTATGGTTTTTCCTGTGGTCATGTATGGATGGATGTGAGAGTTGGACTGTGAAGAAGGCTGAGCGCCGAAGAATTGATGCTTTTGAAGTGTGATGTTGGAAAAGACTCTTGAGAGTCCCTTGGACTGCAAGGAGATCCAACCAGTCCATTCTGAAGGAGATCAACCCTGGGATTTCTTTGGAAGGAATGATGCTGAAGCTGAAACTCCAGTACTCTGGCCACCTCATGAGAAGGGTTGACTCATTGGAAAAGACTCTGATGCTGGGAGGGATTGGGGGCAGGAGGAGAAGGGGACAACCGAGGATGAGATGGCTGGATGGCATTACGGACTCGATGGACATGAGTCTGAGTGAACTCTGGGAGTTGGTGATGGACAGGGAGGCCTGGCGTGCTGTGATTCATGGGGTCGCAAAGAGTCGGACACGACTGAGCGACTGAACTGAACTGAAATATGCTTAATTTCTGTGAAGAAAAAAGTTTCCCTGATGATTACTTTCAACTGGAGTAGGGAACATGATGTAAGAATGAAAGTCAGGATTTTATTTCACTTGCCCTGAAGATCTTGTCTCCCCAAGGGCAAAACATATTTCTGAGGAAAAAAAGAGAATGCTGTTTTACTTGGTGCCATCAACTCAAAGTAAATGTATGTTGATCTTCATTATTTGTTTATACATACAATCTTTATATATAATAAGAAATATAGAAACTTTATTGCCTGCCAAGAGGAATTTTACTCAGATTTATTGCTACATAGAGACAGTTAGGCATTTTCAAGGGGTTGTTTGATTTGACACCTGACTTTTCCTGTTTGTGAAATGGATAAACAATGCCTCCCTAATAAAATGTTCAGTTCAGTTCAGTCACTCAGTCGTGTCCGACTCTTTGCCGACCCCAAGAATCACAGCACGCCAGTCCTCCCTGTCTATCACCATCTCCCGGAGTTCACTCAGACTCACGTGCATTGAGTCCGTGATGCCATCCAGCCATCTCATCCTCTGTTGTCCCCTTAAAATGTTAGTGAAGACTGCATGAAAATGTAAATATAAATTGAATGTGATATTTAGATTAAAATGCCTGGAATGATTCTTCAAAAAGTGCAATCGCCTCCTAAATATTAATCTCACTAATCCACCCATTTCATTTTTAATTGAATTCATATTTATTTTTTCCCTCTATTCCATTGGGAAACTTAAAAAAAATATGAGAGACAGTATTCAACTGTAATTTGCAAGATGCACAAAAGACACACCTAGTAGTGTTGAGCAGTCCTGGGACTAGTAGGCTAGCCAGGACAATGAGCCACGCTGAAAGTTACAATCAAGCCTTTCTTCACTTCCTGTGATAGTTCAGTCAGGTGGCAAAAATAAGATCCAGCTTTCCTTGAGATCTGCCACATTAAACTTTATCACTGCCTATGATTAAGCTAGATCATTTACACGTAAGATTTTTGCCTGGAGTTGGACTTCTCAGTTCCTTCGTGGATGCAAAATTGAGCAAGCACAAGATGATATAGAAAATATCTCTCTCCACGAATGCATCAAGAATACATCTAGAGATGCAACAATGACCATAGAACACCAAATGAATACTATTAGAAAACCTTGAACACTGGAAAGGACTGTAAAGAGCCCCACATAATGGGTCTCTGAGGACAATTCCCCCCCACTTTGGTTTGTATATTAATTTTTTCCTTTTTTAAAAAAAAATCATTTTTGCCTATTTGTTTTAGTTTCTTTGCTTTATTCTTGTTCCATTGGTTCTCTGCTTTGGTTTTTGGTTTGTTTGTTTTGTGTTTTGGTTGGAATTTTTAAAAATTGTTTGACTTTGTTTTTAGATTCACTAGTTTATCTTGTTGGCATCTTGGATTTTGTTTTTCTTGGTTTTGTTTTCATGACTTTTGTGTGTGATGTCTTTCTTTGCTTTTTCTGGTTTGTTTGTTTGATTTTGCTTTTACCATTTGTATAAGGTTTTGTTTAACTTTTTAAAATTTTACTTTATTCTTAACTGGAGAATAATTGCTTTACAAAATTGTGTTGGTTTCTGCCATACATCAACATGAATCAGCCACAGGTATACATATGTCCCCTCCCTCTTGAACCTCCTTCCCACCTCCCTCCCCATCCACTCCACTAGGCTGTCACAGATCACTGACTTTGGGTTCTTTGTGTCATACAGCAAATTCTCACTGGATCTCTGCTTTACATATGGTAAAGTATATATATCAGTGCTACTTTCTCAAATAATCCCACCATCTCCTTTCCCTACTGTGTACAATGTATGTCTGCATCTCCTTTGCTGACCTACAAATAGGATCATCAGTACCGTCTTTCTAGTTTCCATATATATGCCTTAATATACAATATTTTTCTTTATTTTTCTGACTTAATTCACTCTGTATAATAGGCTCTAGGTTAATCCATCTCATCAGAACTTACTCAAATATATTCCTTTTTATAACTGAGTAATATTCCATTGTGTATATGTATCACAACTTCTTTATCCATTCATTTGTTGATGGACATCTAGGTTGCTTCTATGTCCTAGCTATTGTAAATAGTGCTACAATCAATACTGGGATACATGTGTTTTTTCAATTCTGGTTTTCTCAGAGTGTAAGACCAGTGGTGAGATTGCTGGATCATAAAGTAGTTTTATTCTTGGTTTTTAAAGGAATCTCCATACTGTTCTTCATAGTAGCTGTATCCATTTGCATTTCTACCAACAATGCACGGGGCTTCCCTTTCCTGCACATCTTCTCCAGAATTTATTGTTTATAAACACTTTGATGATGGCCATTCTGACAATTTTGAGATGATCCTTAGTTGTAGTTTTGATTTTCATTGCTCTAATTATGAGTAGTGTTGAGCATCTTTTCATGTGTTTAATTAGCCATCTGTATGTCTTCTTTGGAGAAATGTCTGTTTAGGACAGACATTCTTCTTTAGAGAAACGTCTTCTGACCACTTTTTGATTGGGTTGTTTGTTTTTCAGATATTAAGCTGGAGGTGTAGTTTGTATATTTTGGAGATTTCCTTTGTTATTTACTTCATTTGCTATCTGATTCTTTACATACAAAACCCTAAAAATGCCACCATAAAATGACTAGAGCTAATCAATGAATATAGTAAAGCCACAGGATATAAAATTAATACACAGAAATTCCTTGCATTCCTATACTCTAAGAATGAAAAATCAGAAAGGGAAATTAAGGCAACAATCCCATTCACCATTGCGGCAAAGAGAAATTATTCTTTTTGCTATATATTATATATAAGTATATTAATACTTAGGAATAAGTTTACCTAAATAGAAAAAAGATCTGTATGGAGAAAATTATAAGACAGTGATGAAAGAAATCCAAGATGACACAAACAGATCGAGAGATATACCATGTTCTTGTATTGGAAGAATTAATATTATGAAAATGAATATACTACTCAATGCAATCTATAGATTCAATGCAAACCATATAAAATTACCAATGGGCATTTTTCACAGAATTAGAAATATTAATTCCATAATTTGTTTAACTTAAAAAAAAATCATCTTTATTGCTATGCCTAGAGGCTTTCATGGTGCTGGTTCCCCAAACAGATGTTTGGCCTGAAGCTCTGGGGTGGGAGCAAAGTGTTCAAGAAGCTGGAAGGCCCAGCCCAGAGGAATATTAATTGGTGAGTGCTCTCATTGAGGTCTCTACCTCAAATCCAAGACCCAGTTCAATCCAGCTGCCTGCAAGCCCCAGTGCTGGACACCTCACACCAAGCAACAAACAAGACAGGAATGCAAAAGTACTGATCAGTAGACAGGCTATCTAAACTCATACTAAGCTCACAGACATGCCAATACACACCAGCTGACACTGCCCTGCCCATCAGAAGGAAAAAACTCAGCTCCACCCACTGGAAAACAAATACCAGTCCCTCCTCCCAGGAAACCTACCCAAGCCACTGGACCAATCTCACCCACCAGAGGCAGAGACCAGAATCAGGAGGAACTACAATCTTGCAGTCTGTGGGAACGAGACCACAAACACAGTTAAACAAACTGAGAAGACAGAAAAATATGTATCAGATGGAGGATCAAGTTAAAAATCCACATGGCCAAATAAATGAAGAGGGAAAAGGCAATCTAAAAAATAATTCAGAG
Organism: Cephalophus harveyi; assembly: GCA_006410635.1. NCBI lineage: Eukaryota > Metazoa > Chordata > Mammalia > Artiodactyla > Bovidae > Cephalophus > Cephalophus harveyi. Next base: position 231,207 of record SJYT01029741.1, read on the forward strand.
TAATGATAGTAAAGATGATCCAAAGTCTCAGAAATAGAATGGTGGCACAGATCGAGAAGATACAAGAAATGTTTAACAACAACTTAGAAGAATTCAAAAACAATCAGTGATGAATAGCACAATAATTGATATGAAAAATATACTAGAAGGAATCAATAGCAGAATCACTGAGGAAGAAGAACAGATAAGTGAACTGGAGGAAAGAATGGTGCAAATAACCAAAGTAGAGCAGAATAAATAAAAAGGAAATGAGGACAGTCTCAGAGACCTCTGGGACAATATTAAATGCACCAACACTTGAATTATAGGGGTCACAGAAGCAGCAGAGAAAGTTTCTGTGAAAAAATATGAAGACATTATAGTTAAATTTCCCTAACATGGGAAAGGAAGTAGTCAATCAAGTTCAAGAAGCACAGTGAAACTTATTATACAGGGAAAAAAAAAAAAAAAAAAAAAAAAAGCCAAGACACATATTAGTCAAGCTAACAAAAACAGCAAGAGATAAGCAACAAATAGCATACAACTGAATCCCCAAAAGGTTAACAGCTGATCTTTCAGCAGAAACTCCATAGGCCAGAAGGGAGTTGCAGGATATATTTAAACTGATGAAAGGGAAAAACCTACAACCTACAAATATTACACTCTCCAGTAAGAATCTCATGTAGATTTGATGAAGAAATCAAAAGCTTTACAGATAAGCAAAAGTTAAGAAAATTCAGCATCACTAAACCAACTTTGCAACATATGCTAAAGGAACTTCTCCTGGCAGGAAACACAAGAGAAGGAAAAGACCTACAAGGACAAACCCAAGCAATTAAAAAAATGGTGATAAGAACATACATCTAGATAACTGTCTTAAATGTAAATGGATTAAATGCCCCAACCAAAAGACACAGACTGGCTGAATGGTTACAAAAATAAGACTTGTATATATGCTGTCTACAGGAGACACATTTAAGACCTAGGTAATACATACAGATTGAAAGTGAGGAGTTGGAAAAAGATATTATATGAAAATGCAAATTAAAAGAAAGTTGGAGTAGTGATACTCATATCAGATGAAATGTAGTTTAAAACAAAGACTGTTGCAAAAGATAAGGAAGGACACTATATAATGATCAAGAGATCAATCCAAAAAGAAGACATAACAATTGAAAACATTTATACGCCCAACATACAAGCAGCTCAATACATAAGGCAGATGCTAACAGGTATACAAGGGTAAATTCACAGTAGCACATTAATAATAATGGACCTTAAGATCCCACTTACATGAATGGATAGATCTTCCAGACAGAAAGTCAAAAAAGAAGCACAAACCTTAAATGGCACATTAGATTAGATAGTCTTAATTGATATTTATAAGACATTCCATCCGAAAGCAGTAGAATACACTTTCTTAAGTGTACATGGAACATTCTCGAGAATACATCACATCTTTGGTCACAAATTAAGCCTCAATAAATTTAAGAAAAATGAAATCATATCAAGCATCTGTTAGGACCTCACAATGTTGTGACGTTAGATATCAATTGTAGGAATAAAACTGTAAAAAACAGACACACGGAGGCTAAACAATGTACTACTAAATAAATAAGAGGTCACTAGAAACTACTTAGAAAAAATGACATGAAAACACAATGACCCTAAACCGATGGAATGCAACAAAAGCTATTCTAAAAGATAAGTTTATAGTAATACAATCCTACCTCAATAAATAAGAAAAATCTCACTCAACTAAACATTACACCTGAACCAATTAGAGAAAGTAGAAAAATAAAGGAAAAAAAATTTAATGGAAGGAAAGAAATCATAATGATCAGAACAGAAATAAATGAAAAAGAAATTTAAAATGATAGCAAGGATCCATGAAACTAAATCTGGTTCTTTGAGAAGATAAACGAAATTGATAAACCATCAGCCAGATTCCTCAAGAGAAAAATGGAGAAGATGGAAATCAGTAAAATAGAAATGAAAAAAGTTATAACAGACCCTGTATAAATACAAAAGATCATAACAGATTACTACGAGCAACCATAAGCTAATAAACTGGAGAACCTGGAAAAAAAACGGACTAAGTCTTAGAAAACCATCATTTGAGAAGACACATATACCTCAGTGTTTATTGCAGCACTATTTACAATATCCAGGACATTGAGGCAACCTAAATGTTCATTGACATATGAATGGATATAGATGTGGTGCATATATACAATGGAATATTACTCAGCCACACAAAGAGAGAAAATTGGGTTATTTGTAGTGATGTGGATGGACTTAGAGTCTGTCATATGGACTGAAGTTTTTCAGGAATCAAAAGAAATATATATTAACACATAAATACGGAATCTAGAAAAATGGTACAGTTTGACCTATTTGTAGGGCAGTAATATAGACCCCATGAATCACAGCATGCCAGGCCTCCCTGTCCATCACCAACTCCCGGAGTTCACTCAGACTCAAGTCCATCAAGTCAGTGATGCCATCCAGCCATCTCATCCTCGGTCGTCCCCTTCTCCTCCTGCCCCCAATCCCTCCCAGCCTCAGAGTCTTTTCCAATGAGTCAACTCTTCGCATGAGGTGGCCAAAGTACTGGAGTTTCAGCTTTAGCATCATTCCTTCCAAAGAAATCCCAGGGCTGATCTCCTTCAGAATGGACTGATTGGATCTCCTTGCAGTCCAAGGGACTCTCAAGAGTCTTCTCCAACATCACAGTTCAAAAGCATCAATTCTTCGGCACTCAGCCTTCTTCACAGTCCAACTCCCACATCCATACATGACCACTGGAAAACCATAGCCTTGACTAGATGGACCTTAGTTGTCAAAGTAATGTCTCTGCTTTTGAATATGCTATCTAGGTTGGTCATAACTTTTCTTCCAAGGAGTAAGCATCTTTTAATTTCATGGCTGCAGTCACCATCTGCAGTGATTTTGGAGCCCCCCAAAATAGTCTGCCACTGTTTCCACTGTTTCGCAGAGTCGGACATGACTGAGTGACTGAACTGAACTGAACTGAACTGAATATAGATGCAGATTTAGGGAATGGGCATGTGGACTCAGCAGGAGAAGGGAAGTTGGGTTGAACTGGGAGAGAAGCACTGAGATACGTACACCACCATATGTAAAATACAGAGCTGGTGGGAAGCTATTGTAGAGCACAGGGAGCTCAGCTTGGTGATCTGTGATGACCTAGAGGGGTGGGCTGGGTGAGGGAGGCTCTCGAGGGAAGGGGTAAGTGTATACATACAGCTGATTCATGGAAGAGAAAATAGCAATCCACTCCAGTATTCTTGCCTGGAAAATTCCATGGGCAGAGGAGGCTGGTGGGCTATGGTCCATGGGATCACAAAGTCAGACACAATGAAGCATGAAGTCATGTACCTGATTCACTTTATTGTACAGCAGAAACTGACACAACCTGTAAAGCAATTATACACCAAGAAAAAAGAGGAAAAAATTGGAAAGCATCTCACTCAGACAAATACATATGTGCTAGAGAAAAAGCCCTTGTACTTCTAAATTACAGGGTAGATATAAAGGACTTCAGGAAAAAATGGATGTGTCCAGTTTGTCCAGGGTAATATTTAAATAGACTGTGGTACATCCACATAACAATATGTTAAGTAATAGCTATAAAGGGTGTTTTCAAGAATAGTTAATGAAAATATTTGCAGTATAATGTGAAATAAAGAATGTAGAGTCATTCTAGTCTGCCATTCTAGTGTCAGTCTAGTGATTCTAGTCTGAATCTAGTATAGAGTCAGAACCCAATTTGTAGATATATCTATGTATGTGTGAGTATAGCCTTGAGAAACACGTGTGCATCGGTGTATGTTCAGTTACTGGAGTCATATTTGACTCTTTGTGACACTGTGGACTGTAGTCTGCCAGGTTCCTCTGTCCATGCGATTTTCTCAGCAAAAATATGGGAGTGAATAGCCATTTACTTCTCCAGAGGATTTTTATCTAATGTTAAATGTAGCTATTTCTGGATAATTGGATTATGAAAAAAAGCTTTGTAACTTCATGAGATTTAACAAATTCTCAATAATGATCATGTATAATGTATTTATTAAATATATTATTATACAGGCAAGTATTAAAACTTTAAAGATATGTTGTCTTAGCAAAGAAAAAAGATGCTGAGAAGCCTGCAGTGATGCACTTGTTAGCACTCTCAGCACAGGTAGATGGAGCAGATGAAATTAAAAGAAGTCCCAGATGTGAAAAAGAAAATTCAATGGAACCTGCCTCTCTGTGAAACTTATGCCTGCTTCTTTGTTGAGCTTTTAGCTCTATTTTTGTGTATGTGTGTATAAAAATACTGTGCTAATTTATTAATATATTAATTAAGCAAACTAAACATGAGTTGATTTATAACAAATCATATTTGGAAGGACATGGGAGAAGAAAGCACTTTTTAAGATTAAAAAGTGGAATTATGACTGTTAGTGGTGAACCAATCACTTCTTTACTCCCTCCATATTTAATCCTAGACCCTTAGGTGCCTTCCTTCTTCAGGGGTGTGCAGTTGAGTAGCTTCCTGATTCTCTGGGTGCCCTCTAGAGAGGCTTGATCTCACAGTTTTTCTGTAAATGTAATTTCTGCCATTTCCATTGTGATGCATGCCATTGAAAAACAAGAGGACTTGAGATCATCACCGCACTTTTTCGATTTTGCATCATGTTGACAACTTAGATTGTCCCCTAACCGCACAGTCCTTTCATGACTTTTTGATAAAGATTTGTTTCAGTGGATTAAGAATTCTTCATCTTGGCCTCACCCTTTCCTTTTTTTTAAAAAAATGTAAACATAACTTTTATTTATTTATTTTTAAATTTATTTATTTATTTTTTTTACTTTACAATATTGTATTGGTTTTGCCATACATTGACATGAATCCGCCATGGGGGTACATGTGTTCCCCATCCTGAACCTCCCTCCCACCTTCCTCCCCACCCCATCCCTCTGGGTCATCCCAGTGCACCAGCCCCGAGCACCCGGTATCATGCATCGAACCTGGACTGGCGATTCGTTTCACATATGGTAATATACATGTTTCAGTGCCATTCTCCCAAACCATCCCAACCTTGCCCTCTCCCACAGAATCCAAAAGACTGTTCTATACATCTGTGTCTCTTTTGCTGTCTTGCATACAGGGTTATCATTACCATCTTTCTAAATACCATATATATGCATTATTATACTGTATTGGTGTTTTTCTTTCTGGCTTACTTCACTGTGGTCTTGTTTTTGACATTCAAATTTTATTTTCCTCAAGAAATTCAAAGACTGAATTACTGTCATTTAACAAAGAGGAACAGATCCTGAAATAACAAAGGACTACACAGATTTTTCCTAAAAAGTTGATGGAGAACTGATGGCATTAATTCTGTTTCTTTTCAGAATGATTCTTTACCCACATGGCTGTTTCCCTCCTGTTCAAAATAATCCAAAACAGAAGCAAGTAAGTTTCAGAATTACTGGAAGCTCAGCTTGTAATCACTGAGCAAGTTAATTAAGAGAACACATTTATCACATTTATATCAATATGAATATAATTTTTTTTTAAAACAAATTCCATCTGTAATGAATGTAGACAACCATGTACTCATTGACAAAGGCCAGAAGGTTGGCTAGCTCTCTCTCTCTCTCTCTTTTTTTTTTTTTTTCAAAATTGCCTTTAACCTTACTAAGCCACTGTTTTCTCATTTAGATAGATATACAACAATGGAACTTTTAATATTTTAAGAGCTTGATTATGTACCTCATTTCATTCAGACAAGAGGAGAAATTGGTGCCAAGCTCCAAAGTATTTTAGAAGGGTAGACTACCTCATAGATACAAGGTTGTAGTGGACTCTCATGCCATGAAGACAGGTGGAATGTAATGTTTTCAGTGAAAAAAATAAAGAAGGTATACATGGGCATGAAGTAAGCAACTTGTGTTCTTCTGATTGTTTCTTTGATTTGCCTTGAACTCCATTATCTCTGCAGAATGTGGTAGGCAGCCCTCTACTGTGGTTAAGACATCACCGCCTTTGGGAAGTCACACAGGAGTCAGGATAAAGACTAATGGAAATAAGAATCTGCTTATCTGTCCTGCAGGAATGGCGACTGTGGGGGCAGGAGTGGCAGAGAGGACATACCCCACGTCCAAGGTAAGGAGCAGCAGCTGCACTTTGCTGGAGCAGCCATGAAGAGACACCCCACGTCCAAGGTAAGAGAAACCCAAGTAAGACGGTAGGCACTGAGAGAGGGCATCATCTCCCAGCCTCAGAGTCTTTTCCAATGAGTCAACTCTTCGCATGAGGTGGCCAAAGTACTGGAGTTTCAGCTTTAGCATCATTCCTTCCAAAGAAATCCCAGGGCTGATCTCCTTCAGAATGGACTGATTGGATCTCCTTGCAGTCCAAGGGACTCTCAAGAGTCTTCTCCAACATCACAGTTCAAAAGCATCAATTCTTCGGCACTCAGCCTTCTTCACAGTCCAACTCCCACATCCATACATGACCACTGGAAAACCATAGCCTTGACTAGATGGACCTTAGTTGTCAAAGTAATGTCTCTGCTTTTGAATATGCTATCTAGGTTGGTCATAACTTTTCTTCCAAGGAGTAAGCATCTTTTAATTTCATGGCTGCAGTCACCATCTGCAGTGATTTTGGAGCCCCCCAAAATAGTCTGCCACTGTTTCCACTGTTTCGCAGAGTCGGACATGACTGAGTGACTGAACTGAACTGAACTGAACTGAATATAGATGCAGATTTAGGGAATGGGCATGTGGACTCAGCAGGAGAAGGGAAGTTGGGTTGAACTGGGAGAGAAGCACTGAGATACGTACACCACCATATGTAAAATACAGAGCTGGTGGGAAGCTATTGTAGAGCACAGGGAGCTCAGCTTGGTGATCTGTGATGACCTAGAGGGGTGGGCTGGGTGAGGGAGGCTCTCGAGGGAAGGGGTAAGTGTATACATACAGCTGATTCATGGAAGAGAAAATAGCAATCCACTCCAGTATTCTTGCCTGGAAAATTCCATGGGCAGAGGAGGCTGGTGGGCTATGGTCCATGGGATCACAAAGTCAGACACAATGAAGCATGAAGTCATGTACCTGATTCACTTTATTGTACAGCAGAAACTGACACAACCTGTAAAGCAATTATACACCAAGAAAAAAGAGGAAAAAATTGGAAAGCATCTCACTCAGACAAATACATATGTGCTAGAGAAAAAGCCCTTGTACTTCTAAATTACAGGGTAGATATAAAGGACTTCAGGAAAAAATGGATGTGTCCAGTTTGTCCAGGGTAATATTTAAATAGACTGTGGTACATCCACATAACAATATGTTAAGTAATAGCTATAAAGGGTGTTTTCAAGAATAGTTAATGAAAATATTTGCAGTATAATGTGAAATAAAGAATGTAGAGTCATTCTAGTCTGCCATTCTAGTGTCAGTCTAGTGATTCTAGTCTGAATCTAGTATAGAGTCAGAACCCAATTTGTAGATATATCTATGTATGTGTGAGTATAGCCTTGAGAAACACGTGTGCATCGGTGTATGTTCAGTTACTGGAGTCATATTTGACTCTTTGTGACACTGTGGACTGTAGTCTGCCAGGTTCCTCTGTCCATGCGATTTTCTCAGCAAAAATATGGGAGTGAATAGCCATTTACTTCTCCAGAGGATTTTTATCTAATGTTAAATGTAGCTATTTCTGGATAATTGGATTATGAAAAAAAGCTTTGTAACTTCATGAGATTTAACAAATTCTCAATAATGATCATGTATAATGTATTTATTAAATATATTATTATACAGGCAAGTATTAAAACTTTAAAGATATGTTGTCTTAGCAAAGAAAAAAGATGCTGAGAAGCCTGCAGTGATGCACTTGTTAGCACTCTCAGCACAGGTAGATGGAGCAGATGAAATTAAAAGAAGTCCCAGATGTGAAAAAGAAAATTCAATGGAACCTGCCTCTCTGTGAAACTTATGCCTGCTTCTTTGTTGAGCTTTTAGCTCTATTTTTGTGTATGTGTGTATAAAAATACTGTGCTAATTTATTAATATATTAATTAAGCAAACTAAACATGAGTTGATTTATAACAAATCATATTTGGAAGGACATGGGAGAAGAAAGCACTTTTTAAGATTAAAAAGTGGAATTATGACTGTTAGTGGTGAACCAATCACTTCTTTACTCCCTCCATATTTAATCCTAGACCCTTAGGTGCCTTCCTTCTTCAGGGGTGTGCAGTTGAGTAGCTTCCTGATTCTCTGGGTGCCCTCTAGAGAGGCTTGATCTCACAGTTTTTCTGTAAATGTAATTTCTGCCATTTCCATTGTGATGCATGCCATTGAAAAACAAGAGGACTTGAGATCATCACCGCACTTTTTCGATTTTGCATCATGTTGACAACTTAGATTGTCCCCTAACCGCACAGTCCTTTCATGACTTTTTGATAAAGATTTGTTTCAGTGGATTAAGAATTCTTCATCTTGGCCTCACCCTTTCCTTTTTTTTAAAAAAATGTAAACATAACTTTTATTTATTTATTTTTAAATTTATTTATTTATTTTTTTTACTTTACAATATTGTATTGGTTTTGCCATACATTGACATGAATCCGCCATGGGGGTACATGTGTTCCCCATCCTGAACCTCCCTCCCACCTTCCTCCCCACCCCATCCCTCTGGGTCATCCCAGTGCACCAGCCCCGAGCACCCGGTATCATGCATCGAACCTGGACTGGCGATTCGTTTCACATATGGTAATATACATGTTTCAGTGCCATTCTCCCAAACCATCCCAACCTTGCCCTCTCCCACAGAATCCAAAAGACTGTTCTATACATCTGTGTCTCTTTTGCTGTCTTGCATACAGGGTTATCATTACCATCTTTCTAAATACCATATATATGCATTATTATACTGTATTGGTGTTTTTCTTTCTGGCTTACTTCACTGTGGTCTTGTTTTTGACATTCAAATTTTATTTTCCTCAAGAAATTCAAAGACTGAATTACTGTCATTTAACAAAGAGGAACAGATCCTGAAATAACAAAGGACTACACAGATTTTTCCTAAAAAGTTGATGGAGAACTGATGGCATTAATTCTGTTTCTTTTCAGAATGATTCTTTACCCACATGGCTGTTTCCCTCCTGTTCAAAATAATCCAAAACAGAAGCAAGTAAGTTTCAGAATTACTGGAAGCTCAGCTTGTAATCACTGAGCAAGTTAATTAAGAGAACACATTTATCACATTTATATCAATATGAATATAATTTTTTTTTAAAACAAATTCCATCTGTAATGAATGTAGACAACCATGTACTCATTGACAAAGGCCAGAAGGTTGGCTAGCTCTCTCTCTCTCTCTCTTTTTTTTTTTTTTTCAAAATTGCCTTTAACCTTACTAAGCCACTGTTTTCTCATTTAGATAGATATACAACAATGGAACTTTTAATATTTTAAGAGCTTGATTATGTACCTCATTTCATTCAGACAAGAGGAGAAATTGGTGCCAAGCTCCAAAGTATTTTAGAAGGGTAGACTACCTCATAGATACAAGGTTGTAGTGGACTCTCATGCCATGAAGACAGGTGGAATGTAATGTTTTCAGTGAAAAAAATAAAGAAGGTATACATGGGCATGAAGTAAGCAACTTGTGTTCTTCTGATTGTTTCTTTGATTTGCCTTGAACTCCATTATCTCTGCAGAATGTGGTAGGCAGCCCTCTACTGTGGTTAAGACATCACCGCCTTTGGGAAGTCACACAGGAGTCAGGATAAAGACTAATGGAAATAAGAATCTGCTTATCTGTCCTGCAGGAATGGCGACTGTGGGGGCAGGAGTGGCAGAGAGGACATACCCCACGTCCAAGGTAAGGAGCAGCAGCTGCACTTTGCTGGAGCAGCCATGAAGAGACACCCCACGTCCAAGGTAAGAGAAACCCAAGTAAGACGGTAGGCACTGAGAGAGGGCATCAGAGGGCAGATAGACTGAAACCACAGTCACAGAAAACTAGCCAATCTAATCACATGGACCACAGCCTTGTCTAACTCAGTGAAACTAAGCCATGCCGTGTGGGGCCACCCAAGATGGATGGGTCATGGTGGAGAGGTCTGACAGAATGTGATCCACTGGAGAAGGGAATGGCAAGCCACTTCAGTATTCTTGCCTTGAGAACCCCATGAACAGTATGAAAAGGCAAAAAGAAAGGACACTGAAAGATGGACTCCCCAGGTCGGTAGGTGCCCAATAGGCTACCGGAGACCAGTGGAGAAATAACTCCAGAAAGAAAGAAGGGATGGAGCCAAAGCAAAAACAACACCCAGTTGTGGATGTGACTGGTGATATTGCATAGGAACCTGGAACGTTAGGTCCATGAATCAAGGCAAATAAGAAGTGGTCAAACAGGAGATGGCAAGAGTGAACGTTGACATTCTAGGACTCAGCAAACTAAGATGGACTGGAATGGGTGAATTTAACTCAGATGACCATTATGTGGGCAGGAATCCCTTAGAAGAAATGGAGTAGCCATCATGGTCAACAAAAGAGTCCAAAATGCAGTACTTGGAAGCAATCTCAAAAATGAGAGAATGATCTCTGTTCTTTTCCAAGGCAAACCATTCAGTATCACAGTAATCCAAGTCTATGCCCTGACCAGTAACGCTGAAGAAGCTGAAGTTGAACTGTTCTGTGAAGACCTACAAGACCTTTTAGAACTAACACCCCCAAAAGATTTCCTTTTCATTATAGGGGACTGGGATGCAAAAGCAGGAAGTCAAGAAACACCTGGAGTAACAGGCAAATTTGGCCTTGGAGTACAGAATGAAGCAGGGCAAAGGCTAATAGAGTTCTGCCAAGAGAACACACAGGTCATAGCAAACACCCTCTTCCAACAACACAAGAGAAGACTCTACACATGGACATCACCATATGGCCAACACTGAAATCAGAATGATTCTATTCTTTGCAGCCAAAGATGGAGAAGCTCTATACAGTCTGCAAAAACAAGACCAGGAGCTGACTGTGGCTCAGATCATGAACTCCTTATTGCCAAATTCAGACCAAAATTGAAGAAACTGGGGCAAACCACTAGACCATTCAGGTATGACCTAAATCAAATCCCTTATGATTATACAGTAGAAGTGAGAAATAGATTTAAGGAACTAGATCTGATAGACAGATGAACTATGGATGGAGGTTCGTGACATTGTACAGGAGACAGGGATCAAGACCATCTCCAAGAAGAAGAAATGCAAAAAAGCAAAATGGCTGTCTGAGGAGACCTTACAAATAGCTATGAAAAGAAGAGAACCCAAAAGCAAAGGAGAAAAGGAAAGATATCCATTTGAATGCAGAGTTCCAAAGAATAGCAAGGAGAGATAAGAAAGCCTTCCTCAGTGATCAGTGCAAAGAAATAGAGGAAAAGAATAGAAGGGGAAAGACTAGAGAGCTCATCAAGAAAATTAGAGATACCAAGGAACATTTCATGCAAAGATGGGCTCGATAAAGCACGGAAATGGTAAGGACCTAACAGAAGCAGAAGATATTAAGAAGAGGTGGCAAGTATACACAGACAAACTGTACAAAAAAGATCATCATGGCTAAGATAATCCTGATAGTGTGATCACTCACCTAGAGCCAGACATCCTGGAATGTGAAGTCAAGTGGGCCATAGGAAGCATCACTACCAACAAGCTAGTGGAGGTGATGGAATTCCAGTTGAGCTATTTCAAATCCTGAAAGATGATGCTGTGGAAATGCTGCACTCAATATGTCAGCAAATTTGGAAAACTCAGCAGTGGCCACAGGACTGGAAAAGGTCAGTTTTCATTCCAATCCCTCAAAAAAGGCAATGCCAAAGAATGCTCAAACTACTGCACAATTGCACTCATCTCACATGCTAGTAAAGTAATGCTCAAAATTCTCCAAGCCAGGCTTCAGCAATATGTGAACCGTGAACTTCCATATGTTTAAGCTGGTTTTAGAAAAGGCAGAGGAACCAGAGATCAAATTGCCAGCATCAGCTGGATCATCGAAAAAGCAAGAGAGTTCCAGAAAAACATCTATTTCTTCTTTATTGACTATGCCCAAGTCTTTGACTGTGTGGATCACAATAAACTGTGGAAAATTCTGAAAGAGATGGGAATACCAGACTACCTGATCTGCCTCTTGAGAAATCTGTATGCAGGTCAGGAAGCAACAGTTAGAACTGGACATGGAACAACAGACTGGTTCCAAATAGGAAAAGGAGTATGTCAAGGCTGTATATTGTCACCCTGCTTATTTAATTTATATGCAGAGTACATCATGAGAAACGCTGGACTGGAAGAAGCACAGGCTGGAATCAAGATTGCTGGGAGAAATATCAATAACCTCAGATATGCAGATAACACCACACTTATGGCAGAAAGTGAAGAAGAACTAAAAAGCTTCTTTATAAAAGTGAAAAATGAGAGTGAAAAAGTTGGCTTAAAGCTCAACATTCAGTAAACTAAGATCATGGCATCTGGTCCCATCACTTCATGGGAAGTAGATGGGGAAACAGTGGAAACAGTGGCTGACTTTATTTTTTGGGCTTCAAAATCACTGCAGATGGTGATTGCAGCCATGGAATTAAAAGAAGCTTACTCTTGGAAGGAAAGGTATGACCAACCTAGACAGCATATTAAAAAGCAGAGATATTATTTTGTCAACAAAGGTTCATCTAGTCAAGGCTATGGTTTTTCCAGTGGTCATGTATGAATGTGAGAGTTGGACTATAAAGAAAGCTGAGCGCTGAAGAACTGATGCTTTTGAACTGTGGTGTTGGAGAAGACTCTTGAGAGTCCCTTGGACTGCAAGGAGATCCAACCAGTCCATCCTAAATGAAATCAGTCCTGGGTGTTCTTTGGGAGGACTGATGCTGAAGCTGAAACTCCAATACTTGGCCACCTGATGTGAAGAGCTGACTCATTTGAAAAGACCCTGATGCTGGGAAAGATTGAGGGCAGGAGGGTAAGCAGACAACAGAGGATGAGATGGTTGGATGGTATCACCAACTCAATGGATATGAGTTTGGGTAAACTCCGGAAGTTGGTGATGGACAGGGAGGCCTGGTGTGCTGCAGTTCATGGGGTCGCAGAGTTGGACATGACTGAGTTACTGAACTGAACTGTTCGTCCTACTCCTCTCTAAGCTAAGAGGCAAGAGTATTTCTTAGATCCTCTAGTATGTGAGCAAGCATGTTTACTTAGAAAGAAGATGAGGTTGAATTTATAAGGTAAAAGCCACCCATCAATTGTTCAGTTTCTTATCTTTCTAACTCATTTAGCTCCAGGATGAGTGAGTTAAAGTCCTGTTCCTGTCATTCATAGCGGTGTTATATGGTTATACTTTAAGCTATCCTGACCATCAGTTTCCTCATCTGTAAAATGAGGCTACTACTTAGAGCTTCCCACAGAGTGTTGCAGAGATGATTAAATGAGTCAGCACATGCCAAGGAGGGTCTAGCACGTGCTGTGTGCTGGGTGTGTTTGTCTTTTATCATTCTCTTTCTCTCTTTAACTGGTTGAATAATCTGTGTTCTGAGAGATTTCTGTTCTGACAGAAATCTCTGAACATTTCTTTACTTAGAGAAAATGATTAATCATTTCAAAACATCAAGTTTATTGTCTCATCTAAATTACTGCTAGTTTACATCCAGCTTGGGTATAGTCTTTAGCTACCGAAGTGATACGGTACCATGGACATACTGTGGATTTATGAGAATGCAGAGCAATTGCTCTGTGATTGCTACCAGATCAAATCTCAAATAAGTAAGCATTACAGCAGATTGAGTAGTTTAAAAAGTTTTCATTTCATTAATATTGTTGAATCTGAATGCAGAGTTCCAAAGAATAGCAAGAAGAGATAAGAAAGCCTTCTTCAGCGATCAGTGCAAAGAAATAGAGGAAAAGAACAGAATGGGAAAGACTAGAGATCTCTTCAAGAAAATTAGAGATACCAAGGGAACATTTCATGCAAAGATGGGCTTGATAAAGGACAGAAATGGTATGGACCTAACAGAAGCAGAAGATATTACAAAGAGGTGGCAAGAATACATGGAAGAACTGTACAAAAAAGATCTTCATGACCCAGATAATCATGATGATGTGATCACTCTTCTAGAGCCAGATATCTTGGAATGTGAAGTCAAGTGGGCCTTAGAAAGCATCACTACGAACAAAGCTAGTGGAGGTGATGGAATTCCAGTTGAGCTATTTCAAATCCTGAAAGATGATGCTGTGAAAGTGCTGCACTCAATCTGCCAGCAAATTTGGAAAACTCAGCAGTGGCCACAGGACTGGAAAAGGTCAGTTTTCTGTGGTGTTGGAGAAGACTCTTGAGAGTCCCTTGGACTGCAAGGAGATCCAACCAGTCCATTCTGAAGGAGATCAGCCCTGGGATTTCTTTGGAAGGAATGATGCTAAAGCTGAAACTCCAGTACTTTGGCCACTTCATGCGAAGAGTTGACTCATTGGAAAAGACTCTGATGCTGGGAGGGATTGGGGGCAGGAGGAGAAGGGGACGACCGAGGATGAGATGGCTGGATGGTATCACGGACTCGATGGACGTGAGTCTGGTGAACTCCGGGAGATGGTAATGGACAGGGATGCCTGGCCTGCTGCGATTCATGGGGTCGCAAAGAGTCGGACACGACTGAGCGACTGAACTGAACTGAATATTATTTTTGTGCTTAGTAATGTTTCTGTTTCATTATAATTTATCTCAGATACACAAAATTGCTTGGTTCATGGTACACTGGAATCATTGGTTGGCAAACTTTTCAGTCATTTTAATGTTGTTATTATTTCATCTAATATCACCTATCTACTTATTTCCCTCTCCTGTAAAGGCCTTGGGCTAGTCATTACCTGTTGCCCCTCAGATCCAACAAGTCTGCAGTCCCCCTGCATTCCCTTGGCCTGCATTTTAAACAAGGAACAGACTCCCTACAGAATACATGTCCAGACTCCCTTATCCTCTGGTGTCATGTTAGGCTGGGTCAATAGAAGGCACAAGAAAGGAGAGAAGGGGAAAATGCAGGTGATTTTTCTCCTTGTCACTCCATATTAAAATACCTGGCATGGATTCCATTTTCTTGACTGGAGTCTGACGCTATAGACACCAAATCTAGAGTATTTAAAATACATTTTAAGTTATACATACGTTGTTGAAAAGTATATGCTGATACTTGCAAGTTTAAAAAATTAACAGTAATAGACTTTCTTAATTTAAACCTATTACTATTTAAAAAATCTAATCATGGTGCTGTATAAATTTTACTTATTTTAGAACACTTTATAGTATTCCATCCTTTACAAAGAAAAGAAATTCTACTATTATTTACCATAGTAATAGATATATAAATTGTTTTCAATTCCCCACTCCACATCATGATACCAGGAAATTCCCTATATCTCATCCTGTCATTTTTGTTCAGTTGCCAAGTCATGCCTGACTCTGCAACTCCATGCACTGCAGCACACCAAGCTTCCCTGTCCTTCACTGTCTCCCAAAATTTGGTCAAACTCATGTCCATTGAGTTGGTGATGCCATCCAACCATCTCACCTTCTGTCATCCCCTTCTCTTCCTACCTTCAATCTTTCACAGCATCAGGGTCTTTACCAGAGTCAGTTCTTCATATCAGGTGGCCAAATATTGGATTTTCAGCTTCAGCATCAGTCCTTCCATTGAAATACTCAGGGTTGATTTCCTTTAGGATTGACTGGTTTGATCTCCTTGCTGTCCAAAGTCTCTCAAGAGTCTTCTCCAGCACCACAGTTTGAAAGCATCAATTCTTTGGCTCTCAGCCTTCTTTAAGGTTCAACTCTCACATCTGTAGATGACTACTGGAAAAACTATAGCTTTGATGATATGGACCTTTGTTGGCAAAGTGATATCTCTGCTTTTTAATATGCTGTCTAGGTTTTGTCATAGCTTTTGTTTCAAGGAGCAAGCCTCTTAATTTTGTGGCTGCAGTCACTGTCTGCAGTGATTCTGCAGCCAAAGAAAATAAATTATGCTACTGTTTTCACTTTTTCTCCATCTGTTGCCATGAAATGATGGGACTTGATGCTATGATCTTAGTTTTTTGAATGCCGAGTTTTAAGCCAGCTTTTTCACTCTCCTTTTTTACGCCCATCAAGAGTCTCTTTAGTTCCTCTCCACTTTCTGCCATTAGAGTGGCATCATCTGCATATCTGAGGTTGTTGATATCTCATCCTAATGTAATGCATTAAAAGGTTTGCTATTATCATAAGCACTAAAGAGCCTCTTGATGAAAGTGAAAGAGGAGAGTGAAAAAGTTGGCTTAAAGCTCAACATTCAGAAAACAAAGATCATGACATCTGGTCCTGTCACTTCATGGCAAATAGATGGGGAAACAGTGACAGACTTTATTTTTCTGGGCTCCAAGGTCAGTGCAGATGGTGACTGCAGCCATGAAATTAAAAGACGCTTGCTCCTTGGAAGAAAAGTTATGACCAACCTAGATAGCATATTAAAAAGCAGAGACATTACTTTGTCAACAAAGGTCCATCTAATCAAAGCTCTGGTTTTTCCAGTAGTCATGTATGGATGTGAGAGTTGGACTATAAAGAAAGCTGAGTGCTGAAGAATTGATGCTTTTGAAGTGTGGTGTTGGAGAAGACTCTTGAGAGTCCCTTGGACTGCAAGGAGATCCAACCAGTCCATCCTAAAGGAAATCAGTCCTGAATATTCATTGGAAAGACTGATGTTGATGCTGAAACTCCAATATTTGGCCACCTGATGTGAAGAGCTGACTGACTGGAAAAGACCCTGATACTGGAAAGATTGAGGGTGGGAGGAGATGGGAACAACAGAGGAAGAGATGGTTGGATGGCATCATTGACTGGATGGACATGAGTTTGTGTAGGCTCTGGGATGGTGATGGACAGGAAGGCCTGGCGTGCTGTGGTTCATGGGGTCACACAGAGTCAGACACAACTGAACACTGGACTCATTATCATCAGTTTAGTCCAGTTCAGTCACTCAGTCATATCCGACTCTTTGCAACCCCATGAACCGCAGCACGCCAGGCCTCCCTGTATATCACCAACTCCCAGAGTCCACACAAACCCATGTCCATCGAGTCAATGATGCCATCCAGCCATCTCATCCACTCATTATCATCAGTTTAGTCCAGTTCAGTCACTCAGTCATATCCGACTCTTTGCAACCCCATGAACCGCAGCACGCCAGGCCTCCCTGTATATCACCAACTCCCAGAGTCCACACAAACCCATGTCCATCGAGTCAATGATGCCATCCAGCCATCTCATCCTCTGTCATCCCCTTCTCCTCCTGCCCTCAATCTTTCCCAGCATCAGGGTCTTTTCCAATCAGTCAACTCTTCTCATCAGGAGGCCAAAATATTGGAGTTTCAGCCACAATATCAGTCCTTGCAAAGAACACCCAGGACTGATCTCCTTTAGGATGGACTGGTTGGATCTCCTTGCAGTCCAAGGGACTCTCAAGAGTCTTCTCCAACATCACAGTTCAAAAGCATCAGTTCTTCAGCACTCAGTTTTCTTTATAGTCCAACTCTCACATTCATACATGACCACTGGAAAAACCATAGCCTTGACTAGACAAACCTTTGTTGACAAAGTAATGTCTCTGCTTTTTAATATGCTGTCTAGGTTGGTCATACCTTTCCTTCCAAGAGTAAGCTTCTTTTAATTTCATGGCTGCAGTCACCATCTGCAGGGATTTTGGAACCCAGAAAAATAAAGTCAGCCACTGTTTTCACTGTTTCCCCATCTATCTGCCATGAAGTGACGGGACTGGATGCCATGATATTAGTTTTCTGAATGTTTCACTTTAAGCCACCTTTTTCACTCTCCTCTTTCACTTTCATCAAGAGGCTCTTTAGTTCTTCTTCACTTTCTGCCATAAGGGTGGTGTCATCTGCATATCTGAGGTTATTGATATTTCTCCCAGCAATCTTGATTCCAGCTTGTGCTTCTTCCAGTCCAGCATTTCTCATGATGTACTCTGCATAGAAGTTAAATAAGCAGGGTGACAATATACAGCCTTGACGGACTCCTTTTCCTATCTGGAACCAGTCTGTTTTTCCATGTCCAGTTCTAACTGTTGCTTCCTGACCTGTATACAGATTTCTCAAGAGGCAGGTCAGGTGGTCTGGTATTCCCATCTCTTTCAGAATTTCCACAGTTTATTGTGATCCACACAGTCAAAGGCGTTGGCATAGTCAATAAAGCAGAAATAGATGTCTTTCTGGAACTCTCTTGCTTTTTCCATGATCCAGAGGATGTTGGCAATTTGATCTCTGGTTCCTCTGCCTTTTCTAAAACCAGCTTGAACATCTAGAAGTTCACGGTTCACGTATTGCTGAAGCCTTCCTTGGAGAATTTTGAGCATTACTTTACTAGTGTATGAAATGAGTGCAATTGTGTGGTTGTTTGAGCAATCTTCGGCATTGCCTTTCTTTGGGATTGGAATGCAAACTGACCTTTTCCAGTCCTGTGGCCACTGCTGAGTTTTCCATATTTGCTGGCATATTGAGTGCAGCACTTTCATATCATCATCTTTCAGGATTTGAAACAGCTCAACTGGAATTCTATTACCTCTACTAGCTTTGTTCATAGTGATGCTTCCTAAGGCCCACTTGACTTCACATTCCAGGATGTCTGGTTCTAGGTGAGTGATCACACCATCATGATTATCTAGGTAGTGAAGATCTTTTTTGTACAGTTCTTCTGTGTATTCTTGCCACCTCTTCTTAATATCTTCTGCTTCTGTTATGTCCCTACCATTTCTGTCCTTTATTGAGCCCATTATCATCAGTTCAGTTCAGTAGCTCAGTCGTGTCCGACTCTTTGCGACCCCATGAATCACAGCATGCCAGGCCTCCCTGTCCATTACCAACTCCCGGAGTTTACTCAAACTCATGTCCATCGAGTCGGTGATGCCATCCAGCCATCTCATCCTCTTTTGTCCCCTTCTCCTCCTGCTCCCAATCCCTCCCAGCATCAGAGTCTTTTCCAATGAGTCAACTCTTTGCATGAGGTGGCCAAGGTATTGGAGTGTCAGCTTCAACATCAGTCCTTCCAGTGAACACCCAGGACTGATCTCCTTTAGGACGGACTGGTTGGATCTCCTTGCAGCCCAATGGACTCTCAAGAATCTTCTCCAACACCACAGTTCAAAAGCATCAATTCTTTGGCGCTCAGCTTTCTTCACAGTCCAACTCTCACATCCATACAAAACCACTGGAAAAACCATAGCCTTGACTAGATGGACCTTTGTTGGCAAAGTAATGTCTCTGCTTTTGAATATGCTGTCTAAGTTGGTCATAACTTTCCTTCGAAGGAGTAATCGTCTTTTAATTTCATGGCTGCAATCACCTTATGCAGTGATTTTGGAGCCCTCCCAAATAGTTTGACACTGTTTCCACTGTTTCCTCATCTATTTGCCATGAAGTGATGGGAGCAGATGCCATGACCGTTATCATCAGGGTAGGTTATTTCTTTTTCAAAATAAAAAGATTCCCTTTTACTTCTTATATTGTGAAATTTTCTATCAGAGACTAGGATTGATCTTTTCAAATGCTTTTCTTGCCTCAATGAAATGATTGTACCATTCTCCTTTTTCCACCAGAAGGATAATTTACATAAACAGAGTTGTGATGTCTAACTTCCCCAGAGATAAAATCTACACAAGTTATATTATGTGCTCTGTACATTACTGTGTACTTTAAAAGTTGATTAATAAAATTATGCCTTACTAGGCAATCTGTTCTTCTTCTTAGTTTATATAGCAAAGATTCAGAATAAATCTTAATTTTCTACTTTTACCCTTATTAATAATTTCTTATTAGTTTTGTCCTTGCTACTTCTTTGCATTTACCTTTCTACTCACTGTACAGTTTCACTAATATTCTTCTGAAAACCTTAGCTATATACCATACTTTTAATTTAAATTGCTACATTTTATTCAATATTTTATTGTCTTTCTTCTTCAATGAAGAAGATGGGAGGGAGATTCAAGAGGGAGGGGACATATGTACACCTATGGTCAATTCATTTTGATGTATGACAGCAATCAAACCAATATTGTAAACCAATCATCAATCAATTAAAGATAAAAAAAATAGCAAAAAGAATTATTTAGTATAAGTTTTTCAATATGTGGAATTGTTTAGCTTTAATACATAAGTTTTTATAGTTATTGGATTCTAATATTATTGCATTATGGTAATATACATACATATATATACCTTTAGAGAGAGAGACAATATGTGGTGTATTT